>OZ018395.1:39828390-40093349 GCA_963969525.1 Ontholestes murinus
CTATCAAATAATATCAAACTAATATTGTTTATCTACGATCGTACAGAAAGTAGACGCTTTTTGCATCATTTTTCATTGTAAAAGTGGCTTTTTAAAGCACTAGTGCTTTTTTACGTTTTTATTGCACGGTAATGTCAAACTCTTTTTATTGCACAGAAATGTCAAATTTGATAGATGAATTAATTATAGCACAAATTTTCGACGAAAAACTTAATTTTTTATTAATTGATACAAATATCTAATAAACTATAAATAAAATATATAATACAAACCAAATGGCAGATTTAAGAACTCTGAAGATTTCATTTAATGCAAGTCGAAGCGAACATTTTTTCCATAAATAATAATGGCGGCCGACATTTGTGCAACTTGTTTACTGGTTGCTAAGTAACGCTTTCATTAGTGCACTGTGGGTAAAATATCTTTTCATTAATTGAATTATTGAAATGACATTAAAATATTACTCATAAGAATATATTCTTTGAAATCCTTTACGATCGAAGATAAAATTTTGTAAGGAACACGTGTAAAAAGTTTCTTTATTGCACTCCTGGCTTTAAAAAATCTCGCTCGTTCCTCGCTCGTGTTTTTATACGCCAGTTCGTGCAATAAAGCATCACTTTTTACACTTGTACCTTAAATAACTAAAACTACACACGGCATGAAATATAACACAAGTAATTATACACAAATACATAAAACAACAATAATTATCAGATTCAAAAATAGAACAATAGACATAAACACAACGAAAAACTCACACAGCCAATAAACCTGACACGTAAGTTACAAATAATAATAAAACATACAATCATAAGCCATAACCTAAAATCTCCACAACATACTAACAACATACATACACAAAACAGACTAGATAACCTTCAACAATTTCAAACATTTCAAAACAACATAACATAACATAATAAACATACACATTATATATATTATTATAATATATATATATATTATATATATATATATATATAGGGTGGGCCAACTAGTGGTTTCTTTTTAAATCATAGATTATTTTGATACTGACAGCTTTTTTCCGTTCGAAATCTTGACTGAAACTCAGTATCATACCTCCGCGGTATGAAATGAGTCGATTTACGCTTGAAAAACGTTAAGAAATATTCCAAACCTATCTCCAAAGTGAGTACTTAAAAATCATTTTTTCTGACGTGGCACATTTTCATCTTGGCGGATACGTTACCATACAAAATTGACGCATCTGGGGACAGAAAACCCGCACGTTATTGTCGAGAAGGCAATGCAACCACAGAGATTGAGAGAGAGCGAATTGTGGAGTGATGGCATCATTGGATCATTTTTCTTCGAAAATGCGGCTGGGAACAAGGTTTCGGCAAAGGTGAGCATTACGGAGCCATGTTTTGAGATTTTTTTTTACTGAAATTGAAGACATGGATCTGGATGACCCCTAGTTCATGCAGGATGGTGCGCTATTCCACACAGCCCATGCCACAATCGATCTCTTGTGCACCAAATTTCCAAATCGTGTTATCAGCCGTCTTGGCGATGTCAATGGGCCGCCTCGGAGCTGCGATTTGACCCCTTTGGATTTATTTTTGTGGGGAACCGTGAAGAACCGATGTTATGCTAACAATTCAGATATATATAAATATATATATATATATATATATATATATATATATATATATATATATAAATATAAAACAAACTAAACATAAATCAATTTATATTATATAGATAAAAATGCGCTAAACTAATGTATATACTTTAGACAATAACACTAACCACACAAAAAGTAATAAATTTAAAATTTTAATAAAACCATATAAAATATTAAGACACACTAACTAAAATTTGTTAATTTACAGTTTGCCCGAAGATGGCCTAATAAGCCGAAACCGGTCGCAAAATAAATCTGTTTTATATATTAAGGAAGTACACTTTATTTACAATCCAATTTATCAATTTGTTTTGAATAAAGTTTTAGCTATTATCTTTTTCATCAAACCCCGTTATTTCGCTACATTATTTCTGAAATTAGTTATTACTATCAGTAAGAAGTATATTTTATTTAATATTTTTTTAGTTGGAGATACAATTTAATAAAAGTAAATTTTTAAGGTTGTTTGGCAAATATCAGAAGATATGATGTGAATAAAAAGGAATTACACTAATAGGTAATTCATTAAAAAAACTTGGTTAATTACCTATTGTTCTACAATTTTTCACCACAAGGTAAATGAGAAAATCATTGATGAAAAAAAAAAAAATACAATTACACTACTTCACACAATTTTAATTTTTGGAAAATCAATAGCACTGTAATATAAATATGGTTTATATTCCCAAAAAAGTTTTAATTTTCTACAACAAACATTTTTGGTATTGTTTTTGTTTATAGACAAATAAATAAAATAGACTTTAATTAACAGTTATATAATTATAATTGTTATAATTTCAATTTTGGTATGTTTCCAAGGAACTGCTTCTAACACGCCATATGATAAATGCAACGGAGCATTCAAAAAGTATATCTATATACGTTGTTCTGGAATCAAAGGAGTCTTGGTCTTGGTA
Organism: Ontholestes murinus; assembly: GCA_963969525.1. Lineage (NCBI taxonomy): Eukaryota > Metazoa > Arthropoda > Insecta > Coleoptera > Staphylinidae > Ontholestes > Ontholestes murinus. The sequence goes on from OZ018395.1 coordinate 39,830,959, forward strand.
ATTTAATGGAAACGTATTGCGGTGTTTGTATACAAGCCGTAATTCTCAAACTTTTTGATAAACTTGTCTTGGACCTCTCGTTAATTGATTTCTTTAAAGAACCACGGATTCTTTTAGTTCCACAGAGTTAACACCGTTGTTCTCTTTTATTTCTATTGTTTATAAACGACATAACTGAGTAACCAAATAATATCTGCAAGTCTGTTATCACACATACCGCAGCATCATAAAAGGACTCCGGCTTAAACGAGAAATATATTTGACTGTCATCAGCGTACATATGACCTTTGCAAAATTGTAATTGATTAAGAATATTTGATGTATAAATAGAGAATATGGGGGGAGCAATAACTGAGTCTTGTGGTATACCTTTCTTAATACTTAGGAAGCTTGCTCTTTGATTATAAAGTAGTACACAGAACTTGTGTTCAACTAGATAGTGATTTAATAGTAATGAAGTCGAGACCTACATGCTTTAATATTTGAATTAGAGTGTCATGGTTAACTGTATCGAAAGATTTACTGAGAGTCCAAGAGTACTAATATAGTTAACAGATCTTTATCTCTAGCCAATAATATATCATCCGTGACTTTCAATAAAGCTATTTCGCAGCTATACCCACTCCGAACGCAGATTGTAGAAGGGGTAGAATAGGTTTATCTCATCATTCCAATTAGAGGATGATTTAATATCCAATAAAATTCCTAATATTGTGTCTTTATCCACTAATTTAAAATGAATGGGGCTTATTCGCAAATATTTCATTAATATTGGATATATTCTTCTTTAGTTCAGGAATACTATCTCGTAAATCATTACTTATCATATCAACATTATGTTGTTACCGGCGTTCAGTTTACCTGAACGTGGTAACAAACGCGTAATTACATTTTAACCCATTGCGCCTATTAATAATTTGCATAAACTCCGCATTTTTTAAATAATCCAAACGAGATAATTTTCCAAAATGTGCAACTGCCAGTGCGGAATAATAGAACGAGCCTTTTTTTGGAAAACGAAGCTCGTTACCTGTTCGGAGAATTTCGGAGCCTACGTGACCGTAACAATGGCGCGGTACCGAAAATCGCCGTATAAAAACGAGATTCAGATATTCGCTATTCACCAGTTGTCTGCCATCAGCAGCGGTGGTCAGCCCCGTCGGCTTCGCCGATTCAAGCCTCTTGCCTTCTGACTTGTATATATTGTATATTTTCTCTGTCTATTTTTTCTTTCAGTTGTAATATATTTTCTTCTTCTCCTGGCCCCATGGTTTAATTTACACATTTTTTCCACTGTTTGTTTAATCGATGCCTGCGGCTGTTAATTGGTAGTGAGCCTCACCAGGGACCCCTACGCCACATCCAGTGCGTATTGGTTCCAGAGAGTACCGCAGTGCTACTTCCATCATGAGTTTATTTCTTTCCTTTGAGAACGAAATTGATAATTTTTCTTGTTCTGTTGCAGTATTATATAATTTTATTTAAAACTTACACCGGTTTAAGAGAGTTCTGAAATTTGCGGTATCTTTTCATTTGATATGAAAACTTATTGAGGCTGTTGATTTCGTGACGACCAAGACGCCGACTATAATCTTTGCTTCAGAAGTTTATAAAATAGATTTTGGTCAATTTCATGCAAAAGTCAAGGCACTGTTTCCCTACAAGATAGTACTCAGTACGGCTAGATCAATATTTATTATAATAATCGATTGTGTTTCAGCTGTCTTACAAATAAAGATAACATAGGCACTTGTTAAACGATATTTTTAAATCACTAAAGAAAAAAACTCGATCAAGTAGCAACTATAGTAAGTTTCCCACAAGATTTTAGCTCCGTTTAAGCACGATATCGGTTGATCACCATAAATGTGTGATATCCCTAAGTACAGATTCCAAAAACAACATCACCGTTCAGGCAATTCCTCACAAATAGCCTACCATTATTTGATTTAATTTTCTTATGTTGGTAAATCAGGAGTCTGACCCTCCCCAAGTCGTATTAGTAACAAAGAAGCAGCTGCAGGAGAAATCTAAAAACGTGTAAAACTGGACATACTATTGAGGAAGAAAAGTCGAGTTCGATATTTTTACTTGATACTTGAAGTTAAGGAGAAATATAAAATGTATTGAGTAGATTTAAGGACATGTGTGTAAATATCTAAATAAATAAAGTAAAATCAAACTTCCTTATCATAAGTTTAAGATGACAATCTTTTAACATTATAGTATTTATGCAGTTTCGATCTGTTTGAAGAAATTGATGACAATTGGTTACAATTATAGAGTATTACTATTTTAAGAATATGTTAAAAATGAGCCGATATCTACTAATATGCAGCGAAATATCTCTAGAAAACAACAGATTTAAAATAGTAATATCAATAATGGTCAAGTGTATAATTTCATCTAATAGGTTTCATAGCTTCAGTTTTGATATTAATAACCCAGTAAAATTATAAAACCAAATTCCCTGATTAAATTATTAAGATTATAAATTAAATTCTTCGAAGCAGGAAATTAATGGTTATTTGGTTAAATAATAATAAAGTAACGGTTCGTAGAATGCTCCGAAGGTCTTCATCATATTTTATAAAGACATAAAATGAGTGAAGAAATTGGTTCTGCCCGTTACTACATGGTAATCTATACTTACACTCAATTGAAAAATTCACTATTTTTTTATCACAAATAATAAAAATATTTATCGTTAAAACATTTTAATGAATTTTTCAATTCAGAGTACAGCAAAACTTATTTATTTTCTCGTAACTAAAGTCCTATTTGAAAAATTTTGTAGGTAGTAAAAATTGTAAGTAAAGCTCTGGTTTTGTCCTTTCCTCTATCAAGTAACCTAAAGTAACTTTTACACATCTTAACTGTCTAATAGGTACAAACATTATAATATTTTGTAGAGATTGTGAAAACAATTATGTTATTTATATTAATCCACTCTAAAAAATGATTAAAATTTCAACAAAAAATCAAGGTAACATTTTTTTAAATTTCAATAGCAACTCACGATTTCTGGGGCACTCAGTTACTCGCCTAGGTATACTAGAAATCAAAATAATACAAAATCCGATTCATCGCAAAGATAACCTGCCTCCTTTGATAGACCCATTGTAGTCTTTCATCGCACAATTCCAGACGGCACCTCTTATGGCGAGGAGTTAAGGGCAAACAAGGATAAGGACGATACGACTTGAGATCAAATGATCGAATTCTCTAGTAAACTGATCGAACGAAGATTCATTGGTTGAACCTCTCCAGATGTCTCCGATGGCTCTTGTTGTTGAAAATTGATCAGACAGCGACGAACTGAAGAGCTCGATCTTCACGTTCTGTAGTGTTTCTAGGGCGCCCAGGTTGTAGTCTCCGCCGTTATTCCTGTCCCCCGGCCCATCTACGCCAATATGGAGATATTGTACTGACACTTCCGCCAATATGTCACGCTGGCGAATTCGGGGCATCTTTGATTTAAATGTGGAACCAATTAACTGATTTGCACGATAACATTGTAATGTCACTGCTCAGTTAATTTAACAAAATAACAATACCATTTCTTTCATTGTTTATTTTATACTCTAAGGTAAATTGATCCAAGTGTTACCATGATTTTTTGTTGAAATTTTAATCATTTCTTAGTGGATTATTTTTGTATTATATGAAATTTTCATAAAAATTGAGCGACGAATTCTTGGTGTTCTCTTACTTATGGCGGCCAGTAACTAGGTATTTTTATTTGACAATTGGCGTTTTTATCTGCAACATATTTCTTAATTTCAAAACTTCATATTTAGCTGTAATGGATTACAAAGTCCAACCATTATTATCTCTTATATGATTTCTACAGAAAATAGAATCTAATTAAATAATAGTTTATAAAAATGGGAACCTAAGTACACTACATCCCATTCGTCATTTGATCAAATTTATTTCTGATTTATTATTATTAGCGGCATCTACTCCATTGGTATAGTGCATAGTAAATAGAAAAAGCTATATAATATTTTCAAAATAAATAAATATGAATATTTTCTGTTTTTCTTTGCTGAGCCTTTTGGGAATGCAGTGTTATTTTTTTTATCCGACCTTACATAATCCGACTTATAAGATGGTTATCGGATATTTCTATTCATTCCGGTAATCCTCTAACTTTTTCAATACGATTTTTACTACATATCCCTAAGTTATCTTCAGACCTTATCAGGTCAAACTGATAGATACCCATTTGTCAAAATGAAATAGTTTAAAATTGATGCTTTGGAAACAGATATTAATTTTTTTAACTATGATAATGGTCCGCGAAGAATGAAACGCGTGTCGGATAACTGAAAATAAAAACATTATGGAACAAAACAAGTGTTACTCTTCACCTAAGGAAACAGTTTGCTAAATACATAAATAATAATTTACTGTTATGACACTATCCAAGGCATCGAATATTTACGTTTATGTTGCCCAATTGAAAACATCTAAGGTAATATGTATGCGTGTATGTAAGTATTAAATAACTTATAGTGTTAACGGTGGACGCGGAAGACGTCCTGGTGACGGACTGGCAAGGAAGTAGCACCGGCGGTAATTTCTGGAACCAACACGCACTGGAGGCGGCCCAGGGGTCCCTGGCGAGGCTCACCATGGATTAGCAGCCGCAGGCTTCGATTAAACAGTTTCCCTTCGGTGATACTTGCTTGAGCTTCCACGCCACGTCAACGTATGGGCACCGGCTAGCTGTGAAAACAGAGTAAAGAACAAGAGAAAGTGTGTAAATTAAACATGGGGCCGGAGAAGAAGAAAATATATTACAACAGAATAGACAGAAAATAGACATAGAAAAATATACAATATATACAAGAGCAAGAGGCTTGAATCGGCAAAGCCGACCAGGCCGACCACCGCTGCTGATGGCAGACGACTGGTGAAGAGCGATGGCCGGAGCCTGGTTTTATACGGTGATCTTGATTACCGCGGCTTTGTTTCGGTCACGTAGGCCCCGCAATTCCGGTGTTCCACACTGGCAGCTGCACATTTTGGAAAATTATCTCGTTTGGATTATTTCAATAATGCGGAATTTATGCAAATTATTATTAGGAGCAATGGGTAGCTCGTAAAATGGATTAAAATATAATTACGCATTTGTTACCACGTTCAGGTAAACTGAACGCCGGTAACAAACGGCCCCGGAAAACGACATAATTTTGAAAAAGACATGAATTGAAAATAATAGCTGCCAGTGGACGTATTCGGTGTTGGTATCGATTGGTGATAAACAGCACTGCTCCCGATGACGCTGTAGACCCTTCCGTGGTTGAGATGCAGGGAGATTCGGACATCCTACATCGGATCTGGCGTCGTAGTAGGCAACACTGGCTTTGTGTGGAGATCCTCCCGAAATTAAGGTGTGAGGGGATTCGGTCGTCCCACACCGGATCTCGGCATCCCTGGATGGCTTGTGGCATCCTTGAGGGCTGCGAAGTCTGGTCCGGCCGGGGATGGGCTGTCATCCTGGGTGCACTGGCACGGCGCGAACCAAGACGCTGGTGAACCAGTCCATTGTGGCGGCCACGGCTTCGAGCGCGGGGCGGCTGGAGCTGGTGTGTCGTCAGTCAATCCGTCGGAGCTGCCGTTGTTGTGGTGAAGCACGAGGCGGCTGGATTGAAGCTGACAGTGGTGGTTGTAGCCAGTGTGCTGAAGGTCGAATCGGGTTGACGTCATTTTCAGTGAAACCTGGTGGTCTGCCTCTTGCCCTGCGAATACTGGAAGGCGGCCCCGGGTGATTCGGAATCACGGTTAATTTACAAAACATGAAAATAGTAAAAGAAGTAGAGCATGAATCTTCAGGGTGTGTGTTTTACTCGGCCCCACGTTGGGCGCCAAATGTTAACGGTGGACGCGGAAGACGTCCTGGTGACGGACTGGCAAGGAAGTAGCATCGGCGGTACTTTCTGGAACCAACACGCACTGGAGGCGGCCCAGGGGTCCCTGGCAAGGCTCACCATCGATTAGCAGCCGCAGGCTTCGATTAAACAGTTTCCCTTCGGTGCTACTTGCTTGAGCTTCCACGCCACGTCAACGTATGGGCACCGGCTAGCTGTGAAAACAGAGTAAAGAACAAGAGAAAGTGTGTAAATTAAACATGGGGCCGGAGAAGAAGAAAATATATTACAACAGAATAGACAGAAAATAGACATAGAAAAATATACAATATATACAAGAGCAAGAGGCTTGAATCGGCAAAGCCGACCAGGCCGACCACCGCTGCTGATGGCAGACGACTGGTGAAGAGCGATGGCCGGAGCCTGGTTTTATACGGTGATCTTGATTACCGCGGCTTTGTTTCGGTCACGTAGGCCCCGCAATTCCGGGAACAGGTAATGATCCTCTTCGCCGAAAAAGAGCCCGTCCTATTGTTCCACACTGGCAGCTGCACATTTTCGAAAATTATCTCGTTTGGATTATTTCAATAATGCGGAATTTATGCAAATTATTATTAGGAGCAATGGGTAGCTCGTAAAATGGATTAAAATATAATTACGCATTTGTTACCACGTTCAGGTAAACTGAACGCCGGTAACAATAGGTGGTAGCGCAGTATATGCTAAACTTCACCATAACGAAGTAAATAGAAAAAACTGCCTTAACGGACACAGTTCTGGGATTTGGTTGATGCAAAGTAAATGTGAAGACCTATTGTCGTTCTTCTGCAATTTAATATTAAGTATGATATGAATGCAACAGAACGAATGGTGTCAGAAGTTTCCAAACATCAATTGCTGATTCACTATGTTCAGGCCGAGCATATTACTTTATGATTTTAGATTTTAGACCATTGCAGCGGTTGAGGTCATTGTGATAGAAAACAGCCGCGTGACCTTAGACGAAAATAAAAAAGTCGTGTAAATTAGTCACAATTAAACACACCACCTTATAAATGTTGCACTCTACTTTTGTAAGGTGTTTGCAAAAGAGACGTCTAAAAACAGATTTTAGAATTAAATTTGCAAGGTGTTGATTCGCGTAAAAAATATGAAGGTAGTTCATTTTAAAAAGGGTAAATGAAAATAATTTTTAAGTTTTTAAACCACTATTTATTGTATAATATACACAAACAAAGTTTACAATATATTATCAATTTTGACACAACTTTAGTTTCATTGAATTCAACACTTGATAATGACCTGCAAAGGTCGAAACTATAGATGTGTCAAAATTGATAATATATTGTAAACTTTGTTTGTGTGTATTATACAATAAATAGTGGTATAAAAAATTATTTTCATTTACCCTTTTTAATATCTTCCTTACACGAATTGTCGTGGGAGACGAAACCTGAGGGACTATCATCAGATAAAGACAAAGAGGCCCAGTAAGTAAGGTCGGCACTCCATCACCTAAATCAAATAAATTTCGAACAAATCTATATGCGAAAAAAGTTTTCATGAGTACTTTTTGAATTAAAACAGCATTATCTTAGCTAGAATAACCACTGACACTAATGCAACCATATCCGATTTTCTAAGAAGTAATCCGGTCTACTAACAAAACGAAACATCGTCGACTGCTATCGCTAAGCGTTCATGTTGCAGAATGACAATATATACTGAAGCTCAAATGTAATGCAATACCCATTAGATGTGGTTTAATTAAGCAACAAATACGCACATTTTATTTACATTAGAAAGAAAAAACAGCGATAGCAATAAAATAGTACACATTTTTTATTGACAAAATTTATATATATATTTACATTTAAATAGTGTTAGTGAGTTAGTTCGTCAAAAGGCAATCGACCAGAGGTCTTATTGCCTTGTTTTGTCCAGTCATATGACGTCAGTCGTTAATGCGTAGATGTACGAAACGATGAAATGAAATCAAATATGGTTAAATTGTGATTTTTAAATTTAGGGTTTAAACTAGGATATCTAGGAAGACAATATAAGGATAATATGTGAAAGTTGAAAGGATTTTTGGAGAATTTTTCTGATAGGAATAAAAGGCGTTCTAGGATGGGAATAACTAAAGTGGTATCCTAAAGGAGCTGATTAGAAGGATTATGTAAAAGATTAAGAGGATGATGGAGGGTACGGAGGGATGCTCGATCGCTAACTTTAATATTGCGGGAGGTTGGATTGCTGGAATTGTGATAGATGGCCGAAGCATAGTCCAGTAATGGGCGGTAAATTATCATGTATATTTTGACTGCTGTTTTACTACTAATTCCATAATTTCTATGTATTAAACATCTAAAATATTTTGCCCTGGTTGTTATTTTGCTTTAATTATAGCTGTGTGTTTTTTTAAATTGATTTTGGGGTATATAGTTATGCCTAGGTATTTAACGGAAATTAAGGGGGGGGGGTAATGGGAAATTAGGAGATGTGATTTGTGGGGATTCATTTTATTACGCCATTTTTCAAATCAATGTTGAAGGCAGTCAATAACCCTTTAAAGGAATTGGAGGGCTTTTGGAAACGTATGAGCATACGTGATTAGAGCAGTATCATCTGCAAATTGCAAGAGGTATTTGGAAGGATTGAAGTAAAAAGGATCATGAAAATAAATGACAAACCTAAGAAGAGGTGAAAGGGGAAAGCCTTGAGAGAATACTTATTCGGGAGTAAAAGAAGAAGAGAAAGAGTTGTGAATTTTTACTTTTAGGGATCTTAAAATGTATTAAAATCCTTTAGTTCGTTGTAGAAAGTTAAATATTAAATTTAAAAATACGAAAACATTTCGTGAATCTACAACAATGAGTCTTACTAAGACTACAAAACAAATTAATTTGAAACAACTACTTCTCTCGTTCCTTGTGAGTTCAAGCACCTTGTAGCTGTGATCGAGTTTCAGGAGTCGTTTTGATTGATGTAGACCTGGTACATTGTTCCAATACTTACGTCTTCTGTCCTCTTCCCATTTTTGAACCACCTCTCTTCTATGGGGAGTCCACAAAACGGCTCTGGTCCTATAGGAGTGGCATTTGCGAGTTCATCGGCCACTTCGTTGCCTTTAATATCCCCGTGGTGCCCTAGGACCCACATGAGGGTCAACAAGTTGTTATTCGCCAGTTGCGAGAGGGATCTTCGACATTCCCAGACAGTCCGTGAGCCGTGACTTAAGGCTCGAAGGGCTTTTAATGCGGCTTGGCTGTCTGAGCAGATGTATATATGCGCGCCATTTAGGTGCCTATCCAAGCATTCTCTGGCGCACATATCAATTGCAATCGTTTCCGCTTGCAAAATCGTGGGCGTCGTGCCCAGAGCCATGAAGCTCCTGTGGTTTTGGTTAGGCCCATAAATGCCTACTCCAGTACCTCTGGTATTCTTGGCACCACCCGTGTACCAAGCTGATATCCCTCGTCCAAACTCCTTGACTCTCATCAAAGCCGTTTTGGGGTCCTCGATCGACACCTTAAACGGTAATTTGAATTCGAGCTTCCTGGTGTAGTCGGAGGGCTGCCACAAGTCCCTCTTTTTGTACCACTAGATGGAGCGGTGTGAGACCAATGATTGCCTCCATTCCCGCGGTTGGGGTCGTTTGCATGGCCCCTGTGATGCTTAGACATGCTAAACGTTGAAGCCTACTCAGCTTCTTTTGCGTGTCTAGTTTTTGGGTCTTCGGCCACCACACGAGGGCAGTATAGGTGACAATGGGTATCACCGCCGTTCTATACAGCCAATACGTGATTTTGGGCTTTAATCCCCAGGTTTTACCCATAAGCCGCCGACAGGCCCAAAGCGACATCGTTGCCTTCGCCATGATTTTGTTGACATGCTGATTCCAAGTCAGTTTGGTATCCAGAATTATACCCAGGTACTTTACTTCGTTGGAGAGATTTATCTCTATTCCATTCAGCGAGGGAGCCTTTATATGCAGCTTCCTTCTACGCGTGAATGGAACTATGATCGTTTTATTCGGGTTGATACTTAGTCCTTCCCGAACACACCAGTTATTGATGCTAATCAGTGCTTTTTGCATTAGGAATTGTAAGAAGGCCTTCATGCTTGCCCCTGATTATTATGGCGATGTCATCTGCATAGCCTTGGGTTATAAAGCCCTTTACATGCAATTCATCCAGGAGTCCATCCACCACTATTGACCATGGTGTGGGGGACAAAACTCCTCTCTGAGGACACCCCTTTGTTACAGTCATAGATACTGTGGATCCTGCTAGAGAACCGTTACTAATCGGCTTTGAAGCATTGCCTCCACCCATCTTATCGTGGAAGGATATATTCCTTTATTTATAGCAGCTCGTTTTATTGCAGAAAATGAGGTGTTGTCAAAGGCCCCCTCTATGTCTACAAATATTCCGATTGCTATTTCCTTGTATAGGATGGCTCGTTCTGCCTCTTTGACGACGTGATGTAGAGCATCGACGGTGGATTTGCCAGCTTGAAATGCGAATTGCTTGGCATTTAAGGTTGTTCTTATAAGTGAGTCACCCTTTATGTGCTCGTCGATTATTTTCTCCATAGCCTTTAGGAGAAAAGCGGTTAGGCTGATGGGTCGATATGATTTAGGTTCATCTAGAGGCCTATTGCCCACTTTAGGTATAAATACTACTTTTGCCTCCCTGGAGTCCTGCAGCAATTGTATCCAAGCCGCGTTGTAGTAGCGCGGGAAAGATACCGTCCATTCCTGGGGATTTATATGGCTTGAAGCTGTTTATGGCCCATGTCATTTTGCTGAGCGTGAATATTTTCCCCGCTAAGCAGCGGCTGTCGCGGTTGGAACAGTGAGCCACTGAGCCGGTACTAGCCGCAATTGTGTTTTTAGTTACTTTTGATCCCGGAAAGTGTGTACCTACGAGTAGCTCTAAACTTTCCTGTTGATCTTTGGTGTGACTGCCGTCAGTTCGTTTTAAGATGCCGACCGCATTGGTATGGTCCTTTGATAGGACCTTCCGGAGTCTATTTGCTGGGGTCAGATTGTCGATCCCCTCGCAGTAGGCCTTCCATGCCTTTCGTTTAGACTCCTTCAGTTGCTTATTGAATTCAGTCAGAGCCGGTCTATAGGCTGACCAGTTGCCTGTTTTCTTGGCTCTGTTGAAGGATTTCAGGGCGGAAGTCCTGAGTCGATCCAATTTCTTGTTCCACCAAGGAACGTTTCTCGAGAAGTTTACCTTCTTTACTGGGCAGCTTTTCTCATAGGCTGCTACAATGGTATCCCTTAGGTGTAGTTGGGCTTGTTCTAATTCCTCTATGGTAGCGATGTTGTATTGGAGGCCTTGAAGTTCGGACAATAGACATTCGTTATATAATGTCCAGTCCGTTTTTCGTGGCACTCTGCACTCTGCTATTTGCGTACTCCCAGCTTCCATATCGAACGCGATCGTTTGATGGTCCGACATGGAGGACTCAGAGAGTACACGCCAATTTTTTATCAATTGCGCGCCGTACACTGTGGTTTCCGACATGAAAAGCTGTGGCTAAGGTCAAGTCAAGTACCTCTTGCCTCATTGCGTTTATAAACGTGGGTTTATTCCCCCTGTTTAAGATGTCTAGATTGCTAGCGCATACATAATCAAGAAGGTACTTACCCCTGTTGTTGATATCTGAGCTGCCCCATACTGTGTAGTGCGCATTAGCGTCGCAGCCCATGATAAGATGTTTCCCATTCCTGCGGCACCAGTCCGTGAGGTTCTTTACTGCCTCTGGTGGTGGGTTGTCTTCGTCCCCTGGAAAGTAGGCTGAGGCAAATACAATTTGCCTCTTGCCATCTCCCGTTGGTACGTCCACGACCGCTGCCACTAGGTCCTGGGTGACGAACTGTAGAATGGGAGCATAATTAGTATCTTTCCTGAAAATCAGGGCGGCCCGTGGCCTGCCGCACGTAGTATTACATACCAGATAGTACGATGGGTTCTGAAGTCCTTTAATCGCCCCTCCGTGAACCCAGGGCTCTTGAATTAGCCCTATTTGGACGTTCCCCCTAGCCAGCTGCTGCTTAAGGCACTTGATGCTGCCTTTGAGTGCTGCAGGTTGATTTGGAAGCACTGCCACTTACCCTTCATTTTTGGGCCTTGGAATGACCCCCACCTCTGGCATCCTTCAGTTTGTCCTGGGGCATAATCCTGCCCTTTGGACGCACGTCAGCCTGCTTCTTGGGTGGACTCTTGGTCAGGCTTGGAGCCTTTCTGATCCCTGGAGGCTTGTTGGCCTCTCCGAAACCAGTTGCGGATTGCAACGGCAGATTTTTACCCTGATCCAGGGGCTCTTTAGAGCTTGAGCCTCCTGCCCCTTCATCAGGCTTGTCCTGCTTCGCCTTGGTGCGAAGCTGTACTTCGCCGTAGCGATACCCAACGAGGTAATTGCGTTTTTTTAACTTCTCCAGCGGTCACCCTTCTTAAGACCCTCCAGTTAGAGGCATCGCATCCATTTTGGACTGCAATCAGTTGCAGAATACGTTCGTCCCTGTACTCCTGACTGCCCGGAAAATATCCCACTAGGATATCGTTGTGGGGCATTTCCTCCGCTCCAACGACTTTTAGGGCTGCTCCTCCCCATGGGACGATCTCATCCTGATGCGACTTCAGCCACGTTACCGTAGCTTTGTTGCAGCAGGTGATCCCGATCCACCCAGGTCTTCTTCATTCCCCTTTTTTAGGACTATTTATTTATTTATTTATTTATTTATTTATTTATACATCTTTGTACCTCTGTCTTAAAAAAATATGTATACAACAAATCAATTAAAAAAAAAAAAAAAAAAAAAAAAACGTACTTCAAATTTTGGGCGAAAGAGACACGGGCGGAGTTCACAATAACAAAGTGTTCTTCCACTCTAACCCTTTATTTTCCATGATGCCGAGGGAGCTTATATCCTCTTGCACTTCCGGATTCATTTTTAAATGCTTCAATTTACTATTTTTGTTCCCTTTTAGGAGAGACTTTTTTGGCTGTTAATGTCAGCATGACAGATATATATATATATATGCATGATATACTCCAGTGTGGACTCTATTTGTTCCACTGACAGGAGAGTAGCAGGGTAGTCCTTTGCCATAACACCAACCTTCAGTCCTTTTACGGCCTGACTGTATGATGCCATTTTTTTGGGGATTTTGCTTCCCCTCTGTGTCACCACTCGGGCTTGTGCTTGTGAGGGCCTTGGTTTGCCCCTGCACCCGCTTGAGTGGTGATATGCCGCTCGTGGAGGACTGTACAGTCCCTTTGCCTTTTAAACCTATTCTTCCCAGCACCGCTTAGGCGCGGCTTGCGTGGCTGGAGGTCCTTGGGCTTTTTCCCAGCCTCATCTCCACTGCTGGCTAGGAGTAGTTCCTCCCTGTCGGTCTCAGGCGCTAAGTCCTCTCCCGTGGCAAGGACTTCACACACCATCGCCGTAGTTTCGTCCTTTGAGGGGGACGAGCCCTTATTTGTTAGTTCTTGGTTCATTATTGATCCCACGAGAAGCTAGGGAAATAAACGGTCACCTGCAGCAGAGCCTCGCATGCCACAGGAAGGCTATTTGAAACCGGAGGTCGCCTGGTATCCGGAGTTCGCATACTAAGACTAAGCTTCCCCTTAGCCATGCAGTCTTAGGCATATGCTGTTCCACCTTGGCTTGAGGAGTTTTTTATTGTGGCTCTCCTTTCACTTGGTCCATGCAGTTAAGCCCAGACCCTCTTTCGCTCACTGCCAGCGAGACTTGACCTGCCTGGTGGCTTCACAGCCAGTCAGAGCAGGGCATCGTACCCTTTAGTGTAAGCTCTAAGCCACAACACGACAGCTGAGCAGGGAGTTTTGGGTACTACCGATGATTCTGCTGCACAAATCTCGCCGCTTGGAATGGTGTCAAGCCAGATCAATTGTAGAGTGGAAATTCATTTGCTTAGTGATGAGTCTAGATTAAGTTTAGGAACCCATGATGTACACGTGTCCATCGATTTTGTGGTGAAAGGCAAAATGTAGAGTTTGCCTTAGAACACCACTCAGCCAATACCCCTGGCACCATGGTATGGGGTGCTATATGTCTTGGAAGTGCCCCCCTGGTGTTCAACAAACAATGGACATTCAGAATTTGGCGTAGTGCTGTTAGGTTGGCCTGTAAGATCCCCTGATTTATCGACAATAGAACATGTATGGGATAGCATTGGAACAACACTTTAGCGATTGCCACAGCCACCAAGGATTTTGCACCAATTGTGCATCTATGTACAACTGGCCTGGGACCTTCGATCATTTGATTCGGGTTTGCCTCGCGGAGAGAGTGCTACAACAACCGCGGCGGGCCAACACAGTATTAAATTTTGGTCAGTATTTTTTGTTCAACATGCACTAAATTGTAATCGTTTATTCGGACACGAAAACTGAACATAAATTTAATACATGTTTCTTTCTGGGTCTTGCACTACTTTTGATTATATATGTCTCGTGTTCACAGACCCGAAGTGCAGGTGTAACCCAGAGCATTTTACTTCTACATTCAGGCTTTCAGAAAACGCTGGCTATAACCATTAAGATCAAGATGAGTTCCAGATTTTATAATGTAGGAAAAAAAATACATGGGTTAAAAAATATATATGTATTATTGTGAAAATAGAATATGTTTTATTTTTCTACATGATCTCCGCTTTTATGTACATATTTTATCGAAGAATGTGGTAGGTCGTGTCTTCAGCCAATTTCTTACAGACGATTCCACATCTTGATCACTGTAGAAAAGGCGTCTTCCCATTTTTTGAGTCACAATATCATAGACTGGAGATAACCTGGAGAAGCTTCATCTCAAAAAGAAAGAACCCTTCTGTCTGCGGGAAAAATTTTTGCAACTGTTTTTTTGGGCATTGTTGCTTGTTGATTTCCTTCATGAATAACAATGAGTCAATGCTCAATATTATCGCAAGCTCTGATCTACAGGCAGAAAATACGAAGCATGCCCATCCTAAGTGTGATTTTCCTTCATGACAACACTCGGCCTCACAAAGTTACTTTCCTCCGAGAAAAATTAGAGGAAATTCATTGGGAAATGTCGGAATACCCGACCTATAGCGTCGACTTGTCCCTGAATGACTTTCATACGATATGTGACCAAGTGGACAAGATATGGCATCTTGATTAGAAATTAAAAACACTTGGTTTGTTTCACAGAATATTTATTATTTTTTCTCTCCGACTAGTTTCGACAAAATGTCATTATCAAGGAGTAATGACATTTTGTCGAAACTAGTCGGAGAGAAAAAATAATAAATATTCTGTGAAACAAACCAAGTGTTTTTAATTTCTAATCAAGATTTTTCAAATATGTTTCACCACGGGTTAAGTGAGCAATTAATTAAATATAGATATGGAATCGTTTGTGAGCAGTTGTCTGAAGACACCACCGTCTACATTCTTCGATGTTTGTATCAAGAAACTTCCGCTTCGCTAGAAAAATTGTGTACATAAAAGAGAAGACTATATAAAAACACATTATATTTTTACAATAATACATACATACTTTTTTAACTAAATTCCGTTTAAAAAAGTTAAAATTCGTATCCACACTGCAAATTATATTGTTCGAAAAATTGGCATCCACTTGTTGATGTTCAATAATCCATTCAATCAATGTGCATGGTCATTCGGCCTTAGTTCTTATGTCAACTATGAATACGGAGATCTAATGTATATGTACTAATCATAAATTTGCAATTCTTTGCGATGAGACCGCAATTAATGTTACTTAACTTTCACCTACAATTTTACGTGATACTTCGATATCATTTTAACGTCGTTTATAACAGAAGTGCATTTAACATCACCAATTGATGCAGTCAGACCGAACTTTTTAATTACTCATTAAGTTAAATCACAAATGCGTTCATATTTCAAACTGGTCACGAAAAATTATATTGTTTTTCTACTCCCATAGTAGTAAGTAGGCAATAACGTAATCTTTTGTTGATTAGTAACCATGGCATTATAAAACATGCACGTAATAAAGAAAAAAACTAGCACGTAAAATATTACGTAACCATTATTATTATAAAACTCCAATCAAGTGGCCTAGACAAATGAATTTGACATTTATCGTTGTTGAATACACATTGCATTGACGTTATTTTAGTTTAATTATTATTAATAATTCATTTATTTATTGTTACAATGAGTGAAAGTGACTCCACAGAAGAAATTGTTGGAACTCCACCAGAAATTAGGCAACTAGCAGAACATACCGCAGCGGATTTTCTTCGGCAAAAATCCAAAGCGCGATACGAAGTGGTTTATGGTAAATTCATGGATTGGCGTATGAATAATAGTGTTCAGTCTTTTTCGGAAAATGTGTTATTAGTCTATTTTGGTGAAATAAGTAAGAAATACAAACCTTCATCTCTTTGGGCTATGCATTTGATGCTGCGAAGTGTTTTAATAGTGAAACATAACCTCAATATTGCAAAGTATTCCAAATTAAAAGAATGGGAGTAGAAAAAGTATAGTACACAACTCGTGGTGTAAGTCACTTACGTACTCGTGGAATTACTGCACTTGCCTAACGGCTCGTGCGCAACTTTTTCTACTCGTACGTAATATCTGACTTGCAACTCTCGTTATGTAATATACTATTAACAATAACATACCTTGTTATTTTACGTAATACTACATTTTTACTAAATCTCAATTATCAGCTTTGAAATAGTATTCATAATAGGGTTTTGGGTGACATCTATATATTAACGTTTCAAACAAATTAAATGAGGTAATTACATTTGAATTTAATATTTAGATTCAAGTAAATACATTTATTTTAAATTGACCAATCAATTGCACCATATTAAAATTATAAAGTTAAATATTTACATCAGATTTATTATATAAATTAAATTTTTTACTTTAGTTTTTTGAAATTCTTTAGCTACGCTGTTCCTTCTTCAGGCGAAGAGATAAAAAATACAGTGTGGCGAAACAATTGCCTAAACAATAAAAGTTTGTTTGAAAATTTTCAGTGTTTTAGCGTTTACAAGAAAATAAAGATATATTTTCAATAAGTAACAGCCTCATAAATTAATATAGCAAATTATATGTTAGCTATTATAAGTAATTTAATCAATGCTAAAAGTTCTTAAATTTTAAACTTTTATATTTGTTATTTAATTTGTTTTATTTTTATAAATATTTTATTTTAACACTTTGATATTAAAAGTAAATCTTTAAATAATCAGTTAGTCTACGAATATGCCATTTAGGTCCATTGAAAAATATATATTAAATTAACACTCTTTATATATTAATATTAAATTACCTCTACTACTTAAACAATCTGCCTTATAGGTCAGTCAGTTGTATGATAACTAGAGAGCGGGTAAAAAAGCTTAAAAATTGTGAAAAAAGCACTTAAAAAGGCACAAAATTTAGAGAAAAAAAGCATTAAAAAAGCATAAAAACAGGAAGAAAGCATAAAAACACGAAAAAAAAGCACTAAAGAAAACTATATTCTCTTAAAATGTTACACGTTTATCAACATGTTTTACATAGAAATTCTGCTTAAAACTAAAATAAACATACTTTCTTTACGCAATATATAATATTATGTAAGTATTTAAAAATTAAATTGTAATTTTGTATACAATATACAATATTTCAAAATAACTAAAATCTATTCATTAAAACAGCAGATCAGTAAATGTTGTTCTAGGAGTTTAATTGTAAAAATTATTACTTCTGACGCTCAATAAATTTTGTGGAAAAGCTTCTCTTTATTTTAAATTATAGCTCGATCCATTTGAAAATTGCCATTCAAAATCAAGTTTAATTTATTTAATATTAAAAATACTTCATTTTCACCGAATACTTCTTTCGATATTATTTTGATTTCTTGGCCAATGCGTACAGGTATTTTCTAAATTGAATCTGCTTTTATAAAGATTTGATTGTGTTGCTCACAAAATTTAAAGGCGATTTTATGTAACTAAATTGTTTTGAAGGAAGCTCTTGTTTCTTAAGAACTGTTTGACAGTCATTAACTGATTTGCTTGTCGTTTTGGGAAAGTTGTATATAACCTTATTAAATTCTTTAAAAATGTTCGCATAGTACATCGTAGTATAAAGCCAAGTTCTCCATTTTGTTAGCACTGGTTTATGGGGCAGTGAGGTATCAGGTAATGACTCCTTGAATAATTGCACTCACAGAAGAATATAAGAACTATTTTTCCATATTTAATTAAATCTATAAATGGAATTTCATTCTTATAGTTTCAGAAATTCGTTTCTATCCATGTGCTAAACTTGTACAAAGCACAAAATGCATTATTAGTAAAATTTTGTAACTTGGTATTGTCTATGGCAAAAATAAGCTTGTCAGTCCATCATTTATGAATTTTACTATAATGTTATTATCAGTTTTCTTCAATTCTTTTGTATATATCAAAATACTATTGGTCGGATGTCTTTGTGTAAAACTCCAATTATTAAATTAAACAAGCGTCTATGGTTTCATCCACACCAAACCAGATATAATTATTGTTAATAATATCTTTAATTTTTGTATGGTTTCATAGTACGCAAGATCTACATAATTTTTTCTCAGGATTGCGCATTTTACAATATTTTCCCAAGAAAGATTTAAATGCATTATTTTGTAATTTTCTTAAAGGGATATTCGAATGTAAAAGTATTTTGCACAAATGTGAATTTAATTTAAATTGTCCATCGTTTGTTAAAGGTGATGCTAAAGATTGTGAAATTATGCTGTTTTTTTTAGTTCAGCTTTGAACTTTTTCAAACGTTCTTGATGTAGTGTTGTAATAACATGTTTTACATACAAGTATTGACTAGTTAGGATGCAGTTGGGAACTAAAATAAAACTTACTATTTTTAAACATGCCTTACAAAATAATGTATTATTTTCACTTGTTAATTCTGGATAGTCTCTAATTAATTCTTGTATTGTGGTTTCCATCTTTTGCATTATGGATTAAATATACATGTGACTTATATAATATAATTTATCTGTGATTCCCCAGGTTAATATGATTCACGCATATAGTAATTTTTGATAAATAAGCAAAGTTTTTGGAATATCAATTCAATAGTACGGTTTATGAATGCGAGTTTGAATATGAAAAAAAAAAATTAACGAAAACGATAAATATTCGCCAGTCGTCCCATCCGTAGTTTTGCCGAGAGTAGAAAATCGATACGGTTGTAGAACACCTAATTATTAGCTATCACTTAATTTTGTTTACATTTAATACTTACTGGGGCCCCTGTTTAGGCCTAGTTTAACGACGTTTATATCCGGAATATCATAGGTGTGATTCCTATGAAGCGTTCGTCTGTATTCCCTGAATAATAAGACGGTCTGTTATATCTACTTATTTATAAACGAATCCATTGTAAAATGGTAATTTATACTAATATTTATTAATAATAAAATTCATTATAATTATTGTATCCTATTATGAAGATTTTAAACAATTATGTTGTCAAAAGACACGAAGAAAATATGTAATACAAATATGTATATATTATAAATGATGGGATACAGATTTTTACAAAAATTCTCTAAGTTAGCACATTAATTTAATATCAGAGTGAAATTTTTATTAAATGTTTTTTAAATGTTTAAGAAAATGCTATAAATAAGCATCAAAATCTAAAAAAAAGCATAAAAATAAGCACAAAAAGTCAAAATAAGCACAAAAAGTCAAAATAAGCAAAAAAAGCAAAAAAAACTTAGCGCTAAGTAATCTCATTCTTCAAGATTCGTATAGATATGTAGAAATGTTTTCGATGCTATTAATATTATGGATAAGCATAATGCTAGAAATCCGCTCTCTAATGATAACATTGATATCATTTATAGTATAGAAAATATTTTTGTTTTGACTAATTTTGTTTTTATCTGTACAATAAATCGTTCGAACTAATTTTAATGCCGTTGAGTTGCTGTCACTTGTAATAATTACCTGTATTCGCAACATTTGTTTAATATTTTGTTGGAATTATTTTCTAATCTACTTTTCATATTGTTTTCTTTTTCACCAGAAAAATAAATTGAGGTATAATTAGGAAATATTTAGGTATAGAATATCCCTCTATTTTAAACTTTTTTATTTATTTTTTTGTCCCACGGGAATAGCTCTCGGCGTCCCGTTAATATCTTAACTTCTCAGGTTTTCAAGAAATAGCTGCGATAGATTCAGTTTCATCCAGAAATAATTTCCAGTAACCGGAGATGGCCGTTTGATGACTACTTTGTGTAATCTTTAAAGGATTTAATAGCGTGTTAGGATTATAAATTCGTGTCCCCCTCAAACTAACTCTGTAATATATTGCCAACACGTTGCGGCTCTCAAATTTCACACACACACAGCCTCATATACCCATAAATTTGGTCGTAATTTATTAGAATAGACAAAAGACAGTTAATGACCTTAACTGTTGTTCTTTTATATCCTTGTCGAAATTTCATTATTTATATAAATTGTGATGCATCTTCAAGGGGAAATTAATTGATAGAATTGGAACAGTGATTTATATCTCATGGAAATATAGCGTACCACATTCGAACTGATTTAAATTAAATTGAATCTTTTATATTCTGAGAATTACTCCAATGTGATACACTAGAAATAAACAGCTCGTGTGTTGATATCATGGGATTTATTATGAATCTGAACTAAAAATGTCATTATGTACCTTGGATGTGTTGTTATGGTATATAAAAGTTGAAACTAAAGTTACATAATAAATTATGTGTACTATCAACAAAGAGTGATTTAAATTGAAATTTAATTAAATAATTAAGTATCAACTTATAGTAATTAATATTGAAAATTAATATGAAAACATGTATTTTCAAATTATGTTTTAAGCATTTGACGAAACTAGAAAAGTTGTAGCAATATTTTTATGTTGCTTTATTAAAAATTTAAAACTAAGTGCGCAGAGATAACATTTAATTTGAATTGATTATTAATATTCTTTAATAATCTGTGTAACTTTATATCGTAAATAGAAATTACAATCACATTATAACAGAAAATCAAAAGCTAAATTCTGTGTAGACTATGTATTACTATTATTACATTTTCTGGAATTAAAATAAAAGGATGTCGCACGGTAAAGTGAAATTAATTTTAAATATTAAACCCGTACACGCGAAATTACATTACAGTTAAAACTTTCCACGGAATTTCGCCACATCGACGGCATCATGAATTATTTAATTGTTGATTAAAGTTTCCGACCGGCGAAACTTTTGCAAACCGGTCGATAACGTAAACTATTTACACGCGGCGTTCTAAGTTTTTAAATTATATCACTAGATTATAAGTATTAAGATAGTGGTAAACACATAAATCATTCCGACGAATTAAAAAAGTTGATCTTAAGTTTTAATCGTTAAAAATGCCATGAAAATAAAAATTTCGACTGAAAGTTTTATTGGCCATTAGAGGCAAGGGAAATAATAATTCTAACAAATAAAACTACTGAATATTTAATATCTGTTTTATAATATATAAGTAAGTGTTTTATAGTAATGATAATTTATTTTTCTCTGAATGTGGAATATTACTTTATCTACTCATATTGGGTTATATATTTATTATTAATCTAGATTAGTACACATAATGGTATATATTCATGTTAGCTGAAAATTGACAAATTTAAAAAAAAATCGTCATGCGCAATTCCCGAATATAGTAAATATTGCGTGAGTTATTGCCTACATTACCACTCGTTGAATAATATACTATTATAACATAATGAAATTGTTTTATTTTATTTTTCTTAATAATGAAAGATAAAAGATGCGTACAAATTTAAAGCAAACCAACAGGATTTTGTAGTAGTTAAATTCAATGAATTTAATGATAAAATAAAAACAATGAAAAACAAAAGAAATATTAAAGATACAGAAATATACATTGAAAATGACTATACAAAAATAGAACAAGAAATACAGAAAGAAATAAGTAGTATTTGCCAAAGTACAAAGGGAGAAAGGTTTAAGAGTTTCTGTTGGATACCAAAAATTAATAATAAACAATGAAGAATACCGATGGGACAAAGAACAACATGGTGTAACATTATATACAAAAAACTAAAAAAATATGAGCAACTAACAAATACACCATTAATAATAAACAAACATTACAACAAAAATGACAAAGGAAAAGGCGCGAAAACTGGACATGTAAATGGAGATACAAAACACAAAACCAAATGGTTAATAGGTACCTGGAATATAAGAGGGATAAAAAACAAAGAAAAGGAGTTGAAGGAAGAGTTTGAAAAAATAGGACTCGACATTTTAGGACTGACAGAAACGAAAAAAAAGGAAAAGAAACTACAAAAACTGAGAATGGGCATATAATTATATCTAGTGGTGTGGAAGAAAACGAACATGCGGCAGGGGGTATTGGATGTATGATACATAAAAACTAAATAAACAAAATAAAGGACTACGTATATGTATCGGATAGATTATTAATAATTAAATTCAAAAAAGAAAACATGATTATAAACAATATAATAATCGCATATGGGCCAAACGAAGACATTAAAATACAGAAAAAAGATGCATTTTGGAATGAGTTGAGTATATTAAAAGATGAATGTAAAGATGATGTTATAGTAATAGGTGATCTGAACGCAAGAGTTGGGAAAAGGGATGAAATTTATAAAAGAGTATTAGGAAATTACGGAGATAACATAAGAAATAATAATGGGAAAAGACTATTGAATTATTGTATGCTAAATAATTTAATCATAGCAAACACTTGGTATAAACACAAACAGATACACACATATATGAGAGAGATGCCCAGTAGAAATGAGAAATCTATTATAGATTATATACTAATAGATAAGGAGAAACTAAAGGCCGTCAAGGATGTCAGAGTAAGAAGAGGCGCAGAAATTGGAAGTGATCATTACCTACTAACTCTTCAAACTAAAGAACTTATTAACAAAAATAAAAAAATATACAGCAAAAAAAAAATAGAATTTACGACGATCAAAACATTTAAACTAAATGAAATAGAGGGTAGCTAAAAAATTTCAAGAAAAATTAAAAAATAAATGGAAGAAAGTTAATATATACAAGGAAACTAAAATCATGTGGGACGATTTAAAAAAAAATAATATTGCAGACAGCACCTGAAGTGTACCACATACTTCAGGAGGAGAAAGGACAAAAAACAAACGGCATGGTGGTCAGAAAACATAAAAATCGAAATAAAAAACAAAAAACGACTTTGGCAAATATACCTAAATGAAAGGACGAATGAAAATTATAAGAATTATAAAAGCAATAGACAAAAAGTAAAATCTGAAATAAAAAGAGAAAAGACAAAGATGTGGGAACATTTTGGAAATAAATTAAAAAAGGATGGAAAAATATAAAAATGTTTTATGGAGCACTGAAGAAAATGAGGCAACCCAACAAATCAAATAATGTATTAAAAATTAAGAAGAAAAAAAATGAAATCTTCACAGAGGAGAAAGAAATTATGCAAAGATTGCGAGAATATTTCATGGAATTATTGACAGCGGAAAACAGGAATATAGAGGAGAATCGGAAAGATAAATACGAAAAGGAAAGCAACGAGGCAGAGGTAACAGAAGAGGAACTAAGACAAATAATAAGCTCATTAAAAAATGGAAAGGCCCCAGGAAAGGATAGAATAACGACTGAAATGCTAAAAAATATGGACAACGAAGGATTCGAAATTTTACTAAAAATAATAAATAAGGTATGGCAGGAAGAAAAAATACCATCTGAGTGGACAAAAACATTACTAGTACCAATTCACAAGAGCGGAGAAAAACAAAATTGCAATAACTATCGAGGCATAAATTTACTAAACACCAAAATCTTGGAGAATTAGGGTGGTTATGCCACTCCCAATATTAAGGTTATCTCCCTTGGGGTTCTTACTCAGGGGTTTTGATATGTCGGTTACCCTCTTCAACTTCTCGGACTTGGGTTTAGGTTTTTGCTGCGTGAATCGTACTTTCGTGCGTTCGTTAGGACGAAATTTCGATGTGTCAAACTTTCCACCGCTCATTTCACAGTCTAATTGCGGAAGATCGACCATTTTGTGTTTGTCTACCTTCAGTAACTGTTCTCTTATCTTTTTACATCATGTTAATTCTATAAATTTAGTTCAATTTCAAATTTCAAATACTTATAATGTTTCGGTTTAATTTTACTCAAAATTCTATTTGTTGAGTTTTCCATGACGTCTTCAATTTTCACAATAAGGAATTGTATTGGGAAAGAACTTAACCTCAATAAATCTTGCTGCGGCCATGTGGTCTTCCATAGTGTAGGACACACACTTATAATTGTTTACTTGTAAGTCTTATCTTTATTTAGTTTTTAGGTTAATAATGTCAATATTTTATTTTATGTTAAAATGTAACTTTTAATTGATTTTAATGTTAACTTTTTAAATTTTAACCACTGTAGATCTCTCATGTATTGTTCCTTTTAGGCTCTGAGGATGCATACATGTTGTGTGCGAAACGTTAGCATGTACATATAACAATATAGTGGACTAGAGCACAACCAACACCGTGTATTCTTTGCTCCCTACACTCTAACACACTACACTGGACTTTTCTCACCCGTTAATTTCAAAGAGTTTATATATATATATATATATATATATATATATATATATATATATATATATATAATAATGAAACACCACATAATAATAGCTGCCACGAACTTCTTCATCAAAACTATAAGAATGATTTTATGCAGTTATTCAAATATATCGGAGCTGTAGTGTTGTTAGCTTCGCTTATACTCATTATCACAGGAAGTTTATACTGTTTTAATTTGATCTACTGAATGATGAATAAAATTCTCACGTAACCCGTAGTGAAACATTATTATGTTCATTAGAAAACTAATCAAAACACTTGGCTTTGTTTCACTTAAAATAGTGAAACAAAACCAAGTGTTTTAATTAATCTTCTTATTGATCTACTGTAGTTCATTGTTAAGGAAACTCAGTCACCAGAATTGCCCATAATTTTTTGAGTTAGACAGGCATTTAAATATTTTTTAAGTGGGTCTGGTCTATCTCTATGAGTAAAAAGTGTATTCTTTTAAGGACCTGCTATTGTCGTTATTGCCACTATCTTTCAAATTTTTACAAATATAATTAACGCTACCTCCGATGAATACATATTTTTATAACCCGTTTTAGCAAATCATTTGATAAAATAAATAGATGCTTAAATCCAACATTAATAATTTTGACTTATTTAAAAATTATTGGTATTATTAAATGAATAAATTTACAATGTTTTGGATGCATTTAAGGGGGAATTACTCTTTAGAAAATTCGACAATTCAATTTTTTTTTTGCATTTTATTATAGTTTGGGGTTCGAAAATATTAATTTGAAATTCGTAGAACTCCCATAGTTACAAAAGCTTAGGCTGCGGCGCGGTGCTTATACCGTCGACTGTTATACCTCGACCGTTTTTTTGTTTTATGCCCCCCCTGTCTCTATGGTCCCCCTTGTATCTAAGGCCCTGGTACAGCTGATTAAGGGTAAGTTACTCTAATCAGTTGTTATCCATCGTAAGTTCAACCGTATTAGTGCTAAATGTATTGCAAACTTTGAACGCGTTTTTCTCAGAATGACATTTTGCAAGACGGGCGCACGTTTTTCTCAAAAACTATTGGACCGATTGACTTGTCGTTTGGCACACATATTGAAGGAACCTTCACTTATGGTTGGATCTAGGATTATTTTGATAGCTTGTATATTTCACTTTCAATCTGATGTTTTAGTTGAAAATTTTTCGGAAAAATTGAACATTCACTTTTAAACAGCTACTGTTTCTTTAAAAATATGTGTACATGTTTAATTCTAGTTCGGACGATAACTACAATCATATAGATTGAAAAAAATAAATGTTTATTTATTTTAGACGATTAGCATCGCCACAACCCGTGCGCCCGATTGGACGAGCGTTTCACGCCCCGACATACATAACAGCGCATAACTTATATACATTTCGATTAAGTAATTCAATAAAATTTATATTGTTAGTTTAAACATGTCTTAATATTAGTGAAAATCCCTATACTGTAGGTTTGATAGTTTCCGCAGAATTAATTCCTAAAAATTACTCTCAAAACGCGCTGCAGTAGAATAATACCCCCTTAACTTATAATTCAATCATACATTTTTGTAGCACTTTAAATTTAATCATTTTATTATTTGGGCAATTGTATGTAAATTTAGAAATTTGGACTTTTCAATGTATTTCTTTATTTGTAAAAATAAGTTATATATATAAACGGATTAAACGAATTATGTCAACCAAATTAATTAAATAAAATAATTTGCATATACGGCAACCCACACAAGAATGAAATATAATTATCTGCAGACAGCTTTCTGTAGAATTTACTAATCCATCTCAGGTATAAATTCAGACCTTCAGTCGATTATATTTCATTCTTGTGTCAGTTGCCGTACATGCCTGACTAAGTTATTTATAATTCATTATATTTTTATTTGTATTTAAAATCAATTTTATAATAAAGCTGTACTGAAGAGATCGAAAGATCGAAACATGTGTCTGCAGATGATTATAAACTTGAATGCTAAATTTGTTTAATTGCTTTTGCTAATTTAATTTAATGAAACCAGTTTAAATTCAATATTTGTTCATAATTTTTCATATTATAGTAACATTTAATCTAAAGTACATTTTATCATTTATTAGTTCATTGAACAGAAATAATTTCATTCAAATTAGTGTTGCTTTGCTATTTGTAACACGCAAATTAATTTTGTATTATTCAATGTCTGTCGAGGTATTAGCCAGAGAAGTAGTTCTTTCAAAATTAATTTGTTTTGTAGTCTTAGGAAGACTCATTGTTGTAGATTCACGAAATATTTTTGTATTTTTAAATTATTAAAACAATAAACATTGACACAAGCGCCAGTTACACCTAAAAAAAGTTGCGAACACAAATTCCTTTTCTAAACAGGCTCTATGTTTATTTGGAAATAAATCAATCGGGTTAGCTCCTGTAGAATTGTCCTTACAAAAACTCTAGACATTGTCAATCATTTTTGAGGTCTTTTTTGAGGTCTATATTCTGTTTGAATTAAGGTATGACGTAAAAGCTCTTTCAATAACAAGGCTATTTTCCAGACTAAACAGTCGTATTAATAATTTTCATAATTTGTAAGAGTTAATTTTAAGCTGTGTATGATAAATTGGTTATTACTGGTTAAATAATGTAGTATGTAGTCTGTGTGTCATCGAGTATTTTATTATGTATTATCTACCAGAAAATCCGGAAATAAGGAGACCCTTGACAAGACTTATCTCGCTTTTAGTGAGGCGTAAGTGTGGTTTAGCTTTTCTTGGCGAAAGGTTAACAAACATTTTTGATTGGCTTTGATCTGTTTTGTTACTTTGTTCCATTTTTGGACCACGTCCTTTCAATGTGCTTCTTGATAGCCCACATATAGGCATTAGTCCGATCATGGTAGTCAAAGCTCCTTTCCTGGCAAGTACATCGGCATGTTAGTTTCCTATTATGGCTTGTTGCCTTTGGCCAATCGGTTAAGAGTTTGTTTATAGTTCTAAGTAGTTTTGATATAGAAGCTGTACGCTTTGAGGTTCTTAAGAGCAGCCCGGCTACCTGAGATCAGAGATATGTGTGCCCCTTTGTAGCCCAAAACACATCTTTCCCAGGCTATTGTTTCAGCCTCTAAGACTGATAGACCTTTTCCGAGACAAACTGATTTCCTGTATTTAGGCCCGTGTATTTTTGATGCAACTCTATACCAGTTTTACAGTTATGTTTTAGTTTTTTAATTTGGTTTAGGATGTCTTAGCGATGATCAATAATTACTTCAATGGGCTTATTTTGTATCGCTTTTTATTAAGCCAGCATTATATCCGACTATTCTTTTAGGAACTCTGGTTTAATCAGGTTCAGAATTTGTGAGTGCCTGAAACTTTGTTCCGTACCATGCCAGTTCACTGTCAACGTACTCAGTAGACCTTCTTTTCTGATATGTTCATGCAGGGTAAGTAGGTCTATTAAATTTTCCATCGCTATAAAAGGGATGGTGTGCATAGCCCCCAAGACAAGACAGGCTATTCTCTGAATAGCCTTTGCTTGTTTAGTCTTGACCCACCATACTAATGAGCCATATGTACTAATGTGTTTCAATTAAATTTCCTCTCACCTTATCGGTCAGCGCAATTTCTTATCCTTGTTAAGAGGTCTTTCACCTCTATAGTCTGTGTTTGTGATATATGTTTAATATTTACACACAATTAACTAAACCTATAAATGTAAGTATTTACATAAAAATTACAAAACGGTTAGTGGAATGTTTATTCTATATTTTAAAACATAGTAATTAACACAGTATGGGGCATATATTTTTATATCGCATCATTATTTTAACACTATGGTGATAAGTAATTTTGGCGTTATTAATCAAAATATTCATTTTATTAAATTACATTATTGGTATACCTGCCATCGAATTCGAACTAACAGTTAAAACAACTACTTATCGCACTAAAGCACTACCAGACATTGAATTATTTAACGGTTAGTTGTCGTTACATGTTTTTCAACCACATCACAAAAAAATGCTATTAGATAGATGTTGTATGGGTGGCACCAGCGCCTATTCCACCGCGACCTTTTCAGGTCTATTGTGGATCCCTGTTTATCTCAGATGACCAGCTCTAGCTTTGCCTCTTTGATTAGTCCTATTAGCCCTGCCAGAGGGGCTTGGGTATAAGTCTCCGCGCTTGGGTTTGTAGTGCCTAGCTTTTGATATCTAATCCTTGCTAGACCCTCGCAGTGGCATAGGATGTGGAACGAGTCCTCTTCTTTCTCTAGGCAGAATCTGCATGATGCTTCTTCCTCCAGGCCTATTTTGCTCATATGATTGTTGAGCTTGCAGTGTCCTGTTATCAGGCCTACTATTGTTTTGACCATTTTCCTGTTTTGGTTCAGGAGTTCGGTCGTGAATTTTGGCGATTGTTTCTTAAGGAACTGTTTCGCCTGTCTCTGTCCTGCTGAGTTCGTCCACCAGGTATGGGCCTGTGTCTCCACCCATTTTTTATGGATCGTTTGACTGCGTTTTTGGAGATTCCGCAAGAGGGTTCCGGGCCAATTACTGCTTTTGACGAGCCTTGTTTGGCCAATTCGTCTGCTATGTCATTCCCCGGATGTCCTACGTATCCTGGGACCCATGTGATTATTACTTTTTTGTGACAGCCAAGTTGGTTAAGAGCGCGTATACAATCCCACACTAGCTTAGATTCGACCTGTGTGAAGCTTAGTGCTCTTAGTAGCGCCTGGCTGTCGGAGAATATAGCAATTGACCTATTTTTGGTGCAGTGGTGAACAGCTATCGCCTCTGCTTGGAACACCGTAGTGTCCTTGGTGAAACTGACAGAAATCTTTGTCTCGGGTTTTGTGCCGTATATACCTGCTCCTACCACTTTGTCGGTCTTTGAGCCGTCCGTAAACCAGCATGATTCTGCTTTGGTAGGTTGGCCTTCGACCCAGTCCTCTCTTTGTGGGATTAGAACCTTGTATTTCTTTTCGAAATTGTATTTTTTCACCATGGCATCGCTAGGCATTGCCGAAATCACGTTAGCCTTCAGCTCGTCTTCTAGCCATTGGTGCGTTTTTTCGTGTGATCGGATTATGGGCGCCTGTCCTTGCATCAGTCTGTATGATACGGACCTGGCTTCTCCTTGAATGAAGATGTGTAATGGTGGTATGTTTAAGATGGCTTCTAGGGCTGCTGTTGGGGTGGTGCTTGGAGGCCCTGTTGTACTGAGACATGCTAGTCTTTGTGTACTGCTCAGGAGTCCTATCGCCCCCTTTTGCTTTGTCCTAGTCCACCACACCACTGCTCATGGGTCTTATCACCCTGGTGTAGAGCCATAGAGTCAATTTAGGGTTTAGTCCTCAATTTTTCCCGCACAATCTGCGACACCTGCCCAATGATATTGTTGCTTTTTTGGTGGCTTTTGTGATGAGTGGTCTCCACGTCATTTTGGCATCAAAGGTTACTCCCAGGTACTTTGCCTCCCCTACGAAGAGAATTTCCGTACCCCCGAGCTTCAGTGGCTTTAGACCTTGCAATGCTCGTCTTTTTGTGAATACGACAATTTGTGTTTTTTGTGGATTGATTGTCAATCGCTCCTGTTTGCACCAATTGTCTACTATGTTTAGGGCTCTTTGTGCTCGCTCCGAGACAACTCCCGAACCTGCTCCTGATGACAATGGCTAAGTCATCCGCGTACCCTAGGCAGTTGATGTCCTCTTTGGACAGTTTTCCTAGAAGGTCATCTACTAGTGTAGCCCATAACAGTGGAGATAGCAATCCTCCTTGTTGGCAGCCCCCCTACCTTAGCCTTAATGGTATGGCCCCCAAAGTGGATATGATTGTCCTTTTCTCTAGGCTGGCCTTGATCCATTGGCAAAGGCTTGACGGGACTCCTTTCCTTTCTTGTGCCTCCACGAGAGAGTTTGTTATGACGTTGTTAAACGCCCCTTCTATATCCAGAAATGTGGCCATGGCTATATCTTTGTCTTCCATTGACTTTGTGATGAGCCTGTTTAGGTCGTCCAGCGCCGAGTCCGTTGACTTACCCGGCTGATATGCATATTGCCTGTTGTTGAGGGGATCTTTTAACAGTATCTCGTCCCTTATGTACCTATCAATCAGTCTTTCCATTGTTTTTAGTAAGAATGAAGATAGACTGATAGGTCTGTATGACTTTGGCGTTAGGTCAGCTATTCTGCCTACCTTCGGCAGGTAGATTACCCTTACGCTTTGCCATGATTTTGGTATATATCCCCATGCCAGGCAGGCTTTGAACATTTTTGACAGGTGCGGCACCAATTCCTCTATGCCCATTTGTAACAGAATGGGATAAATCCCATCCGGTCCCGCGGACTTGTAAGGTTGGAACCTGCTGATGGCCCATTTAATTTTAGTGGGTCTTGTGACCTCAGTGGCTAATCTCCAGTCCTTTCGGTCGGGCCTTTTAGGTCTTTGTCTGGGATTGTCTGGCTTGTTGTGTTCTGCCAGAATTGTTGAGGCTGGAAAGTGGACTTTTAATAGTTCCTTGAGACTTTCCTCTATTGTTTCTGTGTAGGTTCCTTCCGGGTTTTTGAGGAAGCCTACCTCTTTGGCAGCACTGCCGTCCTTAGCCAGGACTTTGTGAATTCTAGAGCATGTCGGAGTGTCGTTAATCTCCTCGCAGAACTTCCTCCACGAGTACCTTTTGGCTTTTCGGATTTCTATGTTATGCAATTACTATCCGCAAAAATGTGTTTCTCTGTAGCTACTCCGTGCAGCTATGACATAATTTCGTGTGAACATCTTTGCAAAATATTTCGTTGCAGTTTATAAAAAGATGATTCCACTGATGATCCTAGTTTAAATTATAGCATTGCAGTCTTTGGTGACTTTATTAATATTAGTCTTATGGATGTTTATGATAGCATAGTTAATCTCAAGTCGAGCGATTGTTCCAGCCCAGATAATAATCCTAATAATTTTCTCAAAAATTGCATATTCACAATTTCTAAACTATTACATTTATTATTTACATGTTCATTGAGAACCCATTTGGAAAAAAGTTTCTTAACACCTGTTTACAAATATGACACGCAGTGATTGCATAGAAAATTATAGGGGAGTTTGCATTCGGCCATACCAAAGTTATTAGATAACATCATGTCTAAGTTTATATTTGATCAGTTTAAACATATTCTTATTAATTGTCAAAATAACAGCATTTGAGTTCAATGGAAAAATTGTAGAATGTATTGCCTCCTTTAAAAACAAACATGATTCAATAAGTAAGAAACAAAAATCATCTATCAAAAGATTTTTTTTAAATTTAGGTGTACCACAAAGTTCACACTGTGATTGAAATGTTTCTTAATTTTTATGAATGACATAATTTATTTTTAATTATATCAACCTAAATTCATTTCTTGTTCCAAATTTACCATACTAGAGTCACTCACAAACTATTTAAAGTACATTCAACCATTTTTGTGAATAAATGACGCATCCCAGTTGCGTGTCTTCATTGCTCTATTGAAAGTTTTCCCGGCTTACATTTAAATATTTGTTCCATCAGGCTCTGGATGGAGATCTCCTCTTAACTGGATTCATATACCTATTGGATGATACAGATCATTGGTTCCCACACTTAAGCATTTTCTAGATAGAGTCCAGTCTGTGTTCCTCGGATTTTATACTCAATTTCGTTTTCTTTTGTAGCCTCTAACTCAATCAGCTTATGGTTCGACAAAAAGGGTTCTTCTACAACATGCTAATTTTTAATTATGTTTGCTGTAAAGGCGTCAGCTACATTGATGTCCAACACCTTCAGCCTGATTATTATTAAGAATCTACTTAACTCCTCTGGTGGTGGTTTAATTTATTCCCCCAGATAGTAGGCCGAGATCATAACTGCTGTCTGTTTTATACGCCAAACTACAATTGTCTTGAGGTCAGCTTCTAACCTATCACTATAGATGCAAAGCTCCTACAGGAATCCTATGTCCAAGTGCGATCGAAATTGTAAAGAATTATTATGTATAATATTGGAAAACTTTTGTTAGCATTTTAGATAAAATAAATAATTCCTAATACCTAAATTAAGCTTTTTTGAATCTCCAATAAAGGCCGCTTTAGTGCGTTGGAGATTCAATTGTATACAGTGCAGGTCCGCAATTAGTGTGGTGTATACTGGCACCAGTCTCTAAACTTTGTATTTCGGTGCTTTTGTCTTTAGGGTTTACGTTCCGTCCATCCTCATCGATCGAGTAGGGCCTCTTGCTATCGTTGATAACGGGAGATCCTTTCTCTGTTTTTCTGGGATAGTTGAACCTGGTCGAGGCTCATTTTGTAGCCCCACGCCGCTTTGCTTCTTTCTTCCAGATGTGGATAAAGATTTCTCACATTCCAATATCATGGTGCCAATGGGGTTTGAGTGGAAAAACATAATTCATTATGAACTCCGACCATGCTTCTTTCGTAAAAAAATTTAAGTATGTTTTTGTAATTTATTTTATATGTATAGAAGAAGACCAAAGATTACTTCAACCTGGCTAAATCGATAGTGAAATTTTGGAACCAGCTTCTTCACACTGTCAGCATGAATCCACTAACAGCGTAACCTCTAACCTGAGTCCCTTCGGATTTATCCTTACTACCTTTTAGATTATTCGGAGCCTCAATCAGTATCTTCACTATTGAGAAAGTAGCCAATCAGGACATTCCAGTACCCTTATCTTGCTTCCTCCCCGAAGTTTGACTTGGGTAGATGCGTCCTTTACCCAGTTGGTTGTGACCGTACCAGGATCTAAGGTTATACCTATTTAATACCAGTGCTGCCTAAATGTAAGACGCAGTGTTGCCAGGCACTGTTTGCCTTTCGCCCTTTTTCTCGCGAGTGTATCCATTATATTTGACTGAGGTCTCTTGATAGCTTATCCGTGTATTTTCCGAGGGGAACTATTACCTTTACCCGAGCTTCCCCTGGCTCCATATTGATATTGTTGAGGGACTTCATCCTGTTACTGGCGGCACCACTTATTCTGACTTTGTGATCTTTGGTATATATACCTTTAAGGCCACCGAAAACTTCGTCTTCACTGCTTTTCAGCAACTAATTTTTCCGCAAATTTAAATAGTCTTTTAGCATCTTTAAACTTTCACTTTATGTTTAACGTTTTGAACAATGTAATTCCCACGAATAGCTGTGGAAAGATCAGACTAAGCTTCCCTTTAGCCATACATCCATCGACTATATGCTATTCTATTTTGATTAAAGTATTTGTTTTTTGTGGTTTCCTTTTCACATTTATTTGGGCGCTGAAACGAAGATCTTCTATACCTGACACCCAAGAGTCATTACCACTGACAGCGAATAATCTGATATGTCAGGTTAGATGGATATTAAATCCAAATAGACTTGACCTTTTTACCAGTATAATTTCTTTACCGTGATTATAAAGATTCCTGTAGCAATAAGTGCCAATATTATAACCATTAACACTTATCATAGTCATTTCATAAAGTTTAACCAATGCTCTTGAACACACAATACACTAAAATCGTTGATTTCTAGAAGACCTTCATTATTACTTAATAATTTGAGGTTGTTTTGAACTCTTGAATCAGGTGCTAGGTATGAATCATGATAATGAATGATAATCCATGGAAACCAGAAAATCCGTATTTGTAGATGTGCCAGACACAACTTTTAGTTTTTGCTCCATTATTCGTTTTCACTTGATTATACTTCCATCAATGTTGGAATTTTTTGTTAAAATAATTAATTGCTGTCCATTCTTGTCCGATGCGCAGCTACTAGATAGCAAAAGGAATATTCAATTGTTTATTTTTGCATTTGCCATGGTTTTGATAATTCTTAGATAGAATACTGTTTACCCAGAATGAATTACAGATTTCCACAAATAAAAAACTTTTGAACTTTGTTTGTATAACACTGACTTTATTAAGTGACTATAGTTTCGACAATTTTAGCTTGTCATTATCAAACTAGAAGCCTAGTCTTCTAGTTTGATAATGACATACACATAAAACATACAAACAAAGTTAAAAAGTTTTTTTATTTGTGAAGAATAATGTATAACGAAGTAGAAGCATCCACCGTTAACAGTTATAGATTTCCATTTTACACATAAAATACTACTTTTCGGTATACTTTTGCAATATGAGCAAGGATTCACTAGTACGTCAGAAATTACATCCGATTCATTTGACGTCAGTTTCAACAATTTTAGTTATAGTTTACTCACATATTTGCGAACAATTATTTTATGTATGTTATGATAATTATTTTACATTTTAGAAACATAAAGATATTAAAACATATTCAGCTCTACAGATCACCAGAATTGTTCACTTTCACAAGTCAATAAATATTATCTTGTGAAATATTTCTGCTACTAAACAATAAAATGTATTCTTATCAAACTTTTTAAACACGCCCTGTATAGTAAATATGAGTTCTGCAGTAAAATGTATAAAATATAATTCAAAAAACATTACATTTTACATTTACCTAAATAATATTAAGTAGTATTTTTTTTTAATGGGGTATAAAAGGAATCCATACAATTATTAATTTAATATAGTATTAATATCATTTTTTTCAGTTTGGAACCAGCTTCTTCACACTGTCAGCATGAATCCACTAACAGCGTAACCTCTAACCTGAGTCCCTTCGGATTTATCCTTACTACCTTTTAGATTATTCGGAGCCTCAATCAGTATCTTCACTATTGAGAAAGTAGCCAATCAGGACATTCCAGTACCCTTATCTTGCTTCCTCCCCGAAGTTTGACTTGGGTAGATGCGTCCTTTACCCAGTTGGTTGTGACCGTACCAGGATCTAAGGTTATACCTATTTAATACCAGTGCTGCCTAAATGTAAGACGCAGTGTTGCCAGGCACTGTTTGCCTTTCGCCCTTTTTCTCGCGAGTGTATCCATTATATTTGACTGAGGTCTCTTGATAGCTTATCCGTGTATTTTCCGAGGGGAACTATTACCTTTACCCGAGCTTCCCCTGGCTCCATATTGATATTGTTGAGGGACTTCATCCTGTTACTGGCGGCACCACTTATTCTGACTTTGTGATCTTTGGTATATATACCTTTAAGGCCACCGAAAACTTCGTCTTCACTGCTTTTCAGCAACTAATTTTTCCGCAAATTTAAATAGTCTTTTAGCATCTTTAAACTTTCACTTTATGTTTAACGTTTTGAACAATGTAATTCCCACGAATAGCTGTGGAAAGATCAGACTAAGCTTCCCTTTAGCCATACATCCATCGACTATATGCTATTCTATTTTGATTAAAGTATTTGTTTTTTGTGGTTTCCTTTTCACATTTATTTGGGCGCTGAAACGAAGATCTTCTATACCTGACACCCAAGAGTCATTACCACTGACAGCGAATAATCTGATATGTCAGGTTAGATGGATATTAAATCCAAATAGACTTGACCTTTTTACCAGTATAATTTCTTTACCGTGATTATAAAGATTCCTGTAGCAATAAGTGCCAATATTATAACCATTAACACTTATCATAGTCATTTCATAAAGTTTAACCAATGCTCTTGAACACACAATACACTAAAATCGTTGATTTCTAGAAGACCTTCATTATTACTTAATAATTTGAGGTTGTTTTGAACTCTTGAATCAGGTGCTAGGTATGAATCATGATAATGAATGATAATCCATGGAAACCAGAAAATCCGTATTTGTAGATGTGCCAGACACAACTTTTAGTTTTTGCTCCATTATTCGTTTTCACTTGATTATACTTCCATCAATGTTGGAATTTTTTGTTAAAATAATTAATTGCTGTCCATTCTTGTCCGATGCGCAGCTACTAGATAGCAAAAGGAATATTCAATTGTTTATTTTTGCATTTGCCATGGTTTTGATAATTCTTAGATAGAATACTGTTTACCCAGAATGAATTACAGATTTCCACAAATAAAAAACTTTTGAACTTTGTTTGTATAACACTGACTTTATTAAGTGACTATAGTTTCGACAATTTTAGCTTGTCATTATCAAACTAGAAGCCTAGTCTTCTAGTTTGATAATGACATACACATAAAACATACAAACAAAGTTAAAAAGTTTTTTTATTTGTGAAGAATAATGTATAACGAAGTAGAAGCA
The DNA here is from genome assembly GCA_963969525.1 of Ontholestes murinus. Taxonomy (NCBI): domain Eukaryota; kingdom Metazoa; phylum Arthropoda; class Insecta; order Coleoptera; family Staphylinidae; genus Ontholestes; species Ontholestes murinus. The sequence continues at coordinate 39,867,676 of OZ018395.1, forward strand.
TCCACCGTTAACAGTTATAGATTTCCATTTTACACATAAAATACTACTTTTCGGTATACTTTTGCAATATGAGCAAGGATTCACTAGTACGTCAGAAATTACATCCGATTCATTTGACGTCAGTTTCAACAATTTTAGTTATAGTTTACTCACATATTTGCGAACAATTATTTTATGTATGTTATGATAATTATTTTACATTTTAGAAACATAAAGATATTAAAACATATTCAGCTCTACAGATCACCAGAATTGTTCACTTTCACAAGTCAATAAATATTATCTTGTGAAATATTTCTGCTACTAAACAATAAAATGTATTCTTATCAAACTTTTTAAACACGCCCTGTATAGTAAATATGAGTTCTGCAGTAAAATGTATAAAATATAATTCAAAAAACATTACATTTTACATTTACCTAAATAATATTAAGTAGTATTTTTTTTTAATGGGGTATAAAAGGAATCCATACAATTATTAATTTAATATAGTATTAATATCATTTTTTTCAGTTGGGCCCTTAAATCTGAGTAAGGTAAAACGTATATAAAAAATTAAAAAATATATATTTCAAGAACATAAAAGACATCAGTTTAGTCTGCATATTATATACCATTATATCCTACCATTAGCCAAAGCAAATATTTAAACATTACACTATGTAAATCGAACATTTTTAAGCCTGGCGTTGTTCTAAAACTTTTAATACTTTATGTAAGTGTATTATAAACTTCAATTAAAATAACATTTATTAAAACCTTTTAAATATATTTTAGACAAATCCACAATGTGAATTATAAAGTTGGAGCCGGGGGTTGGATTCGAAATTACCGTAGAGTGGAGAAAATTTAATTATCAATTACCCACACACTCAACTCGCTGTAGTTCGCTGTTGTGGTTTAATTAAATTTAATTTACAATTTATCTTTGTTATAACTTTAATCAGATATTTATTTAACATAACGTTTTCTATTAGCTGCATATGTAGTAATAAATCATAATTATAATCTGATTGTTATTGCAAATTTAAATAAATTGTGGCTGTTAAATTATTTATTTAGTATTATTTAACAGTATATTATTATAAATACAATTTTTAATCAATATTCTCACTTAATAATAATATTTTTATGTTGTTTTAGCGACTTTTTTTAATTTTAATTTTTAAATGCATAACTAAGGAACTTTTAGGAAAGAACAGATAATTAAAATCAATATGACACAAAATCATTTAAAATAAAAAAACAGAGGTTCGTAAAATTCAGGCGGTTAATTACTTGATGATAATATTTCTCATCTAATAATTATATTTGTTATAAGGCATAAGTAAATGGTTGTGGATTTTAATAAACCATAACATTCGTAATACATTAACAATATTTATACCTAACTGGTTATTGTTTATATAGTTTTTAAAAATAACAATGTACATAGTAAGTTCTGCGGCAGGTACAATTAAAATTTTCAATTCACAGTAATATAGTTTCAAGCTAAAAATTCCAACGAGGACTGAAGGATGTATTTTTAGCCCATAATGAAATGTCTCTACAAAATGCGGGATTTTAAATGGTATTTAAAAACACACTCACGCAACCTACTAAATCAAGCATTGATAAGTGTTACACGAAAGGGCAGAAATGACTTAAATTTGATGTAATTGGACCTAATGTATGCAAATCATGAGAGCTGCGGTCATTCCTCGAAAATTAAATGGCAATCTTTGTTTCCAGAAAAACACAGAACATAAATGCTCGCTTGTCTAATTTGCGTCCATTTCTGAAAATTATGTCATAATTGGCAATTTGGCTCAAATTTGTTAATCTACATCTATTATGGTATTTTAAATAGGACACAAGATTTTCAGAAACAGAAAGATATATAAAACATTTGCTTTATATATAACAAAATTCTCAACTTGTTAGTTATTAACTAATTAGTATTATTATTATATTTTTATAATAAAGTAATCATCACATTAAAACTATACAAACTTACGCTAATGAACTTGAAAATGTATAAATAAAATTTTAAAACATTAAAACTGAATAATATATTAAATTAATTTAAGTAAACATCTCGTCATATTCTAATGGTACAAGATACATGAATATTTGAAAGTAGTTGATAACCCAACCAATGTCATAACTAAATAAATAATGAATAATGCACTAACAATGAATTTAGAATAAAACATTAATTTGCTTTAATTTAGATATTGATATTGAAGTATATGATATGCTATTTTGATTTGTAGTTACTTCAAAAGTTTTTTTTCTTCACTTACGCAATTTAGATTCACTTTTACAAATGTAATATTTTAACGTTTTGTGAATTATTTAAATATCAAATTTTATTTCTTGAATGACTTTCTTATTTATTAAACATTTTGAACTATTACTGATAAAGGTTAAAATTAAATTACACTTGGTTTGTTTCACAATTTTTCTATGTTTACTTGACTAGTTTCGCTTTTTAAGGCATTATCAAGATTGAATTACAAAAGAAACTGACCAGTTTATAAATAATCACGTAATAGGGGACTTTAAGATCGCGGAATTCCAAATCTCCTCGTTGTCGTTGACGAGGTTTTCCCCAGTTTTTATTACCCTGAGATTCAAATCGACTCCTTTATTACTTGAATATAGAATTTTAAATTTATTGCTATCTATAAAATGGTTATTATTTATACAATGTTTTGCAATTCCTGTACACTGTTTTTTTTGTTTAATATTGATTTTTGTGTTCTTTGAGTCTCATATGAAACGATTTTCCTGTCTGTCCGATATACAAAGCATCACACTCACTGCACTTATGCTCATAAACACCACACTTTTTACTTTCCCTATATAGTATACAGGGTCCTGCAACAGTGCGTCAAGCTTTCCTAGCGCCTTTCTCGTAAGAGATAGAAAAAAATGTTTCATATAAAAATTTATTGAATTAAAAATCTCTATGCCGTAAAATTATTTTCAAATATACAGGGTGTCTCAATTTTGCGTTATAACAAAAGCAAACATTTTTTTAAATGGAACACCCTGTATATTTTTTCATTTTATAATTTGGATAGTATTTTATAACTTAAACCTTTTTTTGGTTTTTAATTTCGATATGGCATTTCCGAGTTATTGACGTTTTTCTGAAAAAAATGTAAAAAGCGGAGGTTCACAAAAAAAAATATTCTGATGTTGTATTTAAAATTTAAGAAATATTCTTTTTCCTATGGTTGGTCATAAGTACTGTTTATGTACCAGTGTTAAAAATTTTCACTTTTGAGGAACCCTGCCTTTGTATCAGACACGCCATTTTCTAAAATTTCAAATTGTCGTAACTCTTTTTTTTTAAATGGAATCATATTTTTTTAAATTTTATATTATTCTGCATCTAATTTCCTACAAAAAATATTAAGCATACCCTATACCTAAAAGTGATATTTTTCAAGATATAAAAAAAATTATATTTCAAACGGTCCTTGAATACGAATTTGTTTTTGAATAGATAGCCATGACTGAAAAAAATGCATCTGTCAATTAAACAATTAGTTTGACATGTAAATGGGAGGTGTGAATTACAAAAAACAAAAGAAGAAAGCCTATCATCAACGAGGAACCAAAAAGACATTGGTGAAGGAACTGGCATAAGCGAGAGGTCAGTACAAAGCATTCTGAAGAAAAATCGATATCAAGCATATCATATTCAGCTACATAAAGAACTGAGTATTACTGATTTTCAATTTCGTTCCGAATTTTGTTTCTGGGGAAGACAGAAAATACAGGAGGATCTTTCGTTTTTCCAATATATTTTATTCACGGATGAGGCGTCATCCCATAACAACGGATCTGTCAATAGGTACAATTTTCACTATTATTTAACTGATAGTCCGCATGTTATGAGACAAGTTGATCATCAGCATTGAATGTCTGAGGCGGAATTTTTGGAAACCATGTTGTAGGTCAACATTCCTTCGAGGGCCATCTCAGTAGGTCTATGTATTTGTACTTCTTGCAAATTGAATTACCCGGAACGTTAGCTACTGTACCCTAACTAACAAGAAACAGGGTGTGGTTTTAACAAGACGGAGCACCTGCCTAATTTTCCCAAGACGTGAGGGCATTTCATTTTTCCCAACAAGTGGATTGGTAGGAATGGACCCACCAAATGACCTGCTAGATCTAAGGATCTAACAAAACCTGAAATTGTTTATAAGGAATCACCAATAGCACTGAATATCATATGCTTGATATCGATTTTTCTTCAGAATGCTTTGTACTGACCTCTTGCTTATGCCAGTTCCTTCACCAATGTCTTTTTGGTTCCTCGTTGATGATAGGCTTTCTTCTTTTGTTTTTTGTAATTCACACCTCCCATTTACATGTCAAACTAATTGTTTAATTGACAGATGCATTTTTTTCAGTCATGGCTATCTATTCAAAAACAAATTCGCATTCAAGGACCGTTTGAAATATAAATTCTTTTATATCTTGAAAATTATCACTTTTAGGTATAGAGTATGCTTAACATTTTTTGTAGAAAATTAGATGTAGAATAATATAAAATTTTAAAAAAATATATGATTCCATTTAAAAAAAAAGAGTTACGACAATTTGAAATTTTAGAAAATGGCGTGTCTGATACAAAGGCAGGGTTCCTCAAAAGTGAAAATTTTTAACACTGGTACATAAACAGTACTTATGGCCAACCATAGGAAAAAGAAAATTTCTTAAATTTTAAATACAACATCAGAATAATTTTTTTTGTGAACCTCCGCTTTTTACATTTTTTTCAGAAAAACGTCAATAACTCGGAAATGCCATATCGAAATTAAAAACCAAAAAAAGGTTTCAGTTATAAAATACTATCCAAATTATAAAATGAAAAAATATACAGGGTGTCCCATTTAAAAAAATGTTTGCTTTTGTTATAACGCAAAATTGGGACACCCTGTATATTTTAAAATAATTTTACGGCATAGAGATTTTTAATTCAATAAATTTTTATATGAAACATTTTTTTCTATCTCTTACGAGAAAGGCGCTAGGAAAGCTTGACGCACTGTTGCAGGACCCTGTATATATATTTTCATAAATATAAATAAGTTCAGCCCTATATATATTTTCATAAATATAAATAAGTTCAGCTTATATAAAAAATAAGGCTGAGCATAGAAATGGTGAATACCATGATGGTCACATTTTCTCTATACTCCCATACCTTGCTGTATGGCTTAGATACGTTCCGGGAAACTTGGCCATAAAGCGAAAATCCGTATAAGGAATCAATTATCCAAAATTCATATGTTTAATCCTGGTTCGAAATATGAAAAAGCTTTCGACAAATTTTTTGATGTTAGCTGTTTGGATATAACAGGCTCTGTCTCTTCATCAAATGCCGGTTCTGCTTGCAACTGAATGAGTTCCTCATATGAAACCCCTTTCATATGCTATCAGCTTCAAGTAGGTCAAGCACATCGTGTTCATTCAAACCTTCGAACGCGAGATCATATGCTAGATCCAACATGTTTTGCCTAATTTCAGGAAGGAAATTAATTTCTGCATCAGTACTTTTTACACAATCTCGTAATATTTTTTTTGTAAACATGGTTCATTATTGTTAATTTTAATTCCTTCCATGTTTCATCCTTGATTATAGTTTTTCAAAAATGTTTTAATTGAAAATTTACTATTGGCTTCCCTTATAAGTTATCGGAAAGTTCGGCCTAGGTAATATTCCTTAAAAGTGGCTATTGCACCCTGATCCATTGGTTGGATCAGAACTGTTGTATTTTTCGGAAGGTACTCAATCATAACATCTTCAGATAGTTCGGATAAATTAGTAAGATGCCCTGGTGCATTATCTAAAATTAGCAAAGCCTTGTTGCTTAAGTTATTGTCTCGTATTTTTGCACTTCTGTGCAAAAGTGATTTTTGAACCAATCCTCAAATGTAGCTTTAGTCATCCAAGCTTTCTTGTTGGATCTCCATATGACCAAGTAGCAAAGTTAATTGTGTTTTAGACACCTTATAACCAGGCGCAGATTTTTCGGTTTTGGCATCTCTTCCAATAAAACCCTGTTTCGTCTACGCTAAACACTTGTTCAGGTTTATAACCACCTCTTTCAATAATTCCTTTAAAATGTTGGGATATTCGTTAGATGCGGCCTCATCGGCGCTAGCTGCTTCACCTTTCATATTCAAATTATGTAAATTAAATCTATTTTTAAATTTTTTCTTGGCTTGCCTGGAATGTGACATCTTCAGCAGATTCATCGGTATCTCCATTTAATTGATTGATGAGGCTGATAAATGTTTAAAGTTCATTTTCACTTTTACCTATATAAAAGGTATCTCCATTCTTCAAATTTTCGAAAATACTTAAAGCTTTTTCCTGGATAGTCATTTGACTCTTTGTCATTGTCCTCAATTCATATAATCAATAGTTTTTCCATTTTTTCCATAATCCAGTTTTTTTGGCGTGTTAATCTCGAGACATTTAAAAGTGCAGCAGATTGCAAATATGTTTAATGTCTTCTTTTTTATCGCGAATAGTTTGAATGGTAGATTAAAGTCTCATTGCCTTGCAAATTTCAACAACTTTCTCTCCAGCTTCTATACGACGTAATACTTCTAGTTTACTTCCCATAGTAACTGATTTTCGGCATCTCTTTTTATCAACCTCCAAAGTCGATAATCGTTTCGGTGGAAATTTTTCTAAAAATAATGATATTTTAAAATAAGTTTAATAAAAAAAATACATATTAAAAATTTTTGTACGTAAGTACATACATACATATGTACTTACATATAGTCCATCCGTTGGATCTTCCGTCCTACCTACACAAAATATCGCTTCGAGAAACGACACAAAAACATTCAGTCTGATAAAGTACACCAAATACGTTAGAAAAAGAACGCACTGTAAAACTTTCGTCGTTTTTTGAAGCGATAGTTTGTGACGTAGGACGGAAGATCCAACGGATGGACTATACCAAAAATGGCCCTAAATGTTTCCAATTTTTCCAGTTAATGTGTAACAATCACAGACAAGTCTAAACCACCCGCTTTATGAGCACAGACTGAATAATGATCCTAAACAAGAGGAAATAGAAAAGAGTGTGCATCAAAGATTATGCTTGCGCAAGATTGGCAACATAGATATATCGACTTCGAAAAAAAGTTTTTTTTGCCGTTATAGCGAAACATTTTAGGCCGTAAATAGAAATAGTGCCTTAATTGAAGAGGGCCGTTATAGCGAAATGCCGTATAAAGAGCGGCCATATAGCGAGGTATGGGTGTACTGCCTATTTTATTATTATTTCAAACTTAATATTCCAATCTCTTTGTTTAGACAATTTTGATTATTATTAGAAAAGATAAAATTTTATATGAATTAAAGTTTAGTTGAACAATGTCAGAAACCTTAATTCGAAACATAAAATTAAACACTCGCATTGGGTAAACGATGTCACCAAAAGCTATTTTGTTTTTTAAAAACTTTAGAAGAGCTTAGGTACAAAAATTTATTTGGAAAATACTATAACTTTTGGAGAACACACAAAACTACAGGATTGCAAAATTTATACCATATAAAAATTAATAATAGAAAAAATATTGTTTGTCGATTTTACATTAATTGTATAATTCATATAGAAAGTAGCAGAAGCTAACAGGGAAGTTTTTTGCAAAAATCAAATGAGAATTATACACGGCACAGTTCTTTCTTTATTTTCGGGGTTTCCTTCTTTATGGGTTATATTTGGCATTCTACTAATTTGTAATCTTTTTATGGAAACATAACCAATTTGCGTATTTGCCGTGCACTGCGATTTGTGTCCTTACATTAGTCTAAACGGAAGGTCCTTACCTAGCCCAATCTGGATCAAAAGCTAACCACCGGGTTCAGGAATCTGCTCTCAGGATGATTCGTGTATTGAAGAGAATCAGGTTTTGTCCATCTGCAGCCCAATATTTGGACATGAATTTGGAACGATGAAGAGTATAAAAATGATGATGTGGCTATCATAATCATTCCCTATATTTTTTTCGGAAACTATGAAGTTTATATTCTTAATAATTTATTTACTTTTTAATTCTCTGCAATTGTTTGGTATATACATTTCATGTAGCTCTAATAGTTTATTAGTAATTGGAAAAAAATATCAAAATTTTCATTTCATTTTTTTACTCGAAAGTTAAAATTTTTATGAAAAATATGTTTTAATAAAATTTATTCAGTTTCTCATTCCCCCTAATTATTGTTTGAAATGTTTTGTAATATTTTTCATATTTAAAATTTTTGGAAAATAACAAAATGCGACCTCGAGGGGAAGTAAAAAACTGTAAGCTGCTAATAAATAATAAGACAATGCAATTTATTCCTCAATATATAACTGATAAGCTTAATGTTGAAAACCATCAAAAGGTAATAGTGTCGAAGAACATTTAAAGTGACTAAATTATTAGAGATAGATGCAACAAAATGATTGGCCAGTAAGAGGGATATCACAGAATCTCCAAAATGCGTTTCAACTACAAAAAAATGTAATGGTAGACTGTATATATAATTTGAAAGTTTAACATTTTGTATTACATTCTATGCCATGTTTTTATTGTCAGAAACTTGACCATATGTTTGAAAGGTTCAATGGGGTTATTCAGCTATTAGACAGTGTAGTAACCTTCTACAAGATGGTGTCTAAATGTTCAAATTATGATGATCTTCACTCATCTCGTTTCAGACAGTGTTCAAAGTCTCACATCGATTGCGTACTCCACAAATTCTTTATAAAATTTCCATTTCTTTTGCGTTAAAGCTCAACGTAGATATTAATCGATCAGTACTGTTACTTGTCTGAACATAAAAGTTAGTTAAACGTTGGTCGCATTTTCCAAAATCCATATTTATTCGATATGATTTAGAAAAAAATATGCCTGTATCAACAGAAACCATTTTTAAACGTATGGGGAAGCTCCTAACAGATTTTCGGGCGTTCCTGTAAGTAAGTCACAAAAAAGTCAGATAAACTCAAATCAAAGATCCCAATAATGTCAGCATTACCTTTGGTTAGTTTAAATTACTATTAAATTAACATTCATTCAAGACGGACGTAACACCCATGGCAACCATGCAGTGGAATATGAACGAATCATTTCTACGGCAATCCCAGTTAAAATTGTTTTGAAGCTCTAGAACAGCTTATATAATCGTAAAAATATCGAGTGCTAGCTATTAAATGAATAATATTATAAATTTATACTAAACTACTGCAGTAAATTAGATTAGAGGAAAGTAAACGGGGTCATTTGACTATATATAATGAGATGCAAGAGCTGATTAGCTCTGCTTGGTGAGAAGTCAATAAACATTTTGGATTGTGTTAGACCTGATGTATTTATCCTGTGCGATGTTCTGTACTTTTCACCCACATCCTTACTATGGCTTTTGATATCAGACATGTAGACTTTGGTCCGATCATCGGCATGTTTGTTACTTAATCTACTTTCGTAGCCTATTACCCATATTAGGTGAGTTTGTTGCCCTTAGCCAATTGCTTCAGAGATTATTTACAGTTACAAATAGCTTGTACGGTTTGAGGTACTAAAGGGGGGGGGGGGGCGAAACACATGTTAGTATTTTTTCAATTTTTTGTTTTTTGCAAAAAAACCCTTCTTATACTTTTAAGATTTATCCCACGAAATATTAAAGTGATAGCAAAAGTATTCACGGACATATAACAGAGTTTTTACCTCCGTGTCATGAGCCGATTTTATATTATAGTCTATGAAAATACAAACAATCGTTGTTTGTTTGTTATACCGTCGCGGTGATTTTTGTCGTGAACAATGTATCCGAAACGTAATAAAGACAGTTCAAAAGTAAGGCACTCTCAATGATCCGGGGATTGCAGATTAATTATAAGTTTACACAAATTACGCGTTTTGTAAACGTAAAACTTTAAACGCGTTTTTCTCAAAACCATGTTTTTTAAATTGGCGTACATGATAACTAGAGAGCGGATTTCTAGCATTATGCTTATCCATAATATTAATAGTATCGAAAAAATGTCTAAATATCTATACGAATCTTGAAGAATGTGATTATTTAGCGCTAAGTTTTTTTTGCTTTTTTTGCTTATTTCGACTTTTTGTGCTTATTTTGAGTTTTTATGCTTATTTTCATGCTTTTTTCGATTCTGATGCTTATTTAGAGCATGTTCTTAAACATTTAATAAAAATTCACGCTGATATTAAATTAATGTGTTAATATAGAGAATTTTCGTAAAAATCTGTATTCCATCATGTATAGATTATATTTGTATTACATATTTTCGTCGTGTGTTTTGACAACATAATTGTTTAAAATCTTCACAATATGATACAATAATTATAATGAATTTTATTATTAATAAATATTAGTATAAATTACCAATTTACAATGGATTCGTTTATAAATAAGTAGATATAATAGACCGTCTCATTATTCAGATATTATACAATACAGACGAACGCTTCATAGGAATCACACCTATGATATTCCGGATGTAAACGTCGTTAAACTAGGTCCAAACTGGCGTATATTTATCGTTTTCGTTAATTTTCATATTCAAACTCGCATTCATAAACCGTACTATTGAATTGACATTCCAAAAACTTATTTATCAAAAATTACTATATGCGTGAATACATTACAAGAATAAATTAGAGACTATCCAGAATTAACAAGTGAAAATAATACATTATTTTTTAAGGCATGTTTAAAAATAGTAAGCTTTATTTTAGTTCCCAACTGCATCCTAACTAGTCAAGACTTGTATGTAAAACATGTTATAACAACACTACATCAAGAACGTTTGAAAAAGTTCAAAGCTGAACTAAAAAAGCAGCACAATTTCACAATCTTTAGCATCATCTTCAACAAACGATGGACAATTTAAATTAAATTCACATTTGTGCAAAATACTTTTACATTCGAATATCCCTTTTAGAAAATTACAAAATAATGCAGATAAATCTTTCTTGGGAAATTATTGTAAAATGCGCATTCCTGAGAAAAAATGATGTAGCTCTTGCGTACTATGAAACAATACAAAAAATTAAAGATATTATTAACAATAATTATATGTGATTTGGTGTGGATGAAACCACAGACGCTTGTTTAATTTAATAATAGGAGTTTATCATGAAGACATCCGACCAATAGTATTTTGATATACACAAAAGAATTGAAGACAACTGATAACAACATTACAGCAACATTCATAAATGATGGACTGACAAGCTTATTTTTGCCGTAGACAATACCAAGTTACAAAATTTTACTAATAATGCATTTTGTGCATTGCACAAGTTTAGCACATGGATAGAAACTAATTTCTGAAACTATAAGAATGAAATTTTCATTTGTAGATTTAATTAAATATGGAAAAATAGTTCTTATATTCTTCTGTGACTGCCCCATAAACCAGTGCTAACAAAATGGGGAAGTTGGCTATATGTACTATGCGAAAAATTTTGAAGAATTTAATAAGGTTATATACAACTTTCCCGAAACGACAAGCAAATCAGTTAATGACTGTCAAACAGTTCTTAAGAAACAAGAGCTTCCTTCAAAATGATTTAGTTACATAAAATCGCGTTTAAATTTTGTGAGCAACACAATCAAATCTTTATATAAGCAGATTAAATTTAGAAAATACCTGGACGCATTGACCAAGAAATAATATCGAAAGAAGCATTCGGTGAAAACGAAGGATTTTTAATATTAAATAAATTAATCTTGACTTTGAATGGCAATTTTCAAATGGATCCAGCTATAATTTAAAATAAAGTGAAGCTTTTCCACTTTCAAAAATTTATTGACAGAAGTAATATTTTATACAATTAAACCCCTAGAACAACGTTTAATGATTTACTGTTTTCATGAATAGATTTTAGTTATTTCGAAATGTATACAAAATTACAATTTAATTTTTAAATACTTACATAATATTATATATTGCGTAAAGAAAGTATGTGTATCTTAGTTTTAAGCAGAATTTCTATGTAAAACATGTTGATAAACGTGTAACATATTAAGAAAATATAGTTTTTTTTAGTGCTTTTTTCGTGTTTTTATGCTTTTTTCCTGTTTGTATGCTTTTTTAATTCCTTTTTTCTCTAAATTTTATGCCTTTTTAAGTGCTTTTTTCACATTTTTTAAGCTTTTTTATCCGCTCTCTAATGATAACTTTGTCACCTTTTATTCAAATCACTTGAATTTCTGTCTGCTCAACAACTAATAAAATTTTGTTCTAAATGAACCTCGGAAATCAGAAAAAAATTAATAATAAATAATTATTACGAGCCTACGAAATCCGAAAAGAGTCAAATTTTGAACATTTTTTTCAAGTTACAGAAATCATATATTTGGGTTTTGTCTACTTTCTGAGGTTCATTTAGGATAAAATACATCTAAGAAATGGGTTGTGGAAGAAAAACTTAAAAAAATCATTTTTCAGGCCTCCAGAGTGTACGCCAATTAAGTTGGTATTTCCAACAGCCTACTGTATGCCCAATAAAGTGCAGAAACCCTGAGGTTGTATCTCTTTTGTTTGTCAAAAAAATCCCAAAAAAGGCTATTTTTTGACCGATTACATGTATTTCCCCCCTTAAGGACAGCCTGACTCTCTAAGATCATGAGCACATATTTCCAAGGCTATTGTTTCAGGGCTGATGGGCCTTGTCAAATAGAAACTGATTTTCTGAAATTAGGCCCGCTTTTGTTTTTATGCATCTTTATGCCAGATCACAGGGTTATGTTTTAATTTATTGATTATTGAGACACTTGAAAAAAGGTCACTCCAGTCACATCGACCTTGTTTTCTAATTTGTTTGTGTATAACTCCCGTAATACCAAGACAGGCCATTTTCCGAAGGGTTTAAAGCTTCTTTTGTGTCATTGCTTGTTTAGTATTAACCCACCATACCAGTGAGCCATATGTAATAATGAGTCTTACTACAATAATGTACTTTAGTGAAACATACCACGACAACTTTTTCGGGTTTGACATTGAATCCTTCTCTCAGACATCATTTTACTATGGTATTGGGGGTTTCTTGGGCTGCGGACGAAATGATGTCATATTTTTCTCTTTTGACAATTGCTCTATTGTCGATTTAACCGTTCAATAACCTTTGACGATACACCACTATAAGGGAACCTTGGCTTGTGGGCATCCTTTTGTTGAAGTTACTGTTTCTGATTCACTCTCTATATCTTAAGGTCATCTTACGGTTTTTAAGTATGGTCATGATTTTTTGCATGATTTTAAGATTTTGAAGATTATGTTATAAATCGTACCTCTAATATCCACAGAAATAGTTAATGCAATCTCTTTACGGTGTAGTGTAGCTTCCATGCTTGTTGTGAGGCTTTGCATTGTATCAACAGTAGATTAGCAAGATTGAGAGTCAAACTGCTACATATTGATTTGTTTTTAGGGCACTGCTCTTTATACGTTGTCTATAATTTTCTCCAGATAAGGCTAATTGGGCGGTGGGATTTGGCCTCACCAGGTGGCATTTGGTCCGCTTTGGGGATAAATATCACCTTAGTTTCTTTTCATACCATATATTTATTTATTTATTTATTTATTTATTCAAATGTCCTGTTAAAATTATATATATAACCATATAATAACTATATAAAGTAATCACAAAAATTTGGCTCAGAGGACTTTCAAGCGGAGTTCACAATTCACAGCCATGTGTTCTTCCACTCAGACCCAAGAACGGAAATTCATATCCAATATTCATATTTGCCATTCAGTCAATATTTTAGCCATTACTGGCGAATTCATTCTAGACCTGGTTCTTTGAAGGGTTCAAAGCCATTAACTGCCCATTCATTTCATTCTTTTCTAATAAGTAAAATAGCGCTGGTAGAGCTTTTGTTTTATCTAGTAGGTAGGTAGTAATATATGCTTCTGAGCAGTGTTTTCTTGGGATTCCACAAGTTTTGAGCCTGGGAAGTGCGTCTTTAACAGCATACTAAGACTTTCCTTAAACTCTCTTTATGTATTAGTAACTAACTGAAATCCAGTGTATGTCTCTAGAGGGAGATCTTTCTAGCGGACAACTGTTTTATATTATCTATTATTGGTGTCTTTGCTGTCCCATGCCATGTTGTGGGCGTTGGTATTACAGTCCAAGAAGAGGTGTTACTGCCTGAACCATTCCAATAATCTATTTACCTCTTCTCTTAGTAGTTTGTCTTTCCTAAGCATTAGATCTGCTCTTCTAGTAGTGCAGTCTCTTTCATACATCAGACTACAATTATCTTGTGGTAGGTCTATTTCTGATTCAAGGCTTCTGTGGAAATCATATTTCAAATTTGGCTTTTTTAACCTCCAATAAAGGGCACTTGATGCCGCTTTGGAGTGATGGAGATTCAATTGAACACAGCATTTGCTGTAATGTGATTTGTAACCTACTAGCACCAGCCCCTAAAATTTGTGCTTCAGGATCTTTTGTCTTTAGACAAAGCAGTAATGATGCTCGTGTCAGTATAATTAATCTGAATTTTCAACTGTTTTCTTCGTGTTGTAAAATCAACAGCACGCCATCTATCGAGTGTTAGATATATGCAGGCGTTCCACAAAACTTCTTTGTTTCCAAAACTGTATAATATCTATGTTACACCTGAGACTCCAACAATAATCGCCAATACGCACACAATACAGCTATACTTTGTAAAAAAGGTTCCACAGCTCAAGTTTAAGATAGTTTCCAAGCTTCTTCGTCACTTTCAAGAATAGTTGTTGACTAGAAGTCAATGTTGATAAGATTGTTTCTCTGCAATTCAGGAGATCCTACCTCAGAAAACCATAGATCAATTCCAAATAAGACTCCTTCAGTGGGAGTGACATTAAAGATGATATTATATATTTTTGTGTTATTCTTTATTAATTGTATACTTCTATCTATAAGTTTAGATAGCGCCTCAAAAAATCAATCAAATCTTTTGTGCCGAAGTCAAAATATTCACTTAATTTTGCAAAGAGTAACCTATTATTAACAAGATTTTATTCCCACAGTTTAAAGATTATTATATTCAAAGTTTTAAAAGCGAGGGTATAGGAATAAGTTCTATAAAAGAAGTAATACTAAAATAATACCATAATCAAAAATCTTCAAACAAATGCGAATTTTATCAGAATGGACGCATTCAGTAATAAATTCACCTTATGTTGTGCTCATGCAAGTTTTATTAATTACCGCGTAAATCTGGATTATCTTTGAGCGCTAAAGTATGAAAAGAAAACTTGTAATTTCTTCGTAAGTGAGCTTGAAATGTAGGGACTCTTTCCAAATAATAAATGTGTTACTGATCTTAAACGACTCTGCGACTTTCTAGGGTAGAAATATTTTACGGTATTTTAAGCCACGAGAAACTAAAAATACAGTGAATATTATTTAGAGAAAGGAAGGAAGTATTCTTGTTTTAATATGGAAATTGTTAGTTTAATGATGGGATTATTTTGATATACTAATTGAGTAATATTAAAAATAAATTTAGTAAGATGTATTTATTAGTAACTAGATTAATTATTGTAATCATAACCTAAATATAAGGTCGTTAAGCCTCCAAAAATGGGAAACAAGTTTGATTAAGTTTTACAGCATTCATTTTTATTTCTAACTTAAAATCTCATTCTTATTTGCTTGAATGTTTCTGAAATTAACTGTAAAATACTCGGGAGGATTCTAGATTGATTCTAGTACCATCAGTTTTCAACTTAAATTTGTTAATGGCTCAACAAGTATCTTATGCAATTTTATTGGATAACAATTTCAAATATGCAACAGTATAAATAATATAGAAGTTGTTACTTTATATAATGTTACCTATTCATACCTCAATGGGCATATTTGCTCATTTCATACTGGAAACGAATCAACGAAGTTTTATTCAGTTTACTTTATTTTAATTGTTAACTGTATAGGATAAATTTATCGATATATTAAAAGATGTTTAGTAAGTTTATGTCCAATATAAACTATTTCTCTTTTAGACTTGATTTGGTGTTTTACTTCATTGTTCAGGCTATTTTCCATTTAGTTCTATTTGCTTTCTTCTATTAATTTTTAGTATAACTTTTTAAATTGTTCAGTATTCTGAATGAAACACTTACTATGTTTTTAACCACTATCATTTATTATAATATATAAATATATTACAATGTGTACGACTTAAGTTTCGACTTTTAACGGTCATTATCACCACTTGATAATCACCGTCAAAAGTAGAAAATAATTAAGTCGTACACATTGTAATATATAAGTGTTTTATTCAGTGTTCATTAACAAATCTAAAACGTTTATAATGTCATTAACTTTGTCTTTCTAATGTAAATTTAATATTAGGATATATGTTATTGATCTGGGTTAGATAAAATTGATTTATTTCTATTACATTTAAAAATTATTGTGTTATGACGCGATTGACATTACATGATTCTAAATGTTGTTTAATAAGTGTTATGAATTCTAGTGAGGATATGTTGGTGACCATATTACTTACGTCAAATGGCACCAGCTTGATATTGGTTTCTAAATGGAAATTAGTTAAATCTATTGAATTATTAATTGGCTGTGGATCTTTAAATTGGGTTAACTCTCTGAAAAAATTATTAAGTTTAATTGATAAAATGTAGGCTAGAAAATTTACATATGTAACTAAAGTTCTTATTAAAGGTTAGGGTTTTTATTGTTCCATATAATCTAGGGTAGGTTGAATCCACTGAGAGATTTAAAGTATTATGAATTCAAAAGTTGGATCTATTTTAAGCTCTTTTATTTCGGTAAATATATTCACTATTAGAATATAAAATATGTACTTTTAAAAAAGGTTACTCGTAATAGATAATTTATAGAAAATAGTCGTAGGACAAATTTTAAAACTTTAATTTCAAGAAATAATAAAATTAGTAGTTTTAAATAATTTTTCTGCGTAACACTATATGAAAAGTATTATGATGGGCACACAAACATTTTTTTAGAAAATCTCAATTTTTTGTCCAACTATATATTTTTCTCAAATAAATTATATTAAAAAAATTGAACTATTGCAAAATAAATGTCAAACATTTAAAAAAAAATATATAAATGTTTATTATTTCACATTTGTTTTATTTAAATATATTTTGCTGGCCATTTTGTACTAAAAAATATCTACAATTATATAGCAATTTAGAAACTTAAAAGTAATAAGTAGTTTAGTAAAACAATATCTCAAAAATTATGGAATCTGTTTCTCAAAAATAAAAACATAATTTTTTAAAATAAAGGAAACATAACTTTTTTGTACCACTTTTTATTACACTTTTTATGTCTAGTGACAAGTTGTTTGATAATGATTACCGTATAATCGAAACTAGTAACAAAACGTGTAATAAAAAATGGTATAAAAAAGTTGTTTTCTTTATTTTTAAAAATTGAAAATGTACCACGAAGTTAACGCCGAAAAGATTCAAGAATTAAAAACATAATGTTTATGTATCCGTCATAATACATAATTCCCTTACTTTTGCGAAAAAATCTTACACTTTATAATTTTTAATTTTCTTTTTCTTTACAAATCGAAGAGAAATAAGGCAATAACAAATGTTGTTATGCTAATAATTGACAGATGGCGATACAAACTATTTAGAAATATGTCCGAATATTATTCGAATTTTTCTCTAAAACCCTGTATTTAACATAAGATTCTTTATAATTTACTGATCTATTATTCCTAGTTCTATTTTTATTATATTTATTTTATAGAAAAGTCCTGGCAAAGTAATTTTATCGATACATGAACGCTGTATTTCGCAAACTAAAAGGCGTTTTGAAATAAAACCTTTAATTTTAGCTTATGAAGAGCTGATAAGTTTTTACGTAGAATTGTGTTGTTTGTGTTTCTATTTAAATGACGGAAAATGTACTTTTTCTGTACTTTTGCGTTTTTTTTAAATTTTTAATTTTATTATTTTTATAACTTTCTAGAAATATACTAATCGTATGTTTTATTGGAAATATGATTTTCAAAAATACCATAATCAAAACAAGTAAACAATTGCGAAAAGTTAAAGAGGAATCATTTTTAAATTGAGAAATAACGCAATAACACGTCTAAATATGCTAACAATTAATAGATGGCGCCACGTGATAATTTAAACTTTACGTCTAATATCTTACTACATCCACATTTTTCTTTAAATTTTACATAAGAGGACTATTATTTATAAATTACTTATGTTATAGTATTTTTTAGACATTTTTTAAGAAAATGTTATAGTTTTGATAAAACTTCAGTTTTTAAATTTATATAATTTTCGCGAAACGGAAAAAAATCGCAAACTAATAATAATAATTATTATTATTATAAAAAAGTACCTAATGAGCAATCCCTCTTTTACATTGTTTAAATAAATAATCAAACCAAAGTAAACAATAATACGACGAAATTTAAAAAACTAAACTATTATAGAATAAACATCATAAACAAGATTACTTTTAAGCACAGTTAATAATAGTTATTTAAGATACAAGTGTAAAAATTGATGCTTTATTGCACGAACTAGCGTTTAAAAACACAAGCAAGGAACGAGCGAGTTTTTTTAAAGCCAGGAGTGTAATAAAGAAACTTTTTACACGTGTGCCTTACAAAATTTTATCTTCGATCGTAAAGGATTTCAAAGAATATATTCTTATGAGTAATATTTTAATGTAATTTCAATAATTCAATTAATGAAAACATATTTTACCCGCAGTGCACTAATGAAAGCGTTACTTAGCAACCAGTAAACAAATGTCAGCCGCCATTATTATTTATGGAAAAAATGTTCGCTTTATTGTAATCGCTTCGACTTGCATTAAATGAAATCTTCAGAGTTCTTAAATCTGCCATTTCGTTTGTATCATATATTTTATTTATAGTTTATTAGTTATTCGTATCAATTAATAAAAAAATAAGTTTTTCGTCGAAAATTTGTGCTATAATATATTCATCTGT
This sequence comes from Ontholestes murinus, assembly GCA_963969525.1. Lineage (NCBI taxonomy): Eukaryota > Metazoa > Arthropoda > Insecta > Coleoptera > Staphylinidae > Ontholestes > Ontholestes murinus. The sequence continues at coordinate 39,886,706 of OZ018395.1, forward strand.
CAAATTTGACATTTCTGTGCAATAAAAAGAGTTTGACATTACCGTGCAATAAAAACGTAAAAAGGCACTAGTGCTTTAAAAAGCCACTTTTACAATGAAAAATGATGCAAAAAGCGTCTACTTTCTGTACGATCGTAGATACAAGTATTAAATTATAACTGCCGTTTCCTTATTATTTCTTTCAATCAAATTTCTAACAATGAAAGTTTTAATGTTATAATTAAATAACCTCTCGTTCGTAATTAAAATAATTCAGAAATAAAAGTAATAATAGATAACATCTATGTATTTAATGTGAATATATAATAAAATTGCAAAAGGGTAAATTTTTAAAATAAAGTAAATAAAGGCGAGACTAGCTTAGTTTTATCATGCTATATCTAAATATAATGTAATAAAATCGTATCTCGATTAATTACATGAGCAATATTAAACAAGGCATAGCAGGAAAGTAGTGCTCATTTGCACCGTGTGGAGTTATAGCGAATAGAGTAACCACCGGATGTGTGCTAACATGTTCTGTTATATTTTAGCTGTGCATGTGCAAAGTTACGTATCGCTGGTAGTGACTATGCTTTTAATGTGAGTGTTTATAATGTTCAAGTAGATAAAGCAAGAAATGTTTGACCTTGCAATTTTCATAGTCAATTAAAAAATGTGTATGGAGAAAATCTAATGGTTATTACGGACAAACTGATGAGTTCAATTAATGAATTCGCGAATAACGATCGGTTCGTTACAACGGAGATGATATTCAGATTACCATTAGTTTGCAAAACTCATAGACTATTTGACATGAAAGAAATTTGAAAAAAAGTGAAGAACTGTAGACGAGTAGTTTAAGGTATGTTCTTTACAAATAAAATATTATAATGTGTACAAGTACTATTACAAGAAACATTAACATATAAATAACATTTGGTAGGCTTGGTGAAAAATAGCAAAAATTGGTAAACCCGGTAAATTTAAAACTCACACAATTCAGGCAGGGGGTATCAAAAAGAGGAAGTGGTAAATTTTTACTACTGCAGCAAACTTCTTCATAAGGAATTCTTAAAAAGTCTCAAATTTAATACTTTTAGATGTGAGGGTAGGTTATTGTAGGTCTTGTATATGTTAAACGAGAAACTTCTTTCAAAGAAAGAATTAATGTTGAGTACAATTGTATAGACAATTTTATTATAAAGATACGCAGGGGTTTGCATTTTTATAATCTTATTGTAAAAGACACAGAAGTGAAAGTACCACCGATCAGACATTTGTAATGAGAAGTGAAGCGAGTGCCTGAGAAATTTTCGTATACCAAAGATGAGATGTTCGTAGGCGTTTTGAACTTTTTGAATTCTGTTTTTAGTAACTAAATTCAGGCATGCATCATAGACCACGTCCGCAAAACCGAAATGGGTCAATACTAAGGTGTCACATAGAATTTTTTTGGTTTGAAAAGTCAGGAAATTCCTAATTGAGTATATCATTTTTGAATTCGTATAGGCACGCGTAATAGATTTACTAATGTGGCCTTTAAATCGCAGGTCCTTATCAACGGTTAAAACCAGGTTCCCAGCTTCACCAACAAAGGGTAAAGTTACGTCATTGACTTTTGTTTTAAGAGAATTCTTAATGTGTTGTATAGTTTTACTGTGACCAAAAAGCATTGCAGTTGATTTATTAGCATTTATTTTAGAGAGTGATAGTTATTTTAATAAAATAAATCAATTGTGTATCATCAGCATAGAAATTGAGACTGCAATGTTTGAGAGATTTTCATAAGGAAGGTGTGTAAATACAGAAGAGAAATGTCCCCAGAATTGACCCTTGCGGAACACCGGCAGATAAATTGCTAATACCAGATATATTATCGCCAATCTTTACTTGTTGCCTGCGATTATCAAGGGGATTACAGTTTTAGTTTTTTCTGAAAACCAAGACGCTGTTTCATAATTGGGTAGGCCGTTAATAGAGTCTGTTAGGTATTTGTCAATTTATTATATGTCATTTAGGCTGTCTGATATGTTAAGAGTTTATTTTATTAATAATTCCATTGTTTCTTAGACATTTTAACATATCGGAGTTATTTAAAGACAAACTCTCAAAATATGCTTTCTTTTCTGTTAGAATCGCAGAGTTGGCAGCATTCCGCCATTGCTTATATGAATTAAAAGCTGTTTCTTCTCTACTTTTTTTAAATGTACAATATACTACATCTCTAGATGTCATCATCTCTTTGATAGTAGTGGCCAGCGAAGGGGCCGGTTTCTTAGTGACTCTTGAGGTGATTTTCGGAGCGTGAATGTCAAATATGCACTGAATACAATTATTTCAATAGGCAATGTTATCATCAATATTTTTCAGATAAAATAGTTGGTCAATTTGGAGAAGTTGTAAATCCGAGTTAAAATGTGATATGTTGATACTGTTCCATTTGCGGAATTTAATAAAACGAGGTTGAGGTTTTGTTTCAAGTTTTATTTTGCAATAGATGAGATCAAAGTCAGCTATGTCATGAATCTTAATGACTCCCGATTCTAAGTAATCATTATTCTGTGGCATGACAATTACGTAATTGAGAGATACCGACGTTGCAGTGCAGCGCGTAGGGTGTCGAATGGATTGGGTTAATCCATACGAGTTTAAAAAATCTGTAAACAAGATCGTGTTTCTGTTATCTACATTTAAAATATTATTGTTTAAATCTTCCAAAAAAATTATGTTGTTAGCTAGAGGCAACATGCAGCTAAAAGTGGTTTCTAGTAAGTTGAGAAAGTTACTAGTATTTGTATTAGGAGGTCGATTAATTACACCTACACAAATTATTTCATTTTGGCTTTTTAAACGTTAAAGTAAAGAAACACTTTATAAATTTTCAAAATTTTAAATTTTTTTAAATTTAGATTTATACAGGGTGTCCCGTTAATGCGGGGAAATGGCTAGACCATAGATTCCTGGGGTCAAAATATGATGATTTAACACAACTTATCTATATCCAAAAATTTACGGTTAAGCCGGAATTTGTCTTCAAAGTTTCAAAATTTTTTGTTTCTTTTGTTTATAACAATTGAACGCTTTATTCGATTTTAATGAAATTTATTATTGGTAACTACTATAATATGATACATCATTTCAGTAATTGTGGCCATTATTGATTGACAGGAAGTATGAAAAACAGTAGTACCACCACTTAAAAACTAAATTATTTTTTTATTGGTGCATTTAATAAAAACTAAAAAAATACCACTAAAAGACCGTTTAATTTAAAAACTTTTTTGTCACTTAATAATTTTTGATATCTTGTACGGTTTTTGCTCAAAAAATTAAAATATGAAATATTATGCTCATTATGCACTCATTAATAAGTAAATCAACTTACTCAATTGAATAAAAATTAAATAATATCAATAAACTAAATTAACAAAAACAACATCTAGCACTTTTCAAACAATTTCCTTCGCAGAATCCTAATACAAACAAGATATCTGTTTGCCTCAAATATGAATATTTATGAAATATAATAAAGTTAAAAATTAATTATTAAGAGACACTAAATAATTATTATTATACATAATTAATATTGTTTAAATAAAGACGGCCACGAAAAATATTTATTTTCGATTCGATGAAAAATTAGATTTTGTTTTTACTAGATAAAAAAAATTATTTTATTTTTTTGTGGGAAAACCGTAAAAGATATCAAATATTATTAAGAGACAAAAAAGTTTTGAAATTAAACAGTCTTTTAAGCAGTATTTTTTTAGTTTTTATTAAATGCACCAATAAAAAAATAATTTAGTTTTTAAGTGGTGGTACTACTGTTTTTTATAGTTCTTGTTAACCAATAATAGCCATAATAACTGAAATGATGTATTATATTATGTTAGTTATTAGTAACAAATTTCATTCAAATCGAATAAAGCGTTCAATTGTTATAAACAAAAGAATTAAAAATTTTTGGAACTTTGAAGACAAATTCCGGCTTAACCGTAAATTTTTGGATATAGATATTTTGGGTTAAATCATCATATTTTGACCCCAGGAATCTATGGTCCAGCCATTTCCCCACATTAACGGGACACCCTGTATATATATACAACATCTTTATTAACAAACACAAATACAAGTAATATAATATATGAATGATACAGTTGATGTTAGTTTGTTAGTTTGCTAAATGGCTATCGATCAGCGGTCTTTCAGCCTTGATTTGTCCTTGTCGATGTTTTTCGTCAGTCTGTCTGTGATGATGGTGATGGATGATGTGATGCGATGAATTCAAATGTAGTGAATGAAGGGGTTTTGTATTTTGGGATTTGGTTGGGATTTCTGCGCAAGCAGTAAAGGGAAAGGATGTGATGGTTAAAGGAATTTTTGGAAAATTTTTCACTGAGGTATAGAAGACGTTCATTGATGGGTATAACAGAGGTAGAGTCGTATAGGAGTTGGTTAGAGGGATTGTGTAGAGGCTTATTAGGATGGCGGATTTTGGTTAGGATTCTTAAGGAGGATCGCTCGCTAACTTGGATATTGTGGAGGGTAGGATTGCAGGAGTGGGGAAAAAGGACATTACCATAGTCGAGTAGAGGGCGGCAAATCATTTTATAGATTTTAACAGCTGATTTGGTGGAAATTCCCTTGTTTGTGTACGTTAAATTTCTAAATAATTTGGCCCTGGTGATGATTTTAGTTTTGTTTAGAGCTGTGTGGTTTTTAAAATTAACTTTTTGGTCTATGGTAATGCCTAGGTATTTTATGGATGTAGAGGGGGAAACGGTTGTATGGGAGATGTGAATATTGTGAGTAGGATTATTGTTGCGGTGGTAGGGAATTAGAAGCTGGGATTTGTGGGGATTTATTTTAATTCGCCATTTGCAAAACCAGTGTTGTAGGGTGTCAATAAGCTGCTGGAGGGATTGAAGAGCTTTAGGTACAGAGGGTACATGGGAAATTAGGGCTGTGTCGTCTGCGAATTGAAGGAGGTATTTGGAGGGATTAAAGTACAGAGGATCCGGGTTGTAGATATCAAAGCAGAATATGTTGTAGAGTAAAGGAGATAGAGGGGAACCTTGGGGTAGACCTTGTACAGGAGTAAAGGGAGGGGAGTAGGAGTTGTTGATTTTGACTTTAAGGGATCTGTTTGAAAGGAATTGGTTGATAATGAAGATAATATGTGTAGGAATTTTAAGGAGGTAGCATTTGTATAACAGACCTTGATGCCAGACAGAGTCGAAGGCTTTTTGTATATCCAGTAATAAGACGGCTGATGAATTTCCTTCAAGGTGTGTTTTTTGGATATTTGAGGTAAGGATGGTAAGTGGAAGGGCAGTGGATCGTTTTGGGAGGAAGCCAAATTGGTAGTTTGGGATGCGGTCGCGGATGAGGGATAGTATTTTGTTTTTAAGGAGTGATTCGTAGAGTTTTCCAAGGACAGGAAGTAGCGTAATAGGACGGTAACTGGATATTAGGGATGGGGGAAATTTAGATTTATTTTAATTTAACGTCTAAAAAGTGAATATGAATTTTCAACTAATAACAGCCTCATCAATGAATATATTTCATTTTGGAATTTACATTCTAACCATATTTGCTCAAGATCATACAAAAGCACATGTATTAGTTCATAAATGAAGGATGTCCGTGTATAAATACAAACCTCCTAAATAAATGTCAAACATTTAAAAAAATATTTAAATGTGTGCATTTTTGTACTGAAAATTTTTTGTTGTCCTAATATTTACCAAATGGCGCCACATTATTTAGAAATTTGTCCGCATATTATTCGAATTTTTCTCTAAATTCCTGTATTTAACATAAGATTCTTTATAAATCACTGATCTATTATTCCTGTTTGGTTTTGATTTTTGAAATAAATCCTTTAACTTTATCATATGAAGATCTGACAAGTTTTTACGTAGAATTGTGTTTTTTTGTGTTTCTTTTTAGATGGCGGAAATTATACTTTTTAATTTTTTTATAACTTTCTACAAATATACAAACCGTATGTTTTTATTGGAAATTGGAAAATACCATAATCAAAACAAGTAAACAATTGCGGAAAGTAAAAGAGGAATAGTTTTCAAATGGAGAAATAAGGCAATAACACATCTAAATATGCTAACAATTAATAGATGGCGCCACGTGTTAATTTAAAATTGACGTCTACTATCTTACTACATCCACATTTTTCTTTAAACCCCTGTTTATGTATTATTATTTATAATTTACTCATTTCATAAAAATTTTTAGACAATTTTCACGATTTGTTTTAAAATTTATATACGTTTCTTGAAACCGAAAAAGCAAAATCGCATACTAATAATAATAATTATTATAAACAAGTTACTAATGAGCAATCCCTCTTTTATATTGTTTAAATAAATATTCAAAACAAAGTAAACAATAATAAAACGAAATTTAAAGTAAACTAAACTATTGTAGAATAAACATATGCATCATAGACTGTAGTCTAAAACAAGATTACTTTTAAGCACAGTTAAAAAAAGTAATAAATTATAACTGCCGTTTCCTTATTATTTCTTTCAATTAAATTACTAACAATGAAAGTTTTAATGTTGTATTTAAATAACCTCTCGTTCATAATTAAATTAATTCAGAAATAAAAGCAATAATAGATAAAATCTATGTATTTAATGAGAATATATATTAAATATATTATCTAAATATAATGTAATAAAATCGTATCTCAATTAATACATGAGCAATATTAAACAAGGCATAACAGGAAAGTTGTACTCATTTGCACGGTGTGGAGTTCTAGCGAATAGAGTAACCATGTGCAAAGTTACGTATCGCTGGTAGTGACTATGCTTTTAATGTGAGTGTTTATAATGTTCAAGTAGATAAAGAATGCCGCCATTTATGATGTAAGGTCTGTAATTAGATTTCTCAAAGCAAGAAATGTTTGACCTTGCAATTTTCTTAGTCAATTAAAGGATGTGTATGGAGAAAATGTTATGGATAAGTCGTCTGGTATCATAATTTCAACTTAAGAACAGTCATTTATTACCGAAAAACTGATGAGTTCAATTAATGGATTCGCGAACAACGATCGGTACGTTACAATGGAAATGAGATTGAGATTACCATTAGTTTTTTTTACATGAAAGAATATAGAAAAAGATGAAGAACTGTATACGAGTAGTTTAAGGTATGTTCGTTAGAAATAAAATATTAATATTTGTTAATAAATACTAGTTCTTTCTTTATATTCCCAAAAGGGTACTACTATCCGGATGGCTCTCGTAATTTAAATTGATCTAAATAATTTACGAATCAATTTAGTCTACTCCTAACCTAGATCAACAAAATTTATCTTGACTAATCTTAATTAATACTTACTGGACCTAGCAAATAATCTGAAGAGTTTTTTTTTATTTTAATCAAAACCTAATTACGTAGCTTGCTTTGGCCTCCCTTATAAACTAATTTTTAAATCTAGCGGAATTTTGACATATTTCAATAAAATTAACATATATTTCTACAATGCATTTAAAACCTAAATCAATAAACTGAATATTTGTTCGGTACTATTTCGCAAACTACTTAATTTTAAGAAGACACATTTTGACAATTTTACATAATATTAAAATTTTTTTACACAAAAAAATAAATTTATAAATAATAAAATAAACAACTTAATTACAAAATATACTTTCTCATAACAATAATTTATTTTTCTCGAGATTCAATTGGTATTATAAGACAAAATTGTATATCTTAAAAGTTTTATATCTAATGTTATAGTAAAAATAAATAAATAATTGAATAAGATAGAGAGATAAAAAATTCAGCAACAAATCTTATACTTCATTTATCCTACGATATATTTATAAGTTTAATCATTATATATATATAATATAGTATATATTTATATACCTGACATGATGACATTAACAGCCAGAAAATTCTCTCCGAAAAAGGGGATAAATGCACTAAACAAAAGTAACTATTGAAGATTCCAGATGTCGAAGAGGATACTAGCTCCCTCAACATCATGGTAAAGAAAGGGTTTGAGTGGAAGACCATATTAAGTTGTGAACTCCGCCTGTGCTCCTTTTGCTCAAAATGTATTGTAAGTTTTTATTTTTATTAAAATGTTTAATTTGTATTATTTAAGAAAGGAGACCAAAGAAAAATAAATAAATAAATAAATAAATAAATAAATAAAAAAGATTATACAATTATGTTTGATTTATTAGGAATGACATATTCAAACAATATTACAACAAGTGTAAATTATACCGCCATACATAGCTGCTAGTTTTCGTTGCATATCTGAAATTACATTCAGCACAATGTAACATTTTTGTGGTGTTATCGTTTTCCATCCACATCATGGAATTTATATGACTAATGACAGACACGTGTTTCGCTGTATTACAGCTCATTAGTGCAGCTCTGTCATAATTTTTATGTTTGAATTTCAAGCGGCGTTCAAAAAACGACAAATATTACAACTAGTTTATTTTAGATATTCTACAGTGTGAAATAACCTTTTTTATTATTTTCATTATTATTATTATTATTGATGCAAAAGATTAGATCAACTAGCTGCCTTTTAATATTTTACAAGCCTCTTATTTAAGTAATTTATTTTTATTCAAAATATTCGTAGTTCTAGTACTACAAATCCTATATTTTATTTCGTTATTTATTTATTTATTCATGATTATAGTTATGATTAATATCAAGTAATTAATTTATTTGTGAGGCAAATATGGTGTTATATTATTTTTTATTATGCTGCAGTGTTTTTCAGAACTGATGACGCTTAATATAACTAAAACTCGGCATAAAAATATAGATAAATTTTATTTTAATAAAACTTCTGCGGCGAGTAATTAATTAGTACATGTTCGTTATCTAAAAAGCAGCGTAGGTAAAAACAAGTGATTTAAATAAGAGCGGTGGCTCGCAGCAAAAAAAATTATATACGGTATTCCCAACGCAGATTTATTGCACTTTCAAATATTAATATACCAAAGGTCCACAATTAGCTATTCATTACAGTGGGATGCATTGCGAATAATACGCGAACGTAGTCAATAAATTTAATAAACACATTAAATGCCCTCACCTGTTCCTATAATAATTTAATATTGACACCTGACACGTATTTATTACAATGAGTCTATTCACCGCGAAACCATACATCATGTTATGCATTAAATTAACGGCCATCGGAGTGATAGCTGTTTAAATTAACACATCAAGTGCACACCTCTACTTGTTTAAATTGTGCAATTATCACAACTTAATTGAAAAACTTAATTGATATATTAATTGTCTCTGCTTTAGAACATGTGTTTATCCGTGTATGTGTATATTTTAAAGCTAATACAACATTTACAAATGCGACTAGAATACTAAATAAAAATTTGTTGATTTTACAGTTTAAAAAACTTTTAAAACAGTTTCTTATTAAATAATGTTTAATTGAAAATTGTTAATTAATTATCTAGGTTCATTGTTGTGGCGGCATGTACAAAAATTATTTTTATTCACAAGTAATACCATAAGTGATGGCAATTTACTCGAATAAATTTTGTTTTTGCATGAAAGTTTGTTGCTTAGCGATTTTAATGAGAGCAACTGTCACGAAAAAATCACGAGCCGCCAGGCGAGTGAATTTTTCTATCAGTTGCTCGAATAAAAATCGCGATTAAGCAACAAACTTGAATGCGCTAAAAACAAAATTTATTCCGATTTAATTGTCATCACGAATGGTATTTGGAAAGACTATTCCACGACTTGAAACGAATATCGGTGAATGGTTCAATGTTTATATTAAAATTTTTATGATATATCTCCTGCAGTATTTTGGTCGAAAAATTCGACATTGATTAAATAACACCTCCCTTATAATCATTTGCATTTACCTTCTTTATATTATACGCCCAGTCATCATAATCGCGGCAAGAGTTTCCATTAAAGTTTTGCTAACAACTGGTAGTTTTTGTCGGCGCAGATTTCTTTAAATCGTTTCCAAACACACGATCTCGTTTAAGTTTGATTTTTTGGTGCAGAACTTGTCACCGTCGCATTTATTATGGATGATGAAGTGTTACCAAACCTTTTGATTTTATAACCTACTTGCAACTGACATACGTAGAAACAACGTTTTTCGCTTTTTTATCAAGGCTAATTCAATTCATTTGTCGGGAAATAGCTAACTTCAGGTTATTCAGGTGAATAAACAGCAACTTGGTGTTTATTCACTTATAAATTGACGTGATTGGCTAAAAAATATCACATGCCTCATTTTCATTGGCTACATGCAATAGGAGTGGAATAGTCGTTATTAAAATTTTTATTTAATTACTTTATATACAAGAAAAATAAACTAATTTTATATAGTTTATATATTATTTCAATTTATTTTAAATTACTGCTAAGTATATACAAGATAATTCTTGTCGCTTGATAGAGAAATAAGATGCTTTTAATTCTTAGCTTATTTTAATTTACGGTTATAAGTAAATACACGTTATAGAAATTATTTTACATTTTGTACCAATAATAACATCTTTGAAGATGTTTCCTTTTTGGTTTCTCGCAGATAGTCATCCTCTATAAAAAAAAAACTTAGTGTGTCCTAATTTCCTCATTAATGTTTCCTATTGTAATGGAATTGTGAGTTTGTTCATGAACACAATTTCTTTCAACTGTCCTCACAATAATTGGCCGGCGGCTGAGTGAAATTGCATACATTTCATAAATTATTAATTTAGAAATAGTAATTATAAAAATAAACGTAAAATTTATGAATAAGATATATTAAAAATGGTGATGTGGCCACATAATACTTTCCCTGTATATCACATAAAGATTTTGCTTTATAAGTTGCTCATATTTTTATCAAGTAGTTGAAAATCTGTTAATTATTTTATTTCCAATTACAACAAAACATCAGCTCTGGTAAAAAAGCTCGTCTTCAAAATTGCTGTTTTAGTTTAAGTTAGAATGTAAGGGGAATGGATAACCACTATCGCATCCTTCAATCAATTTATCAAAAACAACAATTTGCTGTGAATGTTTTAAACATAAACGTAATAATTTACTAAGTACATGCATATTCAAAACTCTTTATACTCGAGCTTTGCTACATGCATTTGTTTTACAACAATCTCAACTGTTTGTATTTCCTTTTAATTTAAAACCATAAATAATATTTGACGTATAAATTTTTTTATTCAATAATGGTTCAGTAATTATTGGTATTAGTATAACTCTTTTAATTATAGGCTATAAAATATTTACCAATTCTACTTTTAAAATTTTAATCCCAATTATGTGAAAAATATCGCGCTTTAGTTTAAGCAAGAATACATATGTAGGGATGGTGGATGTCCACTATCTCACCCACCATTTTTTAAAAAAAAAGCAAGGCTTTTAATAAATGTGTTTTATATAAACGCAAACATTTGCTTAATAATAGTTGACGTATGTTATTAGTTTTTTTCCGTAAAACACTTGTTTATATTAAAATAATTGGAGGGTGGCCACCCAACCGGTCTACATATTTAAGATTTTTACACTTAAACTTGGCTGCACCCGCATATATTTAACAAAAATCGCAATTTTTTTTTAAGTTCTAAAATTTCTAAAACTAAAGTTATTCCAATAGGAACTTTCGAACTTGACAGTTGATAGCGGCCATGTTAATAAAGCTACATCTGTCGAATTCGCTGTCATTTATTTCAGTTTGGTTGTTTAGCATAGCATATTTCAAAATTTCTTTAAGATGTAACATTAAATAATAATAATAGTAATAACATTGAATGAAAAAACGGACAACTAAAAATTAAATTTACTAGCCAAAGAGAAAGAGGTTAAAATCATTATTTTCTTAAAAGTTAACAATTAAAAATCTGAGCTAAAAACGACACTTATTTAAAAATTTACAGTTTAAAACAATTCAAATAAAAAAATTAAGAAAAAAAAAACAATTTAATTTTGTTAGAAACAACAGTTCTAACTTAATAAAAATATAAAAGTGAATTAAAGGTTAAAATAACTATTTTCTTAAAAAAATGTTGAAGAACAAAAAAGCAATTGAAAATAGGTTAAACAACAGTTGAAAACATTCAGAATAAGAAAACAATTGAAATTTTAAAATACAGCTGAAACTTTCCTAAGAAACATGTTTAAATATTACTTCATTAAACCAGTTGCTATGCTATATTACAAAGAACATTTCTAAATAAGAAACATTTGATTCAAAAAGTACAGCTAATATTAAAGAGAACAAATGCTAATGCTTAATATCATTCTGTCCTTAATAAATCGTTTCAATTTTACCAAGAACAAAAAAAATTAATTGTTGCACCAATAGATTCTTATAAAATAAAATCAAGTAAAAATCTAAAATTCGAACTTGTTTTTCAGTGAATTTAAAAATACGTTCTCAGAAATTTTCGAATTATTTCCAATTATCTTGGTGAAAATTCAAATAATTTAAGTTGTTTTTTCAGTTCATTTAACCGAAAGTAAGTAGTATTTATTCTCTTACAAGTGGATAATCAAAAATATATAGTCAGTTGTCTTTCTTGTGCATGTTTTCCAGTGCGGGTTGGCTCGGTGAGCGATAATTGATTTATCTTAACCACAATTTTTATGACCGAGTGTACGACGACATTTTTCGATTCACGTGGTCCTCCGTGCAGAAATCACAACGTTTACACGTCTACTATATTCTCCTACATTTCACGCGATTTCGTTGTAGTTACATGTATTTGTATTTTTATTAATTTTAGTAATAATTAATTTCAATTTTCGTCATATCCTATGTTTCCTTTTGTATTCCCATCCACTGCCTAGTTTTGTGTGTCTGTTGAGTTAGTCACAGCTACGGGCACAGCTGGTGTGAAGTATAGTATTCCTATCTTATCCTAATATTTTTAAGAATCTTTTGTAAACATTTACGATAAAATGGAATTTTTTAAATGTTGGAAACCCGCAGTTGAGCAAGTAGCTCGTTGTATTAGCTGCTCAACTGTCTACCATAAAAGTTGTGCTAAGCGCATAAAGGGTATCATATCTACCATTGGTCACTTTGGCTCCATTATCTGTAATATGCACTTTTCCGCCACCTTAACACCAACATCAAAGAATGAAGTGGCTTTTTTCGTAGCGAGAATGGTAACCTAATAAAACAAGTAACGTTCTTAAAAAATTATTTAACAGAATTGAAATCGTATACGTTAGATATTTTACTGAGCCAGTCGGAGAAACTTAAACCATTCTTTGAATCTCAGTTAGCATCTATGCAAAATGGTATTTCAAATAAATTTAATAATCAAGGAACAGAACTTTTAGCAATTAATCATAAAATAAATGTTCCTAAAATAGCTGCCACTCTGTTTTAAACAGCGATATCAACACTTTATCCCATATAATCGGCAATACCACATTCTTAAATTGCTCTTTCATCAATCCTAACATAGAAAGAAAGAATATCAGAGGTACTGAAACTACTTCAACCCATAATATTGACCTTGGTAATTATACTATGTCCGAACAAAATAGGAATACTGACAATAATAGATATTTCATCAACGGAGTAGGTAAATTTTCAATTAGCTGCTGCTAATAACATTCCACGAAAATTGCTCCCTCTTAATAATTTAAGACCCCCAACTTCTGTTGAAAATCTTAAGAAACATCTAGCTGAACAACTCGAAATTAATGATGTCGTCTGCTCTTCATTAACATCTCAAGAGAGATGGTGGCGCTCATTAAGGCCAACGCAAACACCAAAGCCGAGATCAAAGAGCACGAGCATACTTTCAGGAATCTCGCCAGTTACCTGGCCACGGCGGAGGTAAGGAGAGTTATTGGGGGGCTTGAGTCAGGATCCCAGCCTGTCACCGTGCAGGTCAAGGTTATGACAAATGCCGCCACCCAAACGGATGTCAGTACCACACAGGTGACAAGGGCTTCCGCGGAGGTTGCAGACACTGAAACCCTAGTACCAAGGAACGCGACAAGCACGCCGGTAGTCATTCGCCGCCTCATCGATAAAAGGAGCTTTAAAGTAGGTTTTTATCGCTGCGTGGCGCAGGAGAGGCCTTCAAAGCCACGGGCCTGTTGAAGGTATAGGAGGTTCGGACTCCGGGCCACGACCTGCAGCGGGGTTGATCATGCCAGTCTTTGCGGGAGGTGTGGAGAGGCAGGACACGTGGAGGCCAACTGCGGAAATGAGCCGAAATGTCTGTCATATGCTGCGATAGGGGCTAAAGCGGACCACTTCATGGGAAGCAGGAGTTGCCAGGCGCTCAAGGCGGCATTCTTGATGGCGGTGGCAGAAAACAGCGCGGTTCCAGGTGGGCTGGAGGGAACGACCAACGCGCAGTCGCAGAGGGCCTCGTCGGCCTGACAACCCAGGCGACGAGGTGGCAGTGGGCCCACCTCACAGGGACGGGAGTTCAAGGTCTTACAGGTCAACCTAAACCGCTGCCATATGGCACACGACCTACTGGAAGTAAACGCTAGGGAGCTGGAGGTATCCTTAATAATGATCAGCGAGCCTAACGACTCTAGGATGGCCCCCCTTTGGCACAGGGACTGCCCGAAGGGAGACGCCGGTATCCTGGTCAGGCAGGATAAAATACACCTTGCCACGGCATCCGGTAGTTCTTGTAAGGGGATAGTGTGCGAGGCGGTCGCGGGCCTCACAGCGGTCACCTGCTACGCGTCACTGAATACGAGCCTAATCGAATTTGAGGAATAGGTTATGGAGCTCGAGTAGCCACAACGGCAGGATTCTGGTCGGAGGCAATTTCAATGCGAAGGCGCCGCTGTGGGGAGAGCATCAGGAGGCTGCAAGGGTCCGATACTCCAAGAGAGATTGCTCACGCTGGAGTGATATGTGGTCAATAACGGTCTACTGGTGGAGTGAGGAGGTAGCCAGGGCCAGAACCTTGGCAAACACGGCGAGGAGGAATTCGACGCGTTGCAAGCGAAAGGGAGGAGAACTTCAGGTGCTGCAGGAGGCCAGTGATACTGGCAAGGCCGCCTTTAATTTGTCTATCAGGAGGGCCAAAGAACAGAGGCGGAAAGAGCTCTGCGAAGAGGTTGAGGCAGATGTTTGGGGAAGGCCGTATAGGCTGGTGGCGAAGAAGCTAAGAACGACGCCACCCAATGTCGGAGCTAGGATCCCGGGTGGCATGGCATTCATCGTCAAGGAGCTCTTCCCTGTGGGCCCCGGCGTGTCGAGCACCCCGATGAGTGGACCGGGCCCGTTAAACGAGGATAGATTCACAGTGGAAGAGGTGGTAGCAGCGGCGGGGCCCTCCCTAACCGGAAAGCTCCTGGACCTTTCGGCATGCCCAACGAGGCTATCAAGGTGGTGGTGATGGACGGCCCCGAGGCGATCACGTCGTGCCGCAACAGGTGCTTGGAGGAGGGCACCTTCCCGGAGTGCTCCAAAAGGGCACGCCTGGTGCTTCTTTCAAAACGGGGGAAGACCGCCAAGGAGCCTAAGGACTTGCGGCCATTATGCCTTATTGATGAGGAGGGTAAACTTCTAGAGAGGCTGCTAGCGGACAGACTTAACGCCTGGATAGAGGCGTCTGAGGGCCTCTCAAAGAACCAGTTCAGTTTTCGTAAGGGAAAATCCACGGTTGACGCGCTGATATTGCTAAGGCGTTTGTCGGATGAGTGCAACAGTGGCCCACTTAAGGGGAGAAGGCACTGCCTGGCTATTGCGATTGACTTGGTAAGCGTGGCCCTGCCGTGGCCAGTAATAATCTCGGCTCTGGAGTCGAAGAGAACCCCGGGGTACCTCCTGAGGATGGAGCGGAGTTACCTCGGAAATCATCGGCTTCTGTGCGAGGGGGAGTAATGGTAACAGAGAGGTGGTACTCACCGGAGGCATTCCACAAGGGGGGGACGGAGGGGCTGCCAAGCGTAAGGCTGAAGTGTGGAGAATGGAAAATTGTCAGGAAAGATGGGCTGAGGGCAACACCGCAGAGTGGACCCGAAATTTATCCCGGACCTACGCCCATGGGTGGCTAGAAGGCATGGCAAATTAAACTTCTATAAAACGCAGCTACTCACGGGGTATGGGAACTTTCGCGCCTACCTAGCGCATCAAGAAGGCCAGTAGTGACACCTGTCTGCACTGCCCGGGAACAAGAGACGATGTTGAGCACGCCCTAGTAAGGTACAGCAGATGGGCGGACGAGAGGGACTCGGTATTAAAGTGGGAGGCAGTGGCGAGATTTGCCAAGAACGAGGAGATAAGTGATATATCTGTATATAAATGTAAATAGCAAATTGTAAGTGTATTTGTACTCTAATTGTATTATATATATGCATTGTAAAGTTGTTTGTAAATAAAGATTGCTAAATAAACTGAGTCGGAGGGGCGCCGGGTGAAGAATGCCTACGGTACTGCCACCGATGTTCAGACTCTCAGAGGCCACTGCTGTGTCGCTCGCGGCCATCATGTCCCTTCAAAAAAAATGTAAATATGGTTCTTTTAAAATCGGTATATCCGAGCATGATGAGCATACATTTTTAAACAAAGGCTTACGGCCGAAAAATGTTCGCATTAGGAGATTCCATGTTGGTAAAAATAATAATAAACCTAACTAACATCAATAAACACTCAAAAATTTATCTAGAGAACAATCTTATTAGCTTAGATATTCCTTCACAAAACTCACAATAAATTAAATATGTTTTATCAAAATGTCCGTGGCCTTCGTACGAAGCTGAGTGATTTGCATACTTCAATTTTAAATATGGATTAAGAGGCAATTGTTTTAAGCGAAACCTGACTTTGCCCAAATATTTTTAATTCGAATTTCTCTATTCACGTTACAGTGTTTATAGAAGAGAGTTGAAGGTATAGGCAATATAAATTTGTTTATTTGTGTTACTGAATTTAATTTTCTTAATGTTCCTTACGAATTACTCAATAATTTATTGATTATTCTTATATAGTTTTATATTCTGGCATTCATATTTATAGAAACGAAAAAGACGGTCAAGTTTTCCTGTTATACGCCTTATTAAAGAAAAAAAACTATCACTCATTTAGCCACCCCAGGTGGCGAGCAAAAGACATCACAACGCTTGGAGGGTTATCCCTTATGTTGGCCATGTTCGGCCTGAGCTCCCCTAGCATGGACTCTCTAAGGTGGGCGAGAGCCGGGCAGGTGGTTAACACATGTTCCACTGTCTCGTCCTCTTCTTCACATGCTCTACATATGGGGGTTTCCATCATAGTCGCAAATAATATTCAGCTGTTTTCAGACTGGGTGAGCGTATTGCTTCCTTGGCCTGTCTGCAGCCTGAGGTGTTGTCCCAACGTTGTAGTATCTTAAGAGTATTCTGTTTGAGGATGTCAGTGAGGCATTTCGGTGTTGGCGCGATCGGGGGCCCATCCGTGGTATCACTGAGAACCGATCCAGCTCGCGCCAACTCGTCTGCCTTGCTGTTGCCTTCTTCATTATTGTGTCTCTTGACCCAGCGCAGCTCAATACTGTTTGATTGTGCTGCTTGTTTAAGGGTGTTGTGACATTCTATTACTAGTGTTGAGGTGATCTTGTGACCACTCACTGCTAGTATTGCTGCCCTACTGTCTGTAAGGATTTGGATGTTCCTATCACGGATGTCACGGTGTAGGATTTCTTTCGCCCCTTGGATGATGCCAATGATCTCTGCTTGCAGAGTAGTTGTGTGCTTCTCTAGGGGTATAGCTAATGAGAGGTCCATTTGTTGCGAGTTAATTCCCGCCCAGGATCCTCTTTTGGTTTTAGAACCATCGGTGTAAATTCGGAGGGTTTCCCCACCCTCTACACTCCCCGTTCCTCTTTTTATCGATACACTTTACGGTCTATTGACAGCCTCTTCTAAAAGGTGACAGTGTCTACCAGCCCTGCCTCCTTTGTACCAGAGTCCAACAGCTTGCCGTCGATAATCACTCCCAGGTATTTGACTTCCGACGACAATGTCAACTGGGTGTTGAGGAGCTTAGGAAGCTTTAGCTTACCTAGTTTCCTTTTCTTTGTGAAGAGGACCATTTCAGTCTTTGACGGGTTTATGGTCATAGACTGGTCGTTACACCAGTGTTCAATTATTTTGAGGGCTTCCTGCATCAGGCTGCATAGCACCGTCTCAAATTTGCCTGTTAGCAGGATGGTTATGTTATCTGCATATCCTATGGTGTCAATGGCTACCACACCATTAAAGTTAAGTCGCCGCAGTAGGCTGTCAACAACTATGTTCCACAGGAGTGGTGAGAGTACTTCATCCTGTGGGCAGCCTTTAGCAACGATCTTTGGTTCTGGGTTCTGACCAACCTTAATCGGAGGTGTTCGTACATCCTGGGAAGTGGGTGTTGATGAGAATCTCAGCTGCTTCCGAGAGGTTAGAAGAGTAACTTCCATCGTTTTAGGCAACCTGGTTGCCGCAAGGGATCCTTGGAGAGGATCTTTTTGAGCCTTGCAGCTGCCGAGGTGGTTTCAACCTCCTCACAAAAAGACCTCCAGGCTGCCTTTTTTTTGCCTTATTAGTTTTTGGTAGTCTTGTTGGATGTTTTTATAGACCATCCAGTCCGACTGTTGTTTAGAATTCTTTGCTTTGTTAAAGGATTTCCTCGCAGTTTTTCTGAGATGGTCGAGTTCTCCGCACCACCAGGGTGTGGCGTTCTCGGAGTCTTCCACCTTTCTCCCAGGTCAGGAGTCCTTGTATGCTTTTATAATGGAGTGTTGAAACGTATTTACATACGCTTCAATGTCTTCCACTGTATTAAGTTGGCCGGTAGCTTCGCAAGTTCGCAGACTCCGTGAGAGGTTGTCTATGTAGGCATTCCTGTCCGTTAGTCTCAGGTTGCGAAGGTAACGTGTTTTCTTATCGGTTGTATGTGTTAGTGTATATTTGATCCACCTATGATCTGACATTGACACCGACGGTGATATATGCCAGTCGTGGATTTTGTTTGAAATACCGCTAGTCGCCAATGTAATGTCTATTACAGTTTGGCTCCGAGTTGTCACGAACGTGGGTTCAGAGCCTCGGTTTAGTATTTCTAAATTGTTACACATGATAAATTAATGTAGTGACTTACCTCTGTTGTTGGTATCCACGCTGCCCCACATGATATGGTGTGCGTTGGCGTCGCAGCCAATGACGAGGTGAAGTTTCTCTATCTCACATTGTAGCACGAGTTGCTCCAGCCCCCTGGTTCGTGCGGGGGCGTCGTGAGGGAGGTAAACTGACGCCAGGATGGTGTCTTTGTTGCCGTCTCCTGCTGACAGCCTTACCACTGTGATGTCACTGGTGGAAAGCTGTGGCATAAGATAGGATGTTATGTGCTTAGGTATGTAAATACATGATCTAGGCTTATTATTTGTGGGATGTGTGAATATGTTCCCATTTAACTTACCAAATCCATAAACCCTGGATTGAATCCATGGTTCTTGGATGACGGCTATTGTGTCCTGCATAGTGTCGAGGTGGCGGCAAAGGGTTGCCACGGCCGCCCTACAATGATGCAGGTTACACTGTATCACCTTTACGGTTGTGAAGGCTCCTCTGGGATGGAGGTGGCGCACTCCTGGCTTCCGCCCGGTGGGCCTCCATCCCCCGTTTCCATCGGGACCTCCACCAGAGATGTTTCTGCTGTGGCTGAATTAGCCAGATTTATGGGGAGAGTGGAGAATTTATAGCTAATCCTCCCTCCATTTTCTTTGATGAACTGGGCATCTTTTTTTCCTACCCCGAAGACATGTAAGTGACCTAAGGGTTCCTTCTTCTCTTAAACGTGGAAGACGCACCAGCTCTTTATTTCCATTGCGGCGTTTTGTGCCGCCAACCGCCTCTTTACCAGGTCTATGTTTTCCGGTTGCCCCGGAATCCACAGACGAGCTTTCGTCAGCGTTGGCAGCTGGTCGACCTGGACGACAGTCTGTTTGGCCCCTTCCCACAGTGGTGGTAGGCGGGGGACTACGTCCTTGAGCCATTTCAGGGCGGGCTCATTATCGCAGGTGATACGTAGTATCTCCCCTGAGTGTGCCCATTCCTGAAATGTAGGGATGTGGTCGGAGGCAATGAGCAATTTGTCCAACTCCTCAAGCATTGTTTTTTTCGACCATTGCTACCTGCTCCTTGGTGATTTTGCCCAAGGAGTTGTTTTGGTCTATAATGGCTACTCGGAGGTGCCTAGAGGCAGCCTCAAGATTTTAAATTTGTAAATCAGTTGAAAAGATGATTAGAAAATCAATAAACTCTTTTTGTCTTTCTGGTAAAACTTAAAAATTATTTGGAAGCAAATAGTAAATTATTTTTTGATCAGTTTTACCTGTTTTTTGTTATTAAATTACTTTTGTTTTTTATTTGTAAAATTTATATTTATTATTAATTTTTTCCTCGCAAGTTAAAAACATTACAAAAAATATGTTTTAAAAAAACTTGTTCAGTTTCTCCTTTCCTTTTGTTTGAAATGTTCACGAAAAGCTTTTCAGTTCCAGTTTCTAATGATAAAACCTTAACCCTTTAGTGCCTGACGGTACTTAGAAGTCTAGCTGTTATTAATATCCATTATTTAGTTATTTCAACGTAATTCGACCGTTGCTGCCCGTTGGTACTTGCAGGGAACACATAGCATTGGTATTAGTACGCAGCCGTGATCTGCTATACGCATATGTCGTGACTATCAGGTTAGAAATTGTAGTGTGTTGATTGTACCACGTGTGTGAATTTCTGGTAAGTTGAATCTATTGTAAACTTTTATTTATACATATATAAACAGTATAAATTGTTTATTTACGTATATTAACAATTAGTTGATATTTGTAAATATAAGTGCATGTATTTTTAATTTATTTTTTGGACTTAGAAGTGCCGTCAGGAATGGAAGACCAAAAAATAAAATGGTATTATAAGAAGCCATTATCTCAAGCGGAGTTACAAGAATTGGCAGATAAAATATTATTAGAAGATATACCATTAGATAATAGTTTTTTAACTGATGAAGAATCAGATGGCGATAATGAAAATAATCAGTAAAGAAATAAATAATTGCCACATTTTTGTGACAATGAGCAAATGCATTCTACAACAAAATTATTCGAAGATAGTAATAACGAAGCCATTAGTCAAAGTTTTTGGGTCTCAATGTAACCTAAAAGAAGCCAAAAATCTAAAAAGAAGAGACTATGATTATCGTATTTCAAACACAAACATATCAGTGTTCAAATAGAGAGATAATCGAGTGGTACATTTTGCTTCAAACTATCATGGATCAGAGGAAGTCAGCATAAAAAGCACGCAGAAAGATGGTCCCAGAATGTACGTATCATGCCCATTAGTCGTTAAAGACTATAATATCAACATGGGTGGTATTGATAAGGCGGATCAACTGCGAGGAACCTACGGGATGAATCGTCGTTCGCGGAAATGGTGGCACCGTTTGTTTTGGGGATTTTATTTTGCGTTTTTTGTTTATTTTTTACTTTTATTCATTAAAAGCTAAAATTAAACATATTCAAATGAATACGTTTTAAGTTCTTAACTACTGATGGTACTTATAAGTACCATTTTTACAAACCACCCAAAAATAAAAAATAAAACATAAAATAAGTTTTTTTGCGTTACTTTTGACAATAATATATATCAACAGAAATAAATAATAATTAAAATGTATTTTTTTTAGTTAAATACAGTTTTGGGCATTAAAGGGTTAAGTTTAAATTTTCATTTCAATAGGATCAATCGTTTTTAGATACAACACCTACCGACAGACACATTTTTTTTTTCAGAAATTGGTGGAATCGTCTCTCGGAGACGGAAACGGATATTTCTGTTAAAAAAATTCAAAAACTTTTCACGAAAACAAGTAATTAAGGTAAAATCTATTAGGGTATATTTTATGTTAGTATTAATTTAAATAAAATATTACCCAATCCTTCTACCCTACATTATATCCAAGTCGCCGAAAGATCCGCACTCCAAACCCTTACCAAAATCAGACACCCAAATAATCCTCTTCATAACCCGTCCAATGACCTACTCTACGAATCCACCCAAATAATTCCTATTACCCATCGTACATTAGCCATAAGCACAAAATTTGCTACTAAACCTTCCAACCTAACACTCCTTGACAAATACTGTATTCCCCGCAATCCCAATATCCCCACAAAATACAAACACCCCACAAACATTCTTCATCAATTCATTAGATCGCATCATCCGGACAACTAACTAAATTCAACTAGCTGCAATTTTTATATATTTTTTAATTTTTTTTATGTCAGGGCAGAAAGACCTACGGTCGATAGCCCAGACAGTGACAGACTAACACTAATCATACTGTATATATGTTATTTTTGTAAATATGTGTTACTGCAATAAAGATGTTGTATATATACATAAAATATTATATTTCAAAGCAACTCTTTCACCCATATTCGATCCTAATTTGATATTTTCTGTTAATGTAATTTTCTGTAATATAAAAATTGAGAAAATAATATCGACATTGTAAGTCTAATTATATTGGCTTAACATTTCCAATCTTCACAAAAACCTATTAGAATATTATTGATGAAATATCTAAGGTAAACCCTAAGCAGTGCATACTATTAAGTAATTCTTCCTTGACGATCTTTAGGTATTATCTTCATAGAATTTATTACCTCATTTATTGACTCATTTTTACCAGTCAATTGTGAAGCAGGTCGTTCTAATTGGAGTCTCTCCTGTTTCATTCTCAATAACCCAAATAATATTCAAATTCTTAGTAACATATATTTATTGACAAATTTTGTACATATTTATATTGGAATAATGAAGAATGAATGAGGTGTTAATGTATTAATTTGTCAAAAGGCAATCGACCAGAGGTCTTTCTGCCTTGTTTTGTCCAGTCATATGGCGTCAATCGTTAATGCGTAGAAGGATGAAATGATAAAATGAAATCGAATATGGTTGAATTGGGATTTTTAAATTTAGGGTTAATATTAGGGTTTCTGGGAAGACAATATTGGAATAAGATATGGAAGTTGAAAGGATTTTTGGAGAATTTTTCTGATAGGAATCGAAGGCGTTCTAGGATAGGGATAACTAAAGTGGTATCATAGAGGAGTTAAATTCTTATTAAATCAGAAATAACAAATTTTAAAATCTTACACTCTAGAATAAAATTAAGTACTGCTCCGTACCTAATGATCGATTGCCATTTTTGTCCTTCTTAATGTTTATATGGAAAGGAAACGAGTTTAAATATTCTTTCAGAAATTTTCTTAATTACATTCCATAAAAGTAAGTATCTAATTAAGGTATCTGTTTTAACTGCAGCTATACAAAATTGAAACCAATTACCGTTTTCAGTCATTCCGCAATATTAGAAGGATAATGCTATTCGAAGCGAACGCTACATTATATGTTATTTGTAATTTTAAATATGGCTATTTTGGTGTTGATGTAACAAATTATTATTAAATTAAATTAAATACGAAAAGAGGAATATTTCTGCTAATTCCAATATATTATATAAAAATCAATTGCCGTTTGCTAATATTTAATCTGCTTTAGATATCACAATACTTGGTAATTATATTTGTAGTTTGGAAGCTGATCCGTTTGTGCTTAAGCCTCAATCTACGCAAGCATCGGATATTTAGTCTTATGTCCGAAAAATCTATCAACTTTGCGAAGAGTAATCCATTGCAAAAAGGTGTGTAAATGTAATCACGTTTTTTTAGTTGTTACAAATAAAAGCTATATAAATCGTATGTTTTTTAATTAAAAATATTTCCAACAATACCAAAATCCGAATAAAATGGTTAGAAAATTAAAAACTAAAATCAATTGCCGTTTGCTAATATTTAATCTGCTTTAGATATCACAATACTTGGTAATTATATTTGTAGTTTGGAAGCTGATCCGTTTGTGCTTAAGCCTCAATCTACGCAAGCATCGGATATTTAGTCTTATGTCCGAAAAATCTATCAACTTTGCGAAGAGTAATCCATTGCAAAAAGGTGTGTAAATGTAATCACGTTTTTTTAGTTGTTACAAATAAAAGCTATATAAATCGTATGTTTTTTAATTAAAAATATTTCCAACAATACCAAAATCCGAATAAAATGGTTAGAAAATTAAAAACTTAGGTAGAATATTTTCTACACTCACCAAAAGGATACCTACAGAATAAATTAACATTTGGTATTTGATAATTAAGTAATCAGACAAAGCTCTCAACGCCAAATGATAAATTAAATACATTTGAAAACGATCAATTAGACAATCTTAAATGCAGTAAAAGTAAACAATGCAATGTAATTGTGTGTTAATTGCTTAGACTTTAAATCAATAACTGTAGAAGCAAATTAAAATGTGAGCAAATTGGGACAAAGATTGTATAGATTTATTAATATCCATAAATAATTAGAATGATATAATTCAATTGCGTTAAAAACAAATTAATGAACATAATGAAGAGAATAAAATATGTTTATTAGTCTTTAGCTTCCTTTCCAAAAAAAATACATACGAATATACACAAACATTATAGAAAACGTACAAAATTTTTGGACGGATGAAGCTAGGCGGAGTTCATGCAGCTGCGATGATCTTCCACTCTAACCCTTGTTTTAGTATATGATGCTGAGGGAGCAAATATCCTCTTGGACATCTAAATAAACTACAGACTATGCCAATGCAAAATGAAATTGAAAACAGATCGTTTGCAGATGTAAATAATGTAGCTATAGTTCAGTACAATGAGGAAAATTTAAACAACATTAAACAAACAATTAAACGAGAGAAACTGAACAAATTAAATTGAGATGTAATAACTGCAAATGTTTTAATTGACCGACTTCTAGATAGTTTACTTAACTTAACCAACATTCTTTATTCTTTATTAGTGGAAGATCATCCGTAAGAATGAACTTTGCATGCAGTCAAAATTATTTGTAAATATTTTTCTTACGTTGGTAGTACAATTATATATTTATTTATAACATGCATGTTAGATACAGACTAAATACAATGCTATACAATACAATTAGTTTCGTTTTTCCTGCTAACATATTTAAATAAATATATACATAAAACCATACAAAAATGTTGGCCGCAGGAATCACAGGCGGAGTTCATTGCTTCTCAATGATCTTCCACTCGACCCATATCCTTCTACACGCAAGTGATGGCCCTTAGAGTAACTACGCTTACCTATCTTGCACTTAAGCACTTCTTCGTAATTTCACCGTCGCGACACCAATTACCGTAAGAACACCATCTTAACCAACACTTTACCGAAAGGTGTTCAAAAACCCTGCCTCCGTTAGCATCCGACACCTGTTGAACCCCAGTAGACACTACAAGGAGGTGGAATTCGCACTCGACTCCTCAACACAATACCTCATAGCCCTCACTAAACTGCTATGTAAAATGTCTCACAGCTCATTGAGCTTGGAGGCTAGCAACCAATAGCCTCCTCTTGGTAAGGTAGCAGTGGCAAACCGAATAAGTTGACTTTTTTGCGATGTGACGATTTCACCAGCCGCAACATAAATAGAAGTGACTAGGTCTATTCGAGCCTAGGGCCAAGTGATATACACAGGGCCAATATCTAAAATCCTAACAAGCAGTACAATAATTTCAGAAAATAAGTAAATTAATTTTTAACGTGCTGTAGTGATATCCAGTGTAAAATACTAGTATGTATCAAATGTGCGAATACGTTTCATAAGAGTTGTGTAAAAAAGAAGGGCCTCAAACCCATAGACAGTACTCATTTGATCTGCACAGACTGATGTTGAGGTTAACGATGTGCTTATCAGGAAGAACATGTACTTAAAAGGGCAGGTAGAACTTTTAAATAAAATAATTCATGAAATGGAAGATAAAAATGAAATTTTTGAGGAAAATACGAATCTCATAAGGCAGAAAATTGTAACATTGGAAAATGTAAACAAAGCAAATTGTGGCGGCAATTTTTGCTCGAAATTAAAGACATTATCCATTTTCCTGTAGTTGCGCTCAAACCCAATGAAGACATCTTAGTTTCTTCAGCCAAAACAGAAAACATATCGATTCCTGCAAGAGATAGCGGTCCTCGTACAGGAATCGCCAAGAGCAGATCAGCATTAACAAGTGAAATAATATCTAGCATCCGGAAAAATCTAATTAACACAGAGCCACTCCTTAACCCCAACATTCAGGTGCGACGTTGTCAAAATAGAATTACATCAGTCAGAAACAGATAGCAGGAAAATTAATTTTAAAAGGAAGAATCAAACAGTTACCGGTAGAAAAATAACAGGGAATTCTCTTCGTACTACGAAAAGGATTACTTGGCCCTACATTGACAACTGCGCCTCGGCTGTAAATGCTGACCATATTAAATCGTACCTACATGAGAATAATTCCGACATAGAGATAACACAGTTAGAACAACTTGAAATAAAAGAAGTCAATAAGTCTTTCAAACTATTTTTCAGTTATTTTAATATTCTAATGATTGAAGATTATTGGCCAGCGGGAATACGAGTAAGACGTTTTTCTTTTAAACCTGAAGGGCCAACGGCCTTTTTGCAAGCAGAATAACCGGCAGTAAACATGTTACAACCAAAAATAAAACAACACTGAAGGATACATCCGGGTATCTGAGCTATAGTCTATTTTCTTTAGTACGAGATCCATAAGAAATAAAATAAGTGAATTGGAAGCATTAATTATCCACAAAACACTCAGTGTATTAGCAATATCAGAACACTGGTTATACAAAGAAGAATGTTGGATATCTAAAATTAATAATATGTATGCATGATCTTATTTTGCAAGGAAAACTAGTAATAATGGAGGCTCCATAATTTTTGTGAATGAGGATATGGAGATAGACAACTATAACGAGGTTTCGAATTCGAATTTCGAAGTTCCTATATTGAAGTTAATGCTTGTTGCGCTACACTCTTGATGGAAACAGATATTACTATTAGGCGGAGAATAACACTTGTTTTGTTCCATATTGTTTTTATTTTCAGTTGCCTGACACGTGTGTGTCTTCGCAGACCATTATCAAAGTTAAAACGTTTTGTTGGAAGTTGAAACTTTGATGAAGTTAGTCAGTGTCTTATTGCATAATATATGACAGGTAGTTAACGTCAATCAGAATTTCTCAGAGCCTCTAAATTTATTACATGGTATTCCTTTTCTCGAAATACCAATATCCCGATTGTCTCTATCTATTATCAGGGTGTATACTTGGACTCAGCTTTGTCGTAGAATATTCACGGTGACGCAACTTGTAAAGCTATTTCGAAGAGCATATTCTGTATTCGTAAACTTGTGTCCCAAGGACCGTCATCAATGTTACGATCGGCTTATTTTGCATTAATAGAAATACGTATGTGGTATGGAATTATAGTTTGGGGTCATTCCATAATTATCCGCCAAGTATTAAAGCTACAAAGATGAGTAGTACGAATATCTGGGATTGGCTACACTGCTGACTGTAAAGAGCAATTTATAAATCTACTTATTTTAACTCTTTCGTGCTTATTCATTTTTGAATGGTACAAGAACAACATCCTCATGATTACAATTGTCACGATCAAAAAAGAAGTAAAAGAAGCACGGGCGGTGCGTCATATTATGAAGCTGGTGTCATCGTCTATATCCATTACAATTTGTATTTCTTCATATCAGTTTGTTTGTCCCCTTTGTTGGACAAGATGTTTTAGTTTATTGATAAGGTTTCTGTTCATTTTTATTAAATTATTGTAATATATGTTTTGGAAAACCCGCAACATATGTTACTTTTTGTAGTGTTTTAGATTTTGATTGATAATAATTAGTTTTTTATTTCATTCACTTAGATGCTTTGGTATTTGTCATGTAAAATCATTGTTACAAATGCATTTATTTCTGTCCATATTAGGGCAAATTTTCATTTTTGACATGCCTCAATAATGTTATCTAATTTATTTAATCTGCACGCAGCTCCGGATGCAAGCGACTTAATTTTTAAATGCAATTCGCTTTTAAGAATAAAATAAATTATCAAAAGCAATTAAATAATTAAATACTCAATTTTATAACCATCTGCAGACACGTGTTTCGAACTTTCAGACCTTCAGTCGATTATATTTCATTATTGTGTCAGTTGCCGTACATGCCTGAGTAAGTTATTTCATTATACTTATTTTAGTAAATGTTTTTATTTGTATTTAAAATCAATTTTATAATAAATCTGTACTGAAGAGAGCAAAAGTTCGAAACACGTGTCTACAGATGGTTATAAAATTGAGTATTTAATTATTTAATTGCTTTTGCTAATTTATTTTTAATTACATCAACCTAAATTCATTTCTTATTCCAAATTTACCATAGTATAGTCACTCATAAACTATTTAGCGTACATTCAATCATTCTTAGTTCATTTTACAGAAAGAAATACGTTCAAACTAGTGTTTGATAGCCTTGCTATTTTGTAACACGCAAATTACTTTTGTATCATTCAATGTCTGTCGAAGTACTAGCTAGAGAAGTAGTTGTTTCAAAAGTGATTTGTTTGTTGTAGTCTTAATAAGACTCATTTGTTGTAGATTTTACGAAATATTTTCGTGTTTTTTCTAATCATTAGTGAATTTTCTACAACGTAAGGACTTATATATTTTTTTATTAAATTATGAAGTATTTAAAGTTAGCAGTACATATTCTACAAATAGGTATGACTAATGGTATATACACCCGCTTCATGGGCATTATCTTAATACACTATATTACCTGCTATAATACTTGATCCTCTCTGCATAACTTCTCGTTGCATTCAATTTAGGAATAAGCGATACCATTAATAAAGTTTATGCTAAAAGACCCGTTTTTATCAGTGCATTGCGAAGTACGTAATTCCAGCTGGAGTATCTCCTCTTTTATGCTCATTCAACTAGATAATCTAATAAGTCTTTGAATTCTCATCAAATTAGATATAATGAATCTTACATCTAGAAATAATGTTGAGTTATTTATTTTCTTAATATTACTCCCATCCAAAGACAGATATTCATTTTATCATGTTTAACATATATGCAGAATGAAACGAATTAAAATATTCTTGAAGAAATATACAGATAATAATATTTTTGTTATGATTATGCTTAAAAGTAAAAACATAAAGACAGGTATGTGAAAATAGTAGCCTTAAATTGTTTGCTGCTGTCAGTAGTTGTTACAAGATAGAATAATATTAAAATTAAAATGCTATTCGAAACATCTTATTCTAAATTTTAAAGGAGGTTATTTGGTATTGACAAAACAATTTTATCTTTTAACGTTTTCACACATATTTAATAAAATTATACGTATAAGTAGTACAACTTTTAGCGATGGCGAGAGTGTAGCATAGTTAGTTCGACAATGGGTGGGTGACCGGTACCTTTCGCCATTGAATATAATGAATGGTGCGATTCTTTTGAGTAACAAGCTCATTTACATACACAATTACACAAGTAAGGCAACGGAAGGACCGTATGATCGATAGCCAAACACTAGTACTAGTAAAACTACTGCTACTACTACCATTATAATATATAACATTTAATGTGTTTTAGGTACCAAAAACCATAATAGTTGTTAATTATATGCATAGTTTAGAATTTTATCCTTAAAGATCTTTCATTAAGCATTTACATACTTTATTTATGCAATCATCATGCATCCGACAACCACATTAAGAAGTGTCTTGTACTTCCCCATTTAAATCCCATAAAAGTATGTAATTTAGAAAATTCGCATGGAATATCGGCAGACCCTTAGTAAATATGAATGTACATTATTAAAAGAAATATTGAGTCTCGATACTTCACAAAATTTATTAATAGTAATTTTAGTTTGGCATTGAAAATGGTCATATCCTGACCGAAATGTACATTTGCTATTAATAAGTTTTTAAATTTTTACTACAAATACCATATAAATACAATGTGATTTTGATAATGCAGAATATTTTTAATAATCATTGAAATCCAAGACACCTATTACATCAATTCGTTTTATGAGGATATGTTATCGGCCCGTTACCCGTACTTTTATACTATTTTAGTAGGTAAAAGTACTGATTTACTCTTGAACGGAGTAGAATGTATAACTTTAAAGAGACTAAAAATGTAGTTAAGCATATATTTCTACTATATTTGTTTATTATAAATATATATCTGTCATGCTGACATTAACGGCCAAAATAATTTCCCTGAAAAAGGTGATAAAAGAAGAAACCAAAATGGAAATCAAATATCCCAGATGTCAAGGAGGATCTTTGCTGCTTCAACATCATGGTGATTGATTGGGAGTGGAAGAACATATTCAATTGTGAACTCCGCCCGTGCTTCTTTCGGCCAAAATGTTATGTATAGTTTTTTAATAATTTGTGTTAATAATTTCTGTAAATGTATTATTTAAGAAAGAAGACCGAAGATTAAATAAATAAATATTAAAGTTAATATTTTTATATAACTCTATAAATCTAATTTTTATTTATTTAGAAGAGACATAAACACTAGGGGAGTTATCATTCTAGTTGTTACTTATAATTTTTACTCCCAGCTAAATTAAATGCAAACGGCAAAAATATTAATTCTATATAATCAATTTAGCTTGTATTAAATGTACATATCATTATAGATAGATGTAAAGTAGAATATAGCAAAAGATATACTTTATAAATAGCATCGTAATATAATGGATAGTCAGATATAGATTTGGCCAACTTGGCGCTTCTTTCCGTTTTAATTGAAAGATCACTTCGAATCTTATTTCGTAATTATGTGCAATATTTTCCAATAGTGCTTGTACACAAATATGTATGGGTTTGACTGTTATGTTGCATTTATTATACAAATATCATTAAATTTTTATATATTAATTCTAAATTTACTTACATATGGTTTAGTGATAAATATAATAACCAGTGAATGATTTAACATTGCTCTGCTTAAGTTACTTTCATATAGTAGTAACATATATTTATTGACAAATTTTGTATATATTTACATTGAATTAATTAATTTGTCAAAACGCTATCGACCAGAGGTCTTTCTGCCTTCTTTCATATATTATACTGTATATTTAATAATTTTAGTTCTAACCTCAAAATTTACAAATTTTCTAATCCAGCTCTGTCTCCTTAACAAATATTTACAATAATACATAGATACAGTATGATTGGTGTTAGTCCGTCACTGTCTGGGCTATCAACCGTAAGTCTTTCTGCCCTGTTACATTTATTTTTTGACTTTTTTAACATTAATTTCAATTTTATTCTTAATTTACAGTTATAATAAATAATGCTTAAAATTATTGACATCGAAATAGGCGCTTATACATGTAAAGATGAAAATGAACATATTCATTGAATTTACAATATACTTCTTATAAATGCAGAAATCGAGTCATAATTTGAACAAAAAAATCGAAAATAAAATGCAACATTTTTATTTGTGTGGTAATATGTTGCTTTAAAAACATTGGTAGGTAATTTTGGTAATATTAAATCTGAATTTTCCACCAGCTCTTCAGAACTAGAACTAGATCAAATTAAATAAATTATCAATTCGGCCGAATCTAAACGTTTGCATGAAAATGTTACAGATCACGTTCTAATCATTAATGGATTGTATAAGAGAAATTACTTGAAAAGGATTTAATATTACGTAATCCTCAGGAATTAATTGCATATAATATTTCTCCTAATGATTTCTCTAAAATTGATAATATGTTAAAAATATAGCGAATCATTAAGGTTACATCTTGTGTGTGAGGCGTAGCTCTAGACAATTGTTAAAAATAATTAATAGTTCATTTGTAATAAAAAGATGTTTTCAAGTGGGAAATACTTAAAAATGTGTTTTAAGTATTAGTTTAGTGAATTCTATAATGAACAATTAGACTTGGAGGAGATATGCCACGCGATTGACTTAACGCATTAATAAAACAACGGAAGGAACTACAAGCTAAATGTAGAGAAGTTATAATAATATATTTTTACAATACAATTTTAAAATCAGCGTAACTTGAACATGTAACTAATTGAATTTTATAATACTATTTTATATAGTTTTTATAAATGTAGAGAAGTTATAATAATATATTTTTACAATACAATTTTAAAATCAGCGTAACTTGAACATGTAACTAATTGAATTTTATAATACTATTTTATATAGTGATGATAGGGTTAGGTATTTCCATCAAACTATATTGTTGGCTGCGGAATATTTGATAAAGTTTTCTGTTTAAAATTAGAATTATTTAACTATAATCTGTGTACCACTGTGTAGTAAGTTGTATGTATATTAAACCATCTATGCCATATACAATATTGCTTGAACACAAATGTTGTTACTGCGGGTGATTGGACCAATTGTCTCTACAGTTGACTCTAACTGTTACCAATCATCGATAAGAATTAATGCATATAGGCGAATTATACCGTTAAAAACCTTTAATATCAATAATGCAGTGTTTTAATTTTAGGAGAACAAACCTTGTATTAAAATCCTCTCTCTGAAAGTATATACAAGGTGGGGCAAAAGTCCCGCGCCATCTTGGTTCTGTGACGTTTAGCTCAGTTTCGCTTTACAAGAACGAGCAGAAATAGTGACAATATTTATTGAAAATAATCGTTTCATTATTGCCACTCAGCGAAAATTGTGTCAAAACTATCCTAATGATTCAGTTCGGAGACGTGGTTCCCAGTTACACATTTCTGCACGCAGTTTAAGACGAATTTTAAAAACTGATTTGAAAATGTTCCCGTACAAAATTCAATTATCCCAAAAGTTGCTACCGAGAGATCATGATCAACGAGTTAGTAATGCAATCCTAAAGCTGCCTGGTGAAATTGAAGATTTTTCGTCTAAATTGATAATGAGCGATGAAGCCCATTTTCTTCTCAGAGGCCACATCAATAAACAGAACAGTCAGTTTTGGAGAACACACAATCCTCAATTAATTCATGAAACATCATTGCATCTACTAAAAACAACTATATGGTGTGGTATTCATGCTGGAAACATAATTGGTCCCTATTTTTTTGAAAGTGACCAAGTTGTTGGAGTTACTGTTAATGCTGAACGGTACCAAGACATGATTCGAAATTTTTTTGTGTCTAAAATGGAAGAGCAAGGATTAGAGGACATGTGGTTTTAGCAAGATGGTGCCACAGCACACACAGCTCATTCAACAATTCAATTATTGAATGACGTTTTTCCACGAAGCCTTATTTCGCGAGGTTGCGATTTAGCAGGACCAGCCAGATCTCCGGATTTAACAACTTTTTCTTATGTGGTTTTTTTAAATCAAAAGTTTTTATGAAAACAAAACTTACTTATCTTTTCTTTGAGCAAAATTATAGGCAAAATGGTAGCGGGACTTTTGCCCCAACTTGTACTTACTATGTCCTTTCTAGCCTGTTTCCAAAATGAATTATTTCGATCCTGGACAACTTAGCGTCTTTTGGAAAAAATCTTAATAATACCATAGTTCATAACATGTAATTGTATGTCTTTCCATAAATTAAATTCGTTTTCAGAAAACTATTGCGAATACCTTTGAGTAAGTGTGGAGAATTATAAATATACTGGAGCTCAAAAGTAATTCAACCACCCTTATGGTAGATGTGGTGTAATCCAGCAACAAATATGAAAGTTTTATTCACCTTGGAACGAAAAAAAAGCGATAACGTTTTTAAAAAATAAAGCAAATTTAATAATGTTAATATCCAGTCACCTGTTCTTTAGTATATTTAAAAATCTTGCTAAAGTGCCTAGAATTCGTGCACCACGTCGATTTCATCAATTAAGTGATTTTAAAACATGTGGCATAGCTGGTATGAAAGAGGTGGGCTTCAGTTTGAGGGAAATAGTCCGAAGACTTGAAATTACACCTTCATGTATAATGCGAGTATGGAGAAGATGGTCTGAAGAAAATGACTATCAGCGACAGAGACGTTCTGGTAGGCCTAGGATATTACAGGGTGGTCAAGAACGGTACCTAAGACTGCTTGCGATACGTAATCGTCACGACACTTTGCGGATTCCTTTGTTATAGAAACAGGACGTGTGGTTTCTAAGCAATCAGTTAATCGAAGAGTTCTTGCCATGGGACTTTATATATTTCTTCCGTTTTGGGTGCTACCTATGACTCCGCTGCACAAAGCTCGTTGTTTGGAATGGTGTCAAGCTAGATTCAACTTGGATTTAGAGTGTAATTTCATTTGCTTTAGTAATGAGTCCAGATTCTGCTTAGGAGGCCATGATGGACGTAGACGTTGCCGTCAATTTTGTGGTGAAAGGCAACATGTAGAGTTTGCCTTAGAACGCCAAACAGCCAATACGTTTCTCATTATTGTATGGGGTGATATATGTCTTGGAAATTAGTCCCCCCTGGTGTTCATTTGGGGTAGTCTAACAGCCCAACGGTACATCGCTGAAGTTCTACAACCTGTTGTAATACCATACTTTGAGACTATCCCAAACGCCATTTTTCAGCAAAAGCTTTTACAACACTTCAGCGATTGCTACAGCCACCAAGGACTTTGGACCAATTAAGCATCGACCACTTGATTCGGTATATGCCTCCCCGAGTTAGAGGGTGCTACCATAACCACGGCGGGCACCAAATTCTAATCGATTTTTCTAACACGAAAACTGAACGTAAATTTAATACAAAACACATTTTTCTTTCTGGGTGTTGCATTACTTTTGAGCTCCAATGTATATAATGAAGATTAAACCTTTTTCCACGCAGATATTTTGTATAATTAAATAACAGCTGTTATATTTGCTAATCATTAATGATTAGTTACTGCAAATCCACATAGAATGCATTGATGACTTTTATTGATAAATTCTTTCATTAATGAGCAACCAAATTATCGATAATCTCCCGGCTGTCAAGTTGACATTTATACCATATTCGCAGTTGCCCTTGAGTTAAAAAATACAATCGATTTGTCAATGTATAATCAGCTCCGACCGAATCACGCTTCGGTATAGAATGTGATTAAGCAGTTAATAGAAAAAACGACACTAG
Source organism: Ontholestes murinus (assembly GCA_963969525.1). Taxonomy (NCBI): domain Eukaryota; kingdom Metazoa; phylum Arthropoda; class Insecta; order Coleoptera; family Staphylinidae; genus Ontholestes; species Ontholestes murinus. Next base: position 39,921,770 of record OZ018395.1, read on the forward strand.
AAAACACGGTTAAAAGTGAATACTAGGCCGATCGAGCACTTTTGTGAGGTTAGGAAATACGAATTCAATCATAACCGCCAAATTATGACAAAAGACAGAGCGATACGCCAGAGGTACCAACTTACACGCTTAATCATTGTTCTTTCAAAAATTGTATAAATAATAAATAACTTTTAATATTTTGTAAGTTATTCAAGAACTTATCTTACCGAATGCCCCTCGGGCAATGATAAATACACGATAATTTTGACTAGTTCCCTCAAGTGTATTGCTTTAAGTAATTACTAAGCAACACACTTTCGGGTAGTCAAAATTATCGCGAATTATCATTGCCCTTGGGACATTATATCTGATAATTTCCTTTAAAATACTTTTTGCTTCTACCTTTTCGTAATTGATTTAATAATGAATAATAAATACTACTACAGAATTAGCAATTAAATTTGAAGTAAAGACTTGTAATTTTAGTATTTCCCTGTATTAAATTAAGTTGCCTTGACATTCCATCAAAATTATTTTCTCTTGTTATTGTAAATTTTGGACGCTGCTTTTTAAACTATCAAATATTATATCATTATATTCTGAAATTAAGCGTGCTTTTTTAGTATACCAACTAAAGTATTCTTCAATGGCATATTTTTTTAGAGAAACCTAACCTTTTAGCACCCAACGTATTGGGTTTTTGTCCCTCCATTAAGAAATACTTCATTACGTGATCTATGTCTATTGTTGCCAAATTCAATAACTCACTTTTAAACACATTTGCATAAAAGTCAATATATACTCAATGACATTAGAAGCGTTATATCAAAAAGGAATGATTTTTTGAAATTCATTTTTTGGGAAGAGTCACTATACTAAAATATATATTAACAATTTTAGCCTTGTGCCTTTTATATTTACTGTGACAAAAAATATTTCACTTTTCCTTTTTTAATAAAGCTATTTATAAGATATTTTTAGTACAAATGTTTTTAGTTTTCGTGTTTTCGTTGACTGTGTTAAGCTTAAAGAAAATGTTTGGAGTCCGAAGACGTCCACAATTTCAGCATTTGACCGGTGTCGAAAGTGATGGAGAGAGTGGATAGGCATATGGACAAAAGAGGACTGCAGGTGAATGCAAGGACAATAAAGTGGATGCAATTTAGGAATAGTGAAAGGGAAGGAAGAGTGTGTGATTTGGATTAGGATTGAGAGACTTAAGGAATTTAAATACTTGAGCTTAATATTTAAATGCATAATTGTAAACAGATACAGGGGAAAGTCAGAAAAGCATGGTGCATAGTGAGGAAGAAGTGATATGGTTTTTGGGAAACGTCCAATTGGCGTGCATGCTGTAAAATACGTGCGTGAAGCCCATTTTGCTGTATGGTGTAGAAATATGGGGAATATGGAAGTATAAATTGTGAGAGAGAGAGAGAGCAGTGGCTGTTCCTGAAGCAGATTCTGAAAGTTAAGTTAAGGATCAACGCTTGGGTACATTTTGCTTTAGGGCACAAATAGAATGAGTGTGCACGGGGAGGCAATGGAGAGAGTGGTGAGGTATGAGATGAAGTTGTGTCGATTGTACAATGAGAGTTTGGTGAAAGATGTATGAAGTTTAATGAAAAATGGTTGGAAAATGGAATAAATGTGCAGGCATGTGTGAAAGAGAAGTGGAAGTAGGTTGAGATGCAGGAGAGGTATGGTTGTACCGGTTGAAGCAGGGTACTTGACTAATAGTGTCTTCTCAAATGAAGACAAAATTACCCTGGCCCGAGCTAGATGTGGTTCCGGAGAGAAAGAAAGGAAGGTTTGGATGGGGGACAGGTATGGTAGGTGTGCATGAATGGGACGGATACATGGAATTATTTGGGAGAAGGGTGTGAAGGTATGTGTAAGAAGTTGTTAGGGTGGAAGCAGGAAGGTAACAGAATGTATAAGAGATGATGGAACTGGTGTAAATATTTTGGCTAGACTGGGAAAGGGAGGCAAAGAGAAACGATTAATGGAGTGTTTTTATATGTGAAGTAGAAGGTTGTTTATATATTAAATGTTTTATGACAATAGGTTTTTTTTTTCTGTTGGAAACAAGTCCATATGAGTTAATCTACCCTGTTGGGTTCTTTACTTTGTATTTTTCTTCTGTAATGAAATTAAAAATATAAAAAAGCAATATGCGAGAAAAAATGTCTTAGGACAGTTCAGCCAGACGTATCGATTCTTAGTCATTTATCATAAACATCTGTCAATGCTTTAAGTACCTAAATATCAATGTAACGACGACTGATTTTCTAAAAATGTTACTTTATAATATATAGGAATATCGCAAATCAAATTTTTAATCAAATTAAAAAAAATAAAAAACTTTATATTATGCTATATTCAGCTCTTAGAATTACATTTTTTTTATATTTAAAAAACGATCAGCCGGCTATATTTGTAGTTGTTTGGTAATAAAGGGTGGGCCATCTCTTGGAATTTTTTTGAACTACCACTTCATTTTTACTGTCATGATATTTGATATCTGATGTATTACAGTTTTTCAGTATACAACACCCGGTTAACGAAATGGCATGCTATAAACTTGATGAACGTTGGGAAATGTTAAAAATTTACTTTGAATGTAATTCGTGTATTCCAGAATCAGTGCAAAAATTGCGTACAAAATTTGGTCGCAAATATACACCAAATGCAAGTGTTCTGAATGCTGGTGAACCGTACTAAAGCTCCACATTTTCGTCCGGTTCGTACTCCCGAGCATATTGCTGTTGTATCCCGTAGTGTGCAAGTCAACCCGAGAACATCGACTCGTCATCGCTCTCAGCAATTGAATTAGTCGCACTACCATGAAGCGTATTTCACATAAAGACATCGGTTTATTCGCCTGTAAGGTTCAAATAACACAGCAGTTGAAGAAAGATCACTATCCATTTCGATACAACTTAATTTGGCATTTTCACCTCGGGCGCTAAGTAAATAAAACTGCATGATTTGGGCATCGGAAAACCCACACGTTATCGTTAAGCAGCCAATGCATTCCGAACGAGTGACTGTATATAGGACCATGATAGCAAACTTTGGGAGCAAATTGCTCGTTTGGATGTGAGCAACATCTGGTTCCAACAAGATGGGGCGACATGCCACACTAGCAACGAAACTATCGACTTATTGCGGTCAAAGTTTGAAAATCGTGTAATCAGACATCGTCGTCCATGGACGGGTTATCTCTCGGGTGCCGTTAAAGAACGTTGTTATGCCAACGATCCAGCAAAGATTGATGATCTTAAAGTCAATATCCAAAATGCCATTGCTGAGATTGGGCAACAGACGTTGGAAAATGTTCTGAAAAACTGAGTAGAGAGAATGGACTATTGTAAGGACAGCTGTGGCAGCCATTTGACTGATGTCATATTCCATGTATAACCCGATACTATTGGCTACAAAATAAATGCAATATCATGAAATTCCATCTAGCCGTTTGTGTTTTATTAAGATTTTAAAAAGATCTGTTGCTATGACCTACCCTTTATTTTCTGAATTTAAGCATGATGCTATATTGATACCTCCACAGTTTTATCGAGCTGAAATGATTAATAATTAAAATATTTAATAGATAAAATATAGTGGTAAAACAAAGCTATTGTGTCTCATTTACAAGATGTATCACAAAGTAAACGCCTAGCCTCTACAATCAAATATTAATAGTTATCTTTATTAGCTATCCGAATAAATCAAAAACTTGTTTTTTTTTTCGCTTTTTTCAAAGGAATTGTGTTGGATGGAATTGCGGGTTGGGTGGTGAATGATAGACGTAGCTTAAGCTACTTGGCTATTCAGACACGACCGATTTTTAATATTTATCGAATCATATATTTAATGATGATTTGACCAACACAACACCCATGCCCGAGCTTCATACTCCATGCTCGGCACAAACTTGTATTGTTTTTGGTATTTTAAAGCCACATAATATCGCAATTTAATTTTGAAGTTAAAGTTTCTAGTTGACTATTTTGGGATTTTACTTACAAAAACTTTAAATGCTTTCATTATGAAATGTATACTACCACAGTTTTTTTTGCTTTTAAAATTTAACCAAGCGTTTTGGAGAAAAACCTTAAAATTGGAGTACAAAAGGACACTATTTACTCAACACTTTAACTGTATGTAGATTCAAACTTGTGTGTATATTTTGAACACAATCATATCCTTCAAAGCTCCTTTATAGGAATCACTTTGCTTAGTATTGCTATTAATGATATTATCAAAATATTTTTAGAAAACCTGTATACCTGCTCTTGTATATTGATAATTTTAATGTATTTATAATTACAGTAATAATGCACATTCAGAGCATTCTCTAATTTTGAAGGTGTAGAATTAAGATTAGTAATAGACCGATAGTAATTGACAGTAAAGTTAAACTATTTAATTTAATTATTGATCAGAAATTTATTAAGGTACAACAGGTAATATAAATTTATACGTGTGCTATTAATTGGTTGAAAATCGTCTTTGTTGCGTCTTGGGATGCAGATTTATAATGTAGCTGATACATCTGCATCCCAATCAGTTTTATGCGTCAATATTCTACCTTCTATAGAACTCGCCTATAATCAACACGTCATTTTGGAATAAGTCTGAATATTCTAATGACTTGTGATAAACCATTTGTAGCGCGGCAAATATATGCCGTCAGCTTTCGACACATTAAATCGTCACATTTTAAACATGGATGATGGATCTTAGTATATGATTATTTCTTCATTATTGGTAATTATTGTTATAATTTCAAACTATAAGATGTTTATACTGTAATTAAAAAATTAAGTGCATTGATATCTAAATAGTTAAGTGCACGAAGCCCGCACGTATGCGATATAAACAAATTATTAATGATGCACAAGATATAGTGTAATCTTGTGCGATTCCTTTGTTGACCAAATCACATGGTTAATGTGGGTAATCTATGAGGTGATGAAATATTTAATATTATCACAAGTAATACCATAAGTGATGGCAATTTACTCGAATAAATTTTATTTTTGCATGAAAGTTGCTTAGCGATTTTAATGAGAGCAACTGTCACGAAAAAATCACGAGCCGCCAGGCGAGTGATTTTTTCTATCAGTTGCTCGAATAAAAATCGCGAATAAGCAACAAACTTGAATGCGCTAAAAACAAAATTTATTTCGATTTAATTGTCATCACGAATGGTATTTGGAAAGACTATTCCACGACTTGAAACGAATATCGGTGAATGGTTCAATATTTATATTAAATTTTTTTATGATATATCTCCTGCAGTATTTTGGTCGAAAAATTCGACATTGATTAAATAACACCTCCCTTATAATCATTTGCATTTACCTTCTTCATATTATACGCCCAGTCATCATAATCGCGGCAAGAGTTTTCATTGAAGTTTTGCTAACAACTGGTAGTTTTTATCGGCGCAGAATTCTTCAAATCGTTTCCAAGCACACGATCTCGTTTTAGTTTTATTTTTTGGTACAGAACTTGCCACCGTCGCATTTATTATGGATGATGAAGTGTTACCAAACCTTTTGATTTTATAACCTACTTGCAAATGAAATACGCAGAAACAACGTTTTTCGCTTATTTAACAAGGCTAATTCAATTTATTTGTCGGGAAATAGCTAACTTCGGGTTATTCAGGTGAATAAACAGCAACTTGCTGTTTATTCACTTTTAAATTGACGTGATTGGCTAAAAAATAACAGTGCCTCCTTTTCATTGGCTACATGCAATAGGAGTGGAATAGTCGTTTTTAATTTTGCAAGTATATACATTTTGGGAACGATTTGAAGCAGTCTTTACTAAAGTTGATCCATAATAATAGATACGAGGAATAGTTTTTTGGCTTTCATTAAAATTCCTGATGTTACGGTTTTAGTTAAGCCTTAGCCCACATTTAACCGGTTAGGCTAAAAAAATAGCTTATATAATAATTTATCTAATGTGGTATTGTGCGACATAATTAATGTTCAAGTATTAGTACAGTATATTTTACGTGGGTAGTAATCTAGGTAGTGAAGATCTGGCACAGTAGATATTCTTTGCTATAGAAATGCAATGGAATGTCAGTTGAAAAAGTAATAAATAAGGTTCAAGTATTAGTACAGTATATTTTACGTGGGTAGTAATCTAGGTAGTGAAGATCTGGCACAGTAGTTATTCTTTGTTATAGACATGCAATGGAATGTCAGTTGAAAAAGTAATAAATAAGGTTTTAAGTAATAACATTAACTACCAGAAGTATCTCAAAGACTGTATTTTGCTAAAGAAATCTAAAATCTAAAGATAGCAAAAAAAACTAAAATAGACTTACAAAACATTTTGTGCATTAAATATTTCTAGGCTTTATTAGATTTACTTATCAAAACCTGTGTATATACATAATATATTTCGGTTTGACGATACTAAACCAAAATATTTTACAAACTTTATTGTTTTTGCGTTTCAATTTTTTGAGGGTACAAGTTACTCTTTGTATAATTAGATATCTGTTGTGGTATTAGCAAAGGAAGTAGATTTTTCAGTAAGTGATTTGTTCTGTAGTCTTGATAAGACTCGTTGTTGCATATTTACAAAATGTTTTTGCATTTTAAAATTATTAATTAATTTTCTACAACCTTCTAAAGCAGAGGCGTCCAAACTTTTTGCTGCGAGGGCCAGTTTGGTATTTAAATTCATTAGCGGGGGCCAAGCATTGTAAATATGTGAATTAAAAAACCTTATTACAAGTAAAGCAGCATTGAATTTTATTTTTTAGAGTAAATTACAGATATAACAATACTAAACAAACATGTCTAATTTATATTATTATAAAATTATTTCATGCAATTTTTAATGGGAATGGTGGAACTGGGTTTTTTCCTGGAGAGTTAGGATTCAAATATTAGCAATGATTGCAAATGATCATCCGATAAATTTGCCTTATATTTAGATTTCAGATACTTCATCCTGGAAAAAGTTTGTTCGCACATATAGGTAGTGCCATACATAGAAATAAATTTACCAGCCAATTGCTTTAAATTTGGAAGCTCTTTTGAGTCCAAAAATTTGTAAAAATCGATCAAGTTTCCTTCCTTGTATTTGTTCTTGATTTGATCGCTAGCTTAAAGATCAATTATTTCCATTTGAAATTGACTTGAAACGTCGCCAACATTGCAGTCATATGGATTTTGAAACAGCCGAATTTCCCTTGAATTTATGTCAAGATCAGAAAAACGCTTTTGAAATTCTAGTTTTAAATCCGCGATTACTTTTGCTGCAAATATGGTGGGAAATCTTTCGTCAGTTTCTGTACTAAATTTTTCACAGCACATGAAATGGGAAAAAATACATTCATTCATATGACTTTCGAGCAATATCAGCTTGGCTCTGAATGCTTTGATTTTCTCGAATAAATCACAAATTAAGTTGTTTTTACCTTGGAGCTTTAAATTCAAGTTATATACGTGTGTCACGACATCTGCAAAAATTGCCAACTTCCAGAGCCACTCTGCATCCGATAAAAGCGGTTCAGGGTGATTCTTTTCCTCAAGAAAAATTTTAATTTCCTTTCTGAGCTTGAAGAACTGCAATAAGACTTTTCCACAGCTAAGCCATCGAACTGTATAATACGACAAGTCAACAGACTCAGATTCAATTTCTTCGAGGAAAGATCGAAATTGGCGATGATTGAGTGCACGTGATCGAATAAAGTTTACGACAGAAACAACTGATTTCAAAACGCTGCTCATGTCGACATGTTTTACACATAGGGCTTGTTGGTGGATGATACAGTGCAGAAAAATTGGTACTGTTGCTCCTGCGCTTTCACAAACTTTTCTTATTAGCCCATCCACCCCAATATTTGCACCAGACATGTTTCTTCCTCGGTCAATTGTCACACCTTGGAGTCGATTCCAGTCCAAGTTATATTTGGTCAACGCCTGTTGTAGTTCCTTAAAAATATCTGCTCCAGTTGTAGTGCCATGCATGCTGTTAACCGATGCTAATTCTTGGGTGACATTAAGATTGTCGTCAACTCCACGAAAAAATACTAAAAGTTGTGAGGTGTCACTAAGGTCGGTCGATTCATCCATTGCAATAGAATAGTGAGTGAAACACTGTGCTTACCCAGAAATCTGGTGGTGTATATTATTGCCAAAATCGTCAATTCGACGAGCAACAGTATTGCGGGAAAGACTTATCGTTTTGAAAAGTTTCACCTTTTCCGGACATAATACCCCAACAGCTTCCATCATACACTCTTTAACGATGTTTCCATCCATAAAGGGTTTTCCTTTTTTCGCCAACAAATAAGCAACTTTCATGGTAACTAAAGTAAATGATTCATTTTCCGAGTTTGCCTTCCTAAATAAATTTTGCTGAGAAGACAAACTACGACTTATTTTTTCAAATTTTTCAGTACGCTGCTTGTCATTAAATTGTGAGTACGCTGAAGCATGTTTTGTTTCATAATGTCGACGTAAATTGTATTTCTTCATTACAGCAACAGTGTCATTGCAAATTACACATATAGCTTTGCCATTATTTGACTGCGATTGCACAAAGAAATATTTGAATCCCCATTCTTCTTTAAAAACGCGGCACTCGTCATCTACTTTTCTTCTTTTTGTTTCCATGTTCAACTTTAAAAAATAATATTAACATAATAATTAAGTTATAATATATTAAATATAAATCTAAACATACCAATTTACAATATATCAACTTTAAAGAATGTAAATAAGCTCCGCGGCCGATGAATTTTTGGTTTGTCGTGGACAATCTCGTAGCTTTGCAGGCACTGCAGTTGAGTGCACTCTGCCGCTCCACGCCGCCTACGTACAGTCAGAGTACAAAATCATTCATGTAGTCGATCGGCCGAGTCGTATCGGGTTTGGCCCGCGGCCCGTAGTTTGGACACCTCTGGTCTAAAGGACTTTTGTTGAGTCCACTCTTTGATTCTGCTCTCTATTCCATATTTGTTTCTGTATTGATACTATATCATAATAATCTCCCAGTACGACATTTTTAAGTAATCAAATGATCTAATAAGCGATCAAAGGAGTTTGAATGTATTCTGTAATATAACCACCTATCCATCTTTTCCATACTGCTCTAAAATGCAATGTTTATGAGGACCTTTAAATAAATAGAAATATTATTATTTTCTAATAAATTCGACTATTATTTACGGATACTTCGTTAGGTTTTATTACATTCCACAAAATTACATTAGACTCAATCTCGAAGTAAAACCAACTGAGTATGAAACATTTTTGGGTCATATCACCTGATATGCAAATTGCAGATTCTTATCATGATTATTTTCCCTTTTCCGTTTACATTTCGCGGAATAAAAATCTTTTTAGTGTCTGGTGCGATATTCGTCTGCGCCGTTTCTCCCCACAATAACATTTGCAATAAATCCAATGTGGGATTTGGATATAAATGGAATCGGCGCCCTCCGCGCACGTCCCTTCCCATCCCATTTCATCCCGTTCCCATCATAATAAAACAGAGGGCGAGACGTCGAGCCGAGGAGGAATCGACAGCTCGCAAAAAAATTAATAACGACCGAAAACAAAGGCAACACGTGCCCTCCCCGCCCCGCCGGTCGTAGCGCAAAACTCCGCACCGCCGCCCCAAAAACAATTTATTCTCTCCCCGAGCGTCGTAAAAATTTACCCAAAAACGTTATTACGAATTTTAGTCTCTCCTCTGTCCCCGAAAAAGATAGACTCGAGCTAATGGTAGTTTAAGATTTCCATTAAGCACGCCCCATTTAAATGGTAAGCAGCTTCGGATGCTTAACTCCGCGGAGATAATTCTATCAGTGTAAAATCTAATTTATGGGGCGGATTTGAATAATTCCTTGTAAGTTTTAAACAATAACGCTTTAACAATTCCTAAACAGTTATTACCTACGCTTAAATTAACACCCCTAACCAGATTAAATTTTCTCTTTCGAAAAACAACGTGGGGTATTATCTGCAGCTAAAGGTAATGAGATTATATAATTTTAAACCAAAGAAATAACTTTGCACTAAAATTAATAATTAATTAAAAATATCTCAATACTTATTTTTCCAATTATAATTTATTAAATTACCAAAATTTTACTTCAGCACTTCAGCACTTAGTTGTATTAAATAAATTAATTTATACAATAATAATAAAGTTTTAGTTAGCAGTATATTTAATTTATAATAAGTTTGCAACGTATTTATCCCTAACTTGAATTGAAATGATTGACTAGTTCTGGGTATATAATTTAATGAATGAAAATTTCTATCCAAACACTTTAGTTTATTATTGAATGACATGTACTTAATTTATGCAATTCTATAAAATAGAAACCCATATTGCATACACTGAAATAGCGTTTTAACTAACTATTTCTGTTTCTAGTCAACATTAAAAGCTTCCAGTCGACGCTCTAAATACACCTTTAAAAGTAAAATTCACACATTTCATTAACAGGTCTGATATATATGAAAATATGGAAGGCATGGAAGCGAAGTTTTAGTATGGTTATCGACACAAAACAAAGGAACGCTTTTGACAATAAATAATGACATTAATCAGTCTAGCTATATTATATTTATTGATGTTTACTTTTTACTGTAAATAAATTCCACTAACGGGTATATTTCAAGATTATTGTATTAAATTCTGCATTATTTAAATTACAAAACACTTTAAACAGGAAATTATTAGTCCAGGTTATAAATATATAATAAATAAGTTTATGAAAAGCAAAACTTACATTAAAGATAATATTTTAACATTCCTTGTAAGTGGTAGTAGTTGTAGTTCTGAAATGTATTGTGACCATCATTGAATGTCAAATTGTAATATGAAAATATGTTTTGAGGTCCTTTGAAAATATATATTTATCTGGTGAATACAGAAATCACACACAAGGTGACACAATAAAGTAGAAATAAAAATATAATAATTAAGTAATTAAGAAAAAAAAAATATAATTGATTTTTATTTACCTAGACAAGTCATTCTTCAAATTTTCGTAAAACTTCTTTTAACATTTAGAATTCGACTACAATTATAGTTTTCAATTTTCTTGGTAAATTTTTCTTAGCCATTTGACTTTCTAGGAAGCCATATCTGGTGGTAGCCAGTGCTACACATACGCATAAGATGTACCGGCCGTTTCTTTTGACAATCAACATAGTCTACAAGTAGTATTATCCACTTTAACTATTTTGTGAAATTGGTACTACACTAGGCAATATCCTGTGACCAGCCCTATCTCACTTTTAGTAAGGCGCATGAGCTGTTTAACTATGCTTTTCGTGAGGTCAATAAATATTCTTGATTGCCTTTGACCAGTTATATTTATCCCGTGCCCTATTTTGCATCTTTCCCCCCATTTTTGGACCATGTCCTTCATAGGTACTTTTGATTGATCTTATGTAGTCGTGGCCCAATAATGTTAGACACAGCCCTTTCTGCGGAAAATACATCGATAAGTTCGTTAACTTTTATTACTTGCGTGGCCTGGTTCCCACAATAGATTGAGCTTGTTGCCCTTGGTTAATTGGTTCAGAGCTTGTTTATAATTCGAAGTAGTTTTGGAATTGAAGATGTACGCTTTGAAATTCATACAAAATAGATGCTTTAACTATGCAGTATTTTTGCATTAAATTTAATATTATTATTGAATTCATTTATTAATTAGAAAAACACCCACTGTTTCAAAAATGTCTATTATATCTAGCCCCCGCTGCAGCATTGCAGGGAAAATGCCTGGTGCTTTGAAGGATTGAAAGCTGTCAACTGCTCATTTAATTTTTTCTTTGGCAATGAGTTTACCAGCTTTATTTTGACGTTCTCTAGCAGATAGAAATATGCTTCCTTCAGTAGTTTTAGCAGTGTTTTTTTAATGTTGAGCCTGGGAAGTCCGTCTTTAGCAGAACACTGAAGCTTTCTTTAAGCTGCTCTGCATAATTATCAACAGATACTTTTTTATTAGCCCGATTCTGTTGTCATAGTCTGTTATACACTCAAATGTATTTTCCTTTCTTGCTAGTCAAACTCAATCTGCTGCTGGCCTGACTAAGAGAGTTGTTGTCGGAAGTCAAATAACTGGGAGTGATATTCGACGTTAAACTGACGTGGGAACCACATCTCAAAATGAAATAAAAGATAGCACTTTGGCTGTACACCGCGGTAGTAAGACCAATGCTAATCAATCTAGCACTGATTACTCAGTTGCAAAGGATAGCATGCCTCAGCACGACCGCAGCAATGCGAACAACACCCACTGCAGCAATGGAAGCAATGCTCTTCCACCTCTCGACTTATACGTAGAGGAGATGGCCACGGCGGCTGCACTGCGCCTAAACTCAGTTTGACTCTGGTACAAAGGAGGCAGGGCTAGCAGACACTGTCACCTTTTAGAATAGGCTGTCAAGAAGACACCCTTCCTTGGATGGAAGACAGACAATTTGCCACCCTGCTACGTCTTCAATAGACCCTATAATGTACCGACAAAAAAAGGAACCGGGAGTGTAGAGGGTGGGGAAACCCTCCGAATTTACACCGATTGTTCTAAAACCAAAAGAGGATCCGGGGGCGGGAATTTACTCGCAAGAAATGGACCTATCATTAGCTATTTAGAGAAGCACACAAATACTCTGCAAGCAGAGATCATTGGCATCATCCATGGGGCGAAAGAAATCCTACACCGTGACATCCGTGATAGGAACATCCAAATCCTTACAGACAGTAGGGCAGCAATACTAGCAGTGAGTGGTCACAAGATCACCTCAAGACTAGTAAAAGAATGTTACAACACCATGAAACAAACAGCACAATCAAACAGTATTGAGCTGCGCTGGGTCAAGGGGTACAATATTGAAGAAGGCAACAGCAAGGCAGACGAGTTGGCGCGGGCTGGATTGGTTCTCAGTGATACCACGGACGGGTCCCCGATCTCGCCAACACCGAAATGCCTCACTGACATCCTCAAACAGAACACTCTCAATATGCTAAAACAACGTTAGGACAACACCTCAGGCTGCAGACAGGCCAAGGAAGCAATGCGCTCACCCAATCTGAAAACAGCTGAATACTATCTGCGACTATCCCGGGGGAATCTTCGTCTTATCACAGGTATCCTTACGGGTCACTGTCAGCTAAGTAAGCATTACTATGGGACTGGTGGAAACCTCCATAAGTAGAGCATGTGAAAAAGAGGACGAGACAGTGGAACATGTGTTAACCACCGGCCTGGCTCTCGCCCACCTTAGAGAGTCCATGCAAGGGGAGCTCTGGCCGAACATGGCCAACATTAGGGAAAACCCTCCAAGCGTTGTGCTGTTCTTTGCTCGTCACCTTGGGTGGCTAAATGAGTGATAGAACAACGCAGAGCTGTCCCAGTCAGTGGGGCACAACGGGCCTAGTGAGGCCTAAGTGCTCTGGTCAATGATTTTATCACCCTTGGCAAACTCAATCCAGATCCAGATCCAAGAGATGTTCTACAATATGCCAACTTTGACTTGTGCTTGCTGTGAAGCTAGAGTAATGTTCTACATATTCTGCCTAATTCATAAAGGTAGGCCCGCTATTGCTACCTAAATTATTATAGATACTAAAATTAAGTGGGCATTGACATGACGGCAAAGAAGAAGCTATTTATTGCCTCTTCTGCACCACTCCACGAGTCAATATTCCTTCTTTGGTAGTAGTTTGCTTCGTTCTTCCGGAAAGGAGGTCAAGGCCGTGACAACTAGCCTCTTGCCTTTCTTTATGAGAACTTCTACTAAAACTGCTGATGAATTCTGTTATGAGTGTATATTTATTGTCTTTTCTTAGCATTAAACCTGCCCCTGGTGTAATTCTTTCTGTTTTATGCACCAGACTACAATTGTTTTGTACCTTATTGATCCAATGCTCAACCAGTAAGATTATTTTCTCATTTATGTATCCCTCGCTTATAAGAAAGTAGCGAATCAGGACTTTGGGGTGAGGCATCTCTACTTCTTCCAGTATCCTTATCTTGGCTCCCTCCCACAGCTAGAGATGGGCTGATGCACCCTTTATCAAATTGGCTGTGGCACATAACAGTGCGAGCCACTCTGGTCTTTGGTGAAACTGGTGGAATTAAAACTGATTAAATTAGAAAGGAATACAAAATACCAGTACACACTTTTTCTTTTTGGGGAAGCTTTGTATGATTTCTTTACTGCATTGTTGCTTTTCTTGTATCATATATAAAGAAAAGTTGACTGTATCTTGCTTTATATAATATAAATTATGTTCCGATAAAGATATTAGAAAGAATTATTTTCTTCTTCTAACTATTCTGTGATATATTGAACATGATATAATTCTCTATTTTGCGTTATATGAATTAATGCTTTGGCTTTGGATATTTGAAACCATTCTTGGTGATTTTTCAAAAAAGATATTTTTTCCCGGTCTATGATTCTTCTACCTGTAATTTTGCCTTCTACTATTGGGTGTAGCAATGCGTGCTTTCCTCTTCTTTATTGTTGTTAGTAATTGCAGTTTTTTGTTCATCTCCTTTTTGGTACTTTAAGGTTTATTATTTTGTCTATCTAAGATATTCTTAGAATTCCTCTGTAAATTTATAGGGTTCACCCCCCTTCCCTTCTCTCATTACATATTGTTAGGAATTTTAAAATGACCATTTTCCACCATAAAATTTTTTATGACATGATAAATATTTCATAAATAACTCGGTATGTGATTTTTAGTACTTTTATTGATTTAAAATCAATTTGTGCGAACCTACGTGTAAATATTGTATATTATAAGTTATCATAGATAATTTGTGATAAATGCAAAATATTATTATGGATAAATCCTTTTTATAATATAATTAATAATATATTGTCTATTTAGTATTTTTACTAATTTCAACCTAAAATTTGTCTAGAATTTTCCATTTATAAAATATTTCAAATGATGTAATCTTTTACTGGAAATTTTGAAAAAGCTATTTTTATTATTATGAAGGATATATCTATATAAAAAGTTACTTATTTATAAATACCATTTGATGCATTTTAAAACACATAATAAATTATATTAAGAATATACAGTGTCCAAAGTGATGGGATTTCCTATAGGGAAAACTTTTTTGATATGAATTTTAGGATAAAAACTTATTCTTTATAAAAAATTATACTTGCTTCGAAACAATCATTTGCACGAAAAATGTGTTGCTTAGCAATATACCGAATCCTGTTGCTGAATAGTCAACAGGATGAGGAATTTTGCTTAAAACACATTTTGAGTGCATGCCAGTTTCCGATTATTTTTGGTAAGACAAATTCCAGAATAAACGATTGTTATATGAGATTTATTTAATGTTACTAGAAAAATACAATTGAATATTTAATCGTTAATGTTACTAATACAAAAATATAACATATCAAATTATTCCGAGTATTAGTTGGTATATTGTTTTGAATAATTGCATCAATTTCGTTTGATTTTAAACTGCCGAAATGATTCATTATTCGAAATGAAATGAATGCACGTCGGAGATTCGATTGTACTGTCACTTTTGACAAATACGAACCAACAACACCTGCAATCACCCTACTGGGATTTTATCACTTCTTCCTTTTTGTTTTATCGAGATAAACAAAGCTGCTGTAATTTGAAGTGCAACCATATTGCTCCTAACCTTGAATTTGACACGTGAGGGAATTTGTCACAAGTAAAATAACAAGAACTCCAGTTTTTATCGGAAAATCATATGCACGAAAAATGTGTGGCTTAGCAATATTTTGCTTAAAAGAAACACATTTTGAGTGCATGCCATTTTCCGATTAAAAACGAGAGGTCGAGTTATTTTTGGTAAGACAAATTCCAGAATAAACCATTGTTGTATGAGATTTATTTAATGTTACTAAAAAAATACAATAGTATATTGAATCGTTAATGTTACTAATACAAAAATATAACATACCGAATTATTCCGAGTATTAGTTGGTATATTGTTTTGAATAATTGCATCAATATTGTTTGATTTTAAACTGCCGGAACGATTCATTATTCGAAAGAAATGAATGCACGTCGGATATTCGATTGTACTGTCACTTTTGACAAGTACGAATCAACAACAAATTACCCTACCGGGATTTTATCACCTTACTGGGATTTTATCGTTTTTTTTTATCACTTCTTCCTTTTTGTTTTATCGAGATAAACAAAGCTGCTGTAATTTGAAGTGCCACCATATTGCTTCTAACCTTTAATTTGACACATGAGGAAATTTGTCAAAGAAAAATCACACTTACGATTATTATTATTATTATTATTATTACTATCGTGTTACCTGGAATTGTCGACGTTAGACATAAGGAAACTGTCATTTCGATAAAACATTTATTGTTTTCTTCTAGTAAACAACAATGGCCACTAAACTAAGATATTTATCTTATTATTTTCTGAAGAGAAAAAAGAAATACAATAATTTAATAAAAAAATTTAATTCTTAATTGTACAGTTATTCCACATTTCCATTTCCAGTGCAATCTTCAACTCTTTTTCTTAATTGTTTGCAAAATAAAAAAATGAAGCATTTCTAAGTAAATGTGTTGATATAAAGTTCTATTAAAATAATAGCGCCCAATAATTCTGTTAAACAACATTACGCACCAAACATTGTCTTTTTGATATCGCTGATTTCTAGCATTCATTTTAAAATTTGGGTTATCCTTTGACCAATAACTACAAATTTGTGAAGAAACTACAATTTGTCGAAAACGTTGCTTCATCACTAAACATTAAATTCTGATAAAATAAGCGATATTCCATAGTATTCTCACCAATCCATAAGAGTAATCTGCAATTTCGAATGTATGCCTGAATCTAGGTTTAT
Organism: Ontholestes murinus; assembly: GCA_963969525.1. NCBI lineage: Eukaryota > Metazoa > Arthropoda > Insecta > Coleoptera > Staphylinidae > Ontholestes > Ontholestes murinus. The sequence continues at coordinate 39,938,652 of OZ018395.1, forward strand.
ACGGATGAATTTTATTCACTTTATAAATTGTTTGCAGTAATGTATGACTAACATTGAGTTCAGTTCCTCACTGCCATAAAGATTTCCTAGGATTTTCCGAAACCGAATCGATAGCCACAATGGTCACATCATCATTATTGTACGCTTTGCGAGGTTTCTTTTTGTCGGCAACGGATCCCGTTTCATCAAATGTTTTAATTAATTTCTTTAAAGCTGATCTGTTTACACAATTATTTTATCTTATCTTACGTGTTTACTGGATTTTTCTTTGATCATGAGGGGTTTCGAAACAAGCAAATTTTTTTATAGACTAAGTTTTTCTCCTAAAAATCATATTCAAAAAGTTTTCTCTATAGGAAACCCCATCACTTTACACACTGTATAATATATTTATCGCATATAATGTCATATCTTGTAAAAGAATACACCATCTGATTAAAATGTATATATTTCATAGTTTAAACTCAATGTTTTGTACGATACTAAATCCATCTATAGCGAAATGTTTTAGATGCCGGTAACAATACAACTAGATTTATATCTGCGCCAATAAAGAGTGCAAGATATAGTCTACTTTCAAGTGCAAAATTTCAAAGCCAATGCTATGACAAAATATTTTGTATATAATAGATATGCAATGCTTATTCTAACTTATACAAAATGATACATTGATTTCTAAAATATAGCCGTTTAACAATCACTTATGGAGAACTCACGATTCTAAAGAATAGGCCTCTGATCTTGCTGTATCATTTCTTCCAAATCATGTTATATATAATAACCATGGCAAGTGATTTTTCTTATACCACGAGGGTTCGTAGAATGGAATGGAAGGGGATGAAATAATGTTACAAAATTATTTTTCTTTTTCAATATATTAACTTGCTAACTCTAATACGTTTCTCAGATCTATGAATTCCTTCCCTTCTTTCCTGATAGAAAATATATTTACTGGAAACTCTTTTTCTAGATTTAAAAAGAGATAATAGTCGCAAAAAACCATTCTTGTCTTTATTACACTAATTCAAAGCGCACGCAAACACTCGCTGCTGTTTTTGTGGCAGTGTTAGCAATCTAGAGACCATTTTGGAGTACTTTAAAAACATTTTTTTTTAGATACCACAACCATTTCTGCGAGTTGTTTTTTTTCTTCAAATGTGCATCCTCCAATGATGAGATTTGAAGTGGTGACCTCAACAGACCGCCTAGATCTAGAATCGTCTTCAATTGATTCCTTGTCTTGCTTAAAGAGGTCGTACCACTTGTATACCAGGTTTTTTTCCTAGACAAGAGTCCCCCTAAACAGATAACATCTCTTCCAATATGGTTTAAAAACTGTTTCTTTGCTTCATAAGGAACTTTCTAATTGAGTTGCTTGATCGACGATAGTTCAAACTACTGACCTCCTTGTAATAATACTCGGTATATATAATAATGATTAGTATGACTGAACACGTGCATGAGCGCCCCACCACTCTCCAGCACCGCCATTTTGCAAACTTAAAAACCACCCTCTTATATGGTCTGAACAGTTTCTAGCATGTCGTAGAGGGCGCCACAGACTAAAAATCCTTATAGTTTCTACAGAATATGTTAAATTAGATGCTGTCAAAATATTTCGTTGACTCGTGGTTAGCGTCACTTCATTCTGAATTTATTTTTCAATATACCAAAGTGAATTTCGTGTTTTAATTAAGCATTACATCCTGATAAAAAAAAACGCTGTTGAAAAAGAGACATGGGTCTGGTGGAAACATGTGGAACGGGCCTAGTGAGGCCTAGGTGCTCTGGTCAATGATTTGATCACCCTTGGCAAGCTCGATTCAGATCCAGAAGAGGCATGGCTTGATAAATAGTATGGCACATCTGCATAGCGAACTATCAAATATTGGTTTTCTGAGAGTTTTGTCGTAACCATACGACCACAAAAGATGCACCACATTCAGGAAGGACAAATTAGGCAGTTATTCTAGAAACAATAAAAAGATCAGTGAAATCGTCTTGAATGATCACACAACGCATGGATCATATCATTTATAAATATTTATAAATGAAAAACCCTGACCACGTTTTGTTTAGCATTTCCTTTAGAATTGGGCAAAAAGCGAAATGTGTTTTGTGACTTTTAAATTAAAATCTGGCTCTATATAATTGCAATTAAAATAAGTTTTTATGTATACCTGTGACAATGGATCTGAAGCGGTCGAAGATACAACAATCAGCCGGCAATGTTTTTACCTGTATTCATTTATTGAACATTGTAAAACTATTAATAAAGAATATTACTGTTCTTTACTGTATCGACTGGATGACAAGGTCAAAATCAAATGACCACTTTTAAAAAAGAAAAAACTGGTTTCACCAAGATAATGTTTCAGCTTACTCGATTGGCGACATGATCGAAAAATTAAAAAAATAAATAGTCTCGCATCACCCATATTCTTCAGACCAGGCTAAAGTAGTGGCCGCTGATACTCGAATAAGTAGGTTTCAAACAAATATCTTTGCTTTGAGGAACTTGACACCGGGCACTGTAAGACTGACATAGAAATGTTAACCTATCGTTACACTAAGTAAATTAATTAATTAACCTAAAGTTTGCATGGATTTACGACAAATTGTATCAATATGCTTAGTAAAAGTCAGACAATAATCAAATGGATTGGACTGACGATAATAATATCTCTAATAATCATATTGAAATAAAACAACACAGTTGGAAGGGTTTCACATTTATTGTTGAACACTGCAACATGTTTCTCCACACGAGATGAATATTTATCTGCCTCATGAAGCCACCATGTGGAGAAACATGTTGTAGTGTTCAACAAAAAATGTGAAACCCTCCCAACTGTGTTGTTTTATTTCAATGTGTTATGGAGTTTCATCATGTATCCGCATCGTCAATTCAATATAATAATTATATTCTGATATATGACCTCCGCTAAATGAAACTTTACTGACATCGAGAGATAGATGATTTGATCGATTTAAATTGTCAAGGTCAGTCTGCAATAGGATACGGTCAGATGGAGTGTTAATAATACGAAACATTTTAAGATCATCAGCAAATGAAAGTAACTACAATATATACTATATGTAGAAATGCAATTGATAAACAACAGAAATAATATTGCGCCACAATGGGATCCTGGAGGAACCCTGATATTACAGATATAGCTTCGGATATGTAATCTTTGAATTTAGCAAACTGTATTCTGTTGCTTAGGAAACTATATAACCTCTTTGTAACTGGAATCCCGAATCCAAAATGTTCAAGATTGTTGATTAATATGGAATGGGAATCACGATCAAAGGCTCTTGAGAAATCAATGTAAACCGAATCAACCTGTTTCCCATTCTAAAAATCCTTCAGTAAAAATTATTGATATAAAATTAAATTGGTTACCGTTGATTTGCCTTCAAGAAAACTATGTTGCTCATCACAAATCACCAGTCTGCAAGCCCAACTCAACTGATCGGCGGTTAGCTTATTAAAATTTAAGAATAATTGATAGAAAAACTATATCTCTGTAATTTTTAACATCTTCGCGATTACCATTCTAAAATAATAGTGTTATATAACTTGCCTTCCAAGTATCAGGAAATATTACTACCTCTAGCAACGCATTAAATAATAAGTATACTGGAGTGCAAATTGAATATATTACAACGCTTTAGGAAGTAAGCAGGTAAATTATTTGGTGCAGAATTACACGAATCAGACAGTAACTGTATGACATTAAAAATATCATCAATATTAACAATGAAATTGTTAAAGTTTACACTGCTTTTTGAATGAAAGCTTTGTATAGTATATGAGCTTGCTTTTTTAGTCGAATCAAGTCGATGCGATTCTTGTTGAACCATTTAGGGTAAGATGAAAACCTACTCCGTTTCAGAGACGTACTGGTGTCTTGCATATTCAATGATACTGTAGAAAGTTTTAACTGCAATAACACATCACTCAATAATGCCCCGGTCTGAAACATATATGGAAACATTGCTAACAGACCCATGTGATTTCCGGGTAGTTATAATCATCAAACAGTACGTGTTAAAATCTCATGGTATTCTGACCTTTAGTGTAGAGATTACAGTCGATTTAGTTACCCCGGGTTTGTAACTTTCAAGACAATAGATAGAAAGGAGTTTCATGTGTTGATTAAACATTGTTTGTTGATGGGGAAAATACTGTTGGCTTGATAAGCATTATGGGGACTCTTCACCAAGGAAATCAACTATGATTGACTGGTGTGATATTGAAGGCTCTAGACGCCATAAAGAAATAAAGTTGTATAGAAAAAGGCAAATACAACGAGTGGTAGATACATAGGAAAAGGCTAAAGTACCTAAAGGAGAGTTTTAAACGACCATAAAATGAAGTTGTGTGAGATACCTTAAAGATATCAGAAGGTAGTGCTTTTACAATTTTACGTGAAAATTTGTGCATGCACAAGTTGCTTTTAAAGTGGGTACCACGTTGCTTATCGTGGGATGCACATGAAATTTTGTATCTACCTTCTTGGGAAAGGCGAAGCTATCAATAATGAATTTTACATGACATTATTGGATCGATTGAGCGCAGAAATGAAGAAAAAACGGCCCCACATTCAAAAGAAAATGCTGTTTCACCAGGACAATGTCCCATGTCACAAGTCAATTAAAAAAAATTATGGTTAAATTGGATGAATTGCGCTTTAAATTATCGTACTCTTTAGATTTGGCTCCCAGCAACTACTATTTTTTGTAGACATGAAAAAGATACTCCAGGGAAAATATTTAGCTCAAATGAAGATATTATTTATTGAGTGATGTGTTATTTATATTTTAACTAGATGAAAATAGGTTGATACCAACATAATTAGCAGTATTAAAACTAAGCTATTGAGTTTAAGATCTTCCGAATTATCATTGCAATTTAATATAATAGTGTAAGTAACATGATGAATACTAGGAGAGGTGATTGGATCTTGAGATTGAGTGAATCTAACGCTGGTATATTTGAAAACACCAAATCCAAAAAAGTGCCTCCATAGTTAAAGTTGGGTTCATTTGTACTAATTTATGTTATATGAGGCACTTCGCTAGTAATTGAGCATGAGTAGATAGGTTTGATAGGATTGAATTTGCTCCCAAACTCCATTAAGCTTTTGATAAATTAAGATCCCAGCAAAAAAAGTTGTAAACGTAACCAGAAATTCTATTTAAATTCTATTTCCTAAAAAAAAGTTCATAATGATAATAAAACGTCGAAACTCGAGTTGCGAGCCTACACGTTATATAATATTTTTACAATAATTGTTTGTGGTTGAAACATAATGAAGTTTTCAATTCACTATAAATATGGATTACCACGTTACCTTCTCTTCATTAAAAAAATATTAAATATCAATATCAAGAAATGCAAAAGAACTACAGGTTGATAGCCTATCTAATATTTAAATACGAATTAAAACCATTATGATGTCATAATATTTGTATAAATTTTTTGTTCCATTGTTCCATTCTTTTATTTATTTATTTATCTTTAACAAAATACATATATTCAAAGAATCAAAGCAATTAAATACAAAAGAAAATTTTCAAGAGAATAAAAAACCGAATTGCTTACACCAATACTGATAAAAATGATAAGTCCATTTAAGATAAGTGGCGCTTGAATAGAATATATGAGTTACAAAATATTTAAAAAAATGGTAGAATTAGCATATTACAGAACCGCATGATACGTGATCCGGGATTATGTGCACCATAATTAATTAAGTGAGACTTTAAACGAAATAATGGTCGGTTGCGCATATTCAACGCTACAGAAAAATTAAAATCTAATGTGGCTAGCAGACTACTACAATTGATAATAAAATTTATAATTTTATATCCATAACACATCAAACATAACTCTTTTTTAAATTCGCGAGTGGCTATAATTTAACCTTGCTACACCCATTCTACATGGGTCTTAACTGGCTTCGGTTCTTTATTTATAGAAAATAATTTAAGTAAGTAAGTATTTATTCAGGTTTTGACAAACTGGTCTTACATACGTCAGACAAAATCCATACAATAATATTAAAAAAAATTCATAAACTTAAAATATGTAATAAAATATTCTGTAAAAATTAATAGTATATTACATAACGAGAGGTGTAAGTCATATATTACGTACCAGTGGAAAAAGTTGCGCAGGAGCCGTTAGGCGAGTGCAGTAATTCCACGAGGTCGTAAGTGACTTACAGCTCGAGTTGTGTACTATACTTTTTCTACTCCCATTAATTATAATTTAGAATACTTTACAATATTGAGGTTATGTTTCACTATTAAAACACTTCGCAGCATCGAATACATGGCCCAAAGAGATGAAGGTTTGTATTTCTTACTTATTTCGCCAAAATACATTTACCGTAAAAGACTGAACACTATTATTCATACGCCAATCCATGAATTTACCGTAAACCACTTCATAACGCTCTTTGGATTTTTCCGGGAGAAGATCCGCTGCGGTATGTTCTGTTATTTGCCTAATTTCTGGTGGAGTTTCAACAATTTCTTCTGAGGAGTCACTCTCACTCATTTCAACAATGAATAATTAATAATAATTAAACCAAAATAACGTCAATGTAATATGTATTCAATAACTATAAATGTCAAATTCATTTGTCTACGCTACTTGATTTGAGTTTCGTAATAAAAATGGTTACGTAATATATTACGTGCTAGTTTTTTCTTCATTACGTGCATGTATCATAATACCATGGTTACTAATCAACAAACGATTGTGTTATTGCCTACTTACTACTATGGGAGTAGAAAAAACAGATTTTTGTAACTAAATTTATTAAAAATTCGAGTCCTAGAACTCTGTGAGAGCGCACGTCTTTAAAGTGATCTATCAGTTTTATAAAATATAAAGTAAAATTATACAACACATTTCCTAATGGGTACGGAGGAATACTCATCCGCAACGGACATGGAGGTGGAATCCATACCCTCCTCATCACTGTCGCAGCCACCAGCAGGATTTACCACGGTGGTCAGGAAGAGAGGGCGTCCAAAAGACAATAAAACCGGCAACATAGCAAAGAAAAAACACGATCAAGTAAGAGCGAAAACAACAAGCGACACACTCAAACAAATTGTATTAAACATACAAAAACGTAATTCACAAAACAATACAACCACCTCTCAACCAACACCTACTACACAAACATAACAGAACCCAAACATACAATGCATCCAAATTACTGCGCCACAAACACACAAAACTGCAAAACAAACACAAAATTACAAACAAACATTCTCACTAACAACCACTTCGGAATTGTCCCAAATCCAACTCGCGGAAATATGAGCAAAACACAAATTCCACGAGAATACTCTAATAATTAAAACCAAAAGTGGATTCATTCTTAAATCCAATGAAGATAAACATACAGTGGAAAACAATCTTAAAATTTTGCAAGCCGAACGGTGCATTTATTTCGTGAGTGGACCTCGACAACACACGAATCCGCAACAGGCGCAGCCGCAGGAACGAAACGCGGCCCGCCGGCGCCGTCGTACTGCGTGATTATTAAAAGTGTCGAACCCGAAATACCCGATGAAAACATTAGCGCGCGGTTAAACGAACTAGGAATAACGCACCGATATTGTCGCAGAATTATAGCGAAACAAGATAACATAAGAACACACATGATTCGTGTAATAACACCTTCACATTAAGCATTCACCAAAATACTACATGAACAATTTATGTAAAGGGTCCGCCAATAGGGACGCGCGAAGTTTGCCGGAAGGGTGCGGCCATGTTGTTCGAGGTAGAGCTGTCAAAGTTGCTGTCATTTGTTCAGTATATAACCCCAAATCACCATGGCAAGTTTGAATGTCGAGCAGCACGTGCAAATTATTAAATTGTTTTACGAAAATGGGTCATCAGTTCGAGCAACGTTCCGCGCACTTCGCCCATTTTACGGTCGCGATGATCGGCCTGTAGAGTCGACTATCCGTCGATTGGTGGGCAAATTCGAGTCGACTGGTTCAGTCCACCAAGTGGCAATGCATCCCCAGAAAGTCACTGTTTGGTGTGGATTTTGGGCCGGCGGCATCATCGGTCCGTACTTTTTCGAGAACGAAGCTGGGGCGGCCATAACCGTCAATGGGGAGCGCTACAGGTCGATGATAACCAACTTCTTTTGTCCTAAACTGGATGATATGGACGACATGTGGTTCCAGCAGGACGGCGCCACGTGCCACACAGCCCATGCCATAATGGACATTCTGCACGAGCGATTTCCGAACATGGTCATCTCGCGCGGAGGCGATATCAACTGGCCACCGAGATCGTGCGATTTAACGCCTTTAGACTTTTTTCTCTGGGGCTATCTCAAGTCGCTGGTCTACGCCAACAAGCCTCTAAACACCGATGACCTCAAAGTCAACATACGCAACGCCATCGCTCAAATTGAGGCCGATATGTGCTCCAGAGTCATCGAAAATTGGACGTCCCGGATCCGGGCTACCAAACGGAGCCGCGGTGGTCATTTGAACGATGTTATCTTCCATACTTAATGGGGTCGAATACCCTTTCGAATGAAAAATAAATTTCGTTTCTACCTCACACACAACTTGTTTTATTCAATTTTAAAGTTCACGCGCCCTTATTGGCGGACCCTATACATATGCAAACGATATCCTGTGATCGAAAGCAGACCACCAACACCAATTCCTTTTCCTTGCGGCAAATCTAATAAGTATACACACATAACCGCTGATTGCAAGGAAGCCGTATCCTGCGCAAAGTGTGCAGGCGCCCACCCAACTACTAGTTGCGAAACTACGCTACCAATTAAATGCAAGTCATGTGGGGAAACAACACATGGAGCTTGGTCTACCAGATGTCCTAACAGACCCCTTCAGCCAATACAGGGAATCCCGAATGTTAAAATTCAGAACGTAAACAAAAAATGGGCGGCTATCGACCAAAAACTGACAAAAGACTCAAGAATTCACACTTCCATTACTATACACGACTATATCGTAGAGGTATATACGACAAAAATTAATTCACCCCAGAACACAGACAGACAAACATTACTAAATAATAATAAAATGTATTAAAATCCTTTAGTTCGTTTAGTAAATTAAATAATAAATTTAAAAATACGAAAACATTTCGTAAATCTACAACAATGAGTCTTACTAAGACTACAAAACAAATTAATTTGAAACAACTACTTCTCTAGCTAAATCTTCGGCAGACATTGAATAACACGCAAATTAATTTGTATTATTCAATGCCTGTCGAAGTATTAGCTAGAGAAGTAGTTGTTTCAAATTAATTTGTTTTGTAGTCTTAGTAAGACTCATTGTTGTAGATTCACGAAATGTTTTCGTATTTTTAAATTTATTATTACTAAATAAGTTAAAAGCTCGTTTCATTGACTCATTTCGTATCGATACTCATATAAATTTCTCAGGTAATAAAATGTATATTGTCATGTTCGATATGTACCAGCCGAACGTCATTCCACCAGTGGAACCAATTTTAGGTGTCCAAGTAGATCACACAGAGGTGGTAAGAAATGTCTAGTTTAAATGTCATATATACGAACAGCAATTCATTACCGAGAATATCTCATCTCCTGTCCCATTTCCTCTCTAATAATCCAATAGATGTAACCCTAACGGTAGAAACCAAAACCACTAAACCCTTTTCAATTAACATCCAACCCCTTCTCCAAAATGTTGTCCTAATGCCTGATCTTTGCTCAGACCATGTATCCATTCAATTTTTAATCCTACAACAACCTCCTATCCCAGACCTCCCAAAAGTTATATATAAATATAAAGACTGCGACATTGACAAGGTGACCAAACACTTAAATGACATCATTTCAGCCCATCCGTAAGTTAACCCATCCTCTATTTTCTTATCCCTCAAGACATTATCTGACTCTGTTAAAAAACACACACCAACATATACAAGAAAAGAATACAAATATCCCCTCCCAAACTTCATACTGAGATTAATTAAATACAAAAACAACTATCCCGAGACATACGATTGACAGAAAACTGCGAATTAAATCAGAAATTGAATGAACTAAATAAAACGATACAAATACTGATAAGAGATTACAAGACTGACCTATGGACTACGACATGTAAGGACATCAACGACAAACAAGGAAAGCAATACTGGGACGAAATTTAAAAAAATTGACCAAATACTGAAAGACAGACTTATTACAAAAAATACATGACCCAATTTCAAAATCTTTAATTACGGACGAACAATTAATAGCAAATGTTTTTGCAGACCATTTTGACAGTAGCTTCACTATGACAGTTAATGACGTATTTGACAATGACTTTTTCAACACGGTAAACACTTGGTACGACAATTTTAAAAATACTCCCACTTCCCATACACCCGAGGATGATATAAAAGAGGAAGAATATTTTAACTGCCTACATAAAGGTAAAAACACGGCGCCTGGTTATGACAACGTTCCTAGAGAAATCCTTAAATCACTCCCTGACAACATCCATAAACACATCCTAAACATATTCAACCATATATACCAGTCCCAAACCATACCCAAGGAGTGGAAGAAGGGTATTATCACATGCATTCCTAAAACTGGCCAAGATACATCAGACATGTCAAGTTTTTGCCCAATTACCCTTCTTCCAGTCTTGGGTAAAACTTTCGAAAACATTCTTAAAAGCAAATTAATGCTATTTATATCCCATCATATCCCTCCTTACCAATTTGGTTTCCTTGAACGCCGTTCCACCTACCTACCACTTTCAATCCTAACCTCTAACTGTCAAACAGCACACTTTGAATTCCAAAAATCCGCAATTGTCTTTCTAGATATACAAAAAGCTTTCGACTCAGTTTGGCATCGAGGTTTGCTGTTTAAATGCAATTCCCTAAAAATCCCGCCTTACCACCTCATTTTAATTGACAGCTACTTATCCAATCGACTCTTACAAGTTAAAATCCGAAATACCCTATCACACCCCTTTACTCTTCAACAAGGTCTTCCCCAAGGATATCCCCTCTCACCAATCCTGTATAACATTTATGTTAATGATATCTATAACCCTGATCTTGTGGATCAACCCTTTATCCTACCCACTCCTATACGCAGACGATACTGCTTTAATAGTACATGCCCCCACCCTACAGAAAGCACTTGCCACATTTCAAGGGCTGATTGATACCATTCAGCTCTGATTTGCTATATGGAGAGTAACCATTAATCCTAATAAATCCCAACTTAATTCAGACCTAATTGCTATTGCATATGTTCAGGTAAAATTGTATTTAAATATGTTACAACAGATTTTAAAATGACATCTAAATATTCGCCAGTTGTTGTCAATAAAACACTAGGTATTATTGTGTTAAAATTGAACAAATTCATAGTGTCTTTATTAAATCTGTATTGAATATCTCTAATAATATTATTCAGGAGAGGTAAATATATATTAATTCGATAATAATCCTCTGTTCAGTTCAGGAACCTAAAACAGCGAACCACGTACATGCAAAAGGCCATAAAATAGTAGATAAGTAGTTCTAAAATATATAAAACTAAAAGGAAGTAGGAAATAAAGAAACAAATGAGTACAACAAGAGAAAGAGACAGTCTTGACAGCCCTGAATATGAATTCCAAGGTTTCCAAGTGAGCAATGGAGAATAGAAAAAGATAGAAAAATGGAAGCAGTGAAACACAACGTTGTAACAAAAACAGGATACAAAAATAAAACAAAAGAATATGAAAACAAGGACAAAACTTGCGTAGAAGATAAATCTAAATATAGCTAAGAACGATGTGGAAATGGAGGAAGTAAAGAGCATGTTTAAAGACTTGATTAGAGAAATGGCAAAAAAAACAGAAGAACTAAAGAAGAAATCAGAAACCTAAAGAAAGAAATTAGTAATAAAGAAGTGGGAGCTAGAAAAGCAAGAGATGTTAAAAAGAATCGACAACTTGGAAACAAAATGGAAAAGCAAGAACAGCCAATGCATAAAAAATAAAATCATAATAAGGGGCTTAGCAGCAGAGGCAAACCAAGAACAGAAGTAAGTCGAGAATTTTACATTACATAGAGAAAACGAATAATACGAGTTGAAGTTGGGATATGGGAAACAAAGCAACGAATAATGACCTAAAAAAAGAGAAATAGCAAGAGAAGAATAAGCAAAAGGAAAGAGAGTAAGAATAGGATTCCGAAAGATATCAATTAACGGAGAAGAGTACGAATAAGAAAGGAACAGCGTTAAAATGGCACAAGAATAAAGCTAAATACAAGAAAAATGGGATGTAAGTATTAAATAAAAAGAAGAGGAATTAATAAAAGAAATGAAAAAAAAACGGAAAAAATACGAGAACGGCAGAACAATAAGCATGGAAATCAAAGTGGAAGAAACTACATGGAATATAATTGTGGCATGTCCACCAAACAAAAACGACAAAAATGAAGAAAAAGAGAAATTTTACGAGAGACTGCAAAAATAAATAGACGATAGCAAAGAAATTACAATACTCATGGGAGATCTTAATGGAAGTGTAGAGTAGGTTAGCAAAGGTAAAAAATTAGAAAAAAAACAAAAACACATTTCGTAAATCTACAACAATGACTGGTAGCTAGCAAAATTTGTTATCCACCAAGATATCACATCAGCCTGCTTAGCAGTAATCAAGATTGCATCAGCTAAACTAACTAATAAAAATGTTTTACTAACTACGGTCAGGTGTATATTAAGGAAGCTGATAGCACTACAAAAATCTTTAAAATTGAGGGCTTAGTAAATATATAGTTAAAAAATAGTACAATGAGCCCACTTATATATTTAATACATTAATTCTAAGCAAATTAATCAAGTGCAATTTTTATTCGCTACTTTTTGTTAGTGATCTTTATTGCTATTTACTTTTTACGTTTAATAGACAATGAATATTATATTCTTGCCTTTCATCATGCATTAAACAATTGATACTATATTAAACCTCAAATTTATGTTATCATAAATGATGCCTCATAAACACAAAATCCCATACATTAATGTTAAATCATTGCTTCCTAAAATTATTGAAGTTAGAGAACTTATTTTAACGCATAAAATTGATCGAATGATTCTAAGTCTTGTCCTATAAAGGTAGTATTTGACTCATCAGAAATAGCACAAATCATTCTTAAAAATGCTAAAATCCTACATAAATATAATGAGTGCACAGTTATTTACATAAATAAAAACTTAACTCGCAGAGAAAATGAAAAAAAGAAAAAATCTTAAAACTGCAGATCCCGGGGACAGAATTAAGAAAAGGTAACAGTGAAATACAATGACGGAACGCCATATATAATCAAACAAATAAACGGACTGAATACCCAAAATCAAACATTTTTTAATAACGCTTTGGAAGCCATTGATTATAATATTTCCTTTCTAACAGAAAAATAGGCAAATGACTCATTTCGTGATTCTGAATTATTTACATCCTCATACCAAGTATTAAGGACCGATCACAGTACAGGTCGGGGCGGTGGTACTTTAATAACTGTTTTAAATCGTATTTTAGCTGCAGAAATACATATTAAAATAATCTCTAATATAGATGTAACCTATGTACGCGCTAATATATCTAAGAAAAACAGTTATCAAAAAATGTTAGACTAAATCATTATTTGGGATAATAAAAACTGCTCTGTTGATCGTTACGATTCTGCTCTTGTTAAAGATGATATATCATCCTACGCTTACTATAAATTACTCTTATATCTGCATTCAAAAACAAAGTTTCGATCCGACATTCCACAGTATAATTTCAAAAAAGCTAATTATGCTTTACTATATAAGTTGGTGTATGATACTAATCGGTCGTCAGTAGTTGAACAAAATGACGTAAATGTCGCTTGTTTTGTGTTGTATAAAATATTACAACAATACATTAGCTTGAGTGTACCGCTAGTTAATACCAAAGAGTTCATTTCCAAAGTGGTTTTCTAAAATGACTATATGCAACACTAATCGAAAAAGGCACTGATATAATTTATATAGAAAGTATAATACATAATTTAATTAAAGGCGATTATTAAAATATCGCTCCATTGTCAAAAACAATATTAACTCTGATTTTAACATATACACAGATGAAACTGAGTCTAACATTAAACATGATCCAAAAGAGTTTTGGTCGTTTATATATGAGCGAAAGTCAAACACCAGAATTCCTGGTAGGAAAAACAAAACACCAAATATTTTAACACTCCTTCCGATATAACTATAATGCATTTGCATTTCGGTTCTCTTCCGTATATAATGATAAGAGTTTATCCCCTAATAACAATCTTGATTCAATATCTAGCAAATCTAATGTATTAGCTGTTAAATATTTTAGTTTAGAAGACAACTTAACATCGATAATGCAATTAAAATCAAATCTAACAATGGGGCCAGATAATATTTCCCAATATTTGGAAAATATCGAAGATTATTCCAGTACATAAGAGTAAAGAAATTGACAGTGTTGTTAATTATAGGCTAATATCTCTAATATCGAACTTTGCCAAAGTTTTTGAAATGATAATAATAATAATAAGTTTATTTGTGTTAAGTAACAATATTTACACACGTCACAAATACAGAAATAGCAAAATACAAAACAAGCAAGAGATGCATTGCTTAATAATAAAAAGATAAATATGGTAAATTTCATATATGTTACATATATATATATATATACATACACACGCATATATACATATACATACATCTGAACAAGAATGTAACATATGAACCTGCTATTGCTACATTTAGTATACTCATATTGGGAGAAGACTTAATTTGTGAATTCTACTGCTATCATTTATGAAAAAAAAAACAAATGCAACATTTAATACTGACTAGATTATAAAAGTAATAAAATAACGATAGATGAATGATTTAAATAATGATTTATAATACTATATACAACCATTGTAGCCAATATATGTTATATCACAAAAACAACATGGATTTATTAAATATAAATCAACAACTACAAATTTATGCCACTTCACGAGATAATCGTCAGCAAGTCGATGATTTTTCTAAAGCATTCGATAAATTCGATCATGCACTACCTGTTAAAAAAATGCATTGTTTTGTATTTGAAAATAATCTAATTAGTCTTTTTAGCAATTTTTTTACATAATAGGCTATGTCGAGGACTAATCTTTTAAATCACGCACGTTTACTTTATTGAAAACATAGCTTTATTCCTTTCTTCACTTTTCACTTTTTAATTACTAAATGTATGTAGTGCCCGAAATATTAATTTCCCGAGGCGAGGAAGAAGGGAAAAAAACACCAGGAGTGAATGCAGATACAAAAAAAGTACATATTTATTAAATTTGTAAACTATTTTTGTTTGTAAATGTATATATAAATAAAATCTTAATCTCAATTAAAAAATAAAAAGTGAAAAAAGGAATATAACTGTGTTTTCAATTATGTGATATAAACCTTCAAGTAACTCAAGTATCTATATCACACACTTTTACTTGTACCAGTGGTGTTCCACAGGGATCAAATCTTGGACCCCTATTAATCCTGCTTTTTGTTAATGATATTGCTAAATGTTTTTATTTTTATTGAATTAGTATCTCATGTAGCTCGTGGAATTTCTGTTTCTTAATAGTAAACCATTTAAGAGCCTGCTATCTAATATTTGCTTCTATTATGCATTAATACGAAGCAAACTAGAATATTGCTCAATATGAAATTCAAAGTCTAATATTCTAATTCAAGAAATTTATTTATTACGGAAATAATCATCAATACCCGATTCAGAGCTAACCATCCACGGAACTGGAGAAAGAATTTGGTATAGAATCACTTGAAAATCGACGTAGGATCGCCCAAGTAGTATTCAAATACAAACTTATAAATTACAATATTCGTGATTCATATACCATTTTAAAAGTAAATTTCTATATTTACAGAACCCCAAATAGATATAAGCATACAATTTATAATAACCGATTAAATACGACACATAATTTACATTCCCCAATCATTTCAATGTGTAATTCAGCAAATATTATATCAAATAAGATTGGTATATTTCATGTAAACCTGTCAACACTTTTTTTACATAAACGTTTTACGTAATACATTAGAATATTATTTAAATTTTGTAACAATTATTTAGTTCATTTTATGTTATCTTGTTATTAGTTTCTATAGTATTTTATAGTAAGCTGTTGGATAATAAATGCTTACTATATTTAGTATTATAATTATTATTTTAACTTTATCCGAGACTTGGCTAAATAAATCTGTTACTATTAGTGATTTAAATAATTTAAGTAATTATGTACTTGTAAGGAATGGCCTTTTGTCAAGAGGAGGTGAAGTTGCGATTTACATATCAGAATCACTAAACTACAGCCCGATTAACACAGATACATATATTAAGATACTTTATATTCTTGCAAAAATGCAAAATTTGTAATGTTGCTGTAGCTGCTCTGTATTGCCCACCGAATTATCATATCTCTTAGTTCTTAAATGAGTTTGAAAATACTTGTATAAACTATTTTCCCTTATCAGAAAAATAATATGTTGTGCCAACCTAAATATAGATCTACTAAAATCTCAAATTAACTCTTGCTTTTATATGGCCTACATGGTGATCTTGATTTAAAACAAATTGTCAACGAACGTGAAACTACAACGACATAATCACTGCCCTATTATTCTGTCATTCAATTCACATAAGGTTGTATATTAGATTAATCATTTCCTGAGTGTTGGAAACATGCCATAATTACACCTAAACTTAAAGACTTAAGACCTATTAGCATTTTACCCACTTTACTCTTCGAAAAAAAAAAATATAATAGAACAATTATTTGAATATGTTGAAACTAAATCTATTCTACAATCTGGGTTTCGGAGCAAAGAAGCTGTACTGAAAATCACGGATGATATATTATCAGCTTCAGATAAAGATTTGTTAACAATATTAGTACTCTTGGACTTCAGTAGAACTTCCGATACAGTTAATCATGACACTCTAATTCAAATATTAAACATGTTACCGTACTATTAAATCATTATCTAAGTACTGTGTACAACTTTATAATCAATGATCACATTTCCTAAGTTTTGAGAAAGATGTTCCACATGGATCAGTTCATGTTCCTCTTAATTTCTCTATATATACATTCAATATTCTTAATCAATTACAAATTTGCAAAGATGATATGTACGCCGACGACATTCAAATATACCTCTCCTTTAAGCCCGTGTCCTTTTGAGATGCTGAAGTATGTGTAATGACAGACTTGCAGAAATTATATTATCACTCAGTTTTGCTAGATTTAACGTTAAACCCTGCTAAGTATTATTAATAATAATAATAATCTTAATAAGATTGCCTATAATATTATTTTCTAGAACTTATCTAAATATAACACATGATAATGTGCTATATTACCAAGTTAATTTTCGACAAAAACAAATGAATCATACATATTCAACTCTAAAGGATCCTGATCCACATACACATATACGCATTGTACAATATCTGCAAGACTAATAAATTATTAGCTACTAAAATCGAAACGTACTCGTATCTGCAGTGGGAAATGGCTAATGAAATTTCCACAGATTCACATTCGCCTACTGATTTTAATTGTATGTATGTCTATAAACAGCTTTTACATAGTACGAAACGTAAAAAAAGAAAGAATCAAGACAATAAAGTTTTACGTCGCCCTCATAAAACAAGGTTAAATCGGCGTGAACCCACGCGTGGAACAGACCCGAAAACGCAAAAGGGGTAGTTTATTTAAGAAAAGAAACGCGCATCCTCTTATTCTTCCTTCACGCCAGCTTTATCTCTGCAACATCCAATATAGCGAGCTTTTAAACCAATTTCGTTCTTAGGCACGCATTAGAGGCTCCTGAGCAATGCCCGCCCGCTAACCTCCATAAAGGGGGTGCAATAGGACGGAAAATTAAAGACGGCAACATCCCTCGCTCTGACTAGCGTCTCTGTACCCCGCCGCCGCCCTCGGGTTATTAAGTGCAGCAGAAAAGAAATTATTATCCATTCTATGGGTGAAGCGGCCGTTCGTAATTCGGGCCGAAGTTTATAAGTTTGTTTTGTGCGAGTTTGTTAAACGCCAGGCCCCAGCCCGGCCAGCGGAGCTTTTCGGTAATTACAGTTACGATTTCGGCATCGACGGAAAACTTTTGATCTCTTTACACCACAGAAACTACAAAATGGATTTATAATTGCATTAGGTTATATCGAAATCAATATTTGTATCACAAACGCACATTTTAATATTTAGATAATATAATTTTACGCAACTTATTTCATTTAAAGGCATTGGAAATTATATTATTTTAGATCAAATTAAATGTATATATTCAATATTGTACTTAGCTATATCTATCTTTATAAATGTCTGGAAATTTAAAACTCCAAGTTAAATTCGTTTTCCTGTCTTCAATTGCTCTGTGCTAAAAAAATCAAAACCGGTAACTTTTTATAATTCGGGGGTCTTTGACTAATTATGACATATCTTTTAGTTTTAACCATATTTAATATTCAATTTTAAGCAAGTTATCTCAAACAAAGATTTGATTAATATATGTATATATTTTTCATACAAATAATTAACGAAGCTTTTACATGAATGTAAGAATTATATTAAATATATGTATGTATGAAATAAGTATTTTATATATACCTTTCTTTCATTTAAATTTGTATGTACAACAAAATACCGTCCAGATTTTAAAATGAAAAAGGAAACCTACAGATGATGTTACTGCTTAACAAGAAGTGTAACCAAATTATATTTTAAGTTAAATATTTCTAGATAAGAGGGGTTGGTGCGTGAATAGAGATATGTATCCAAACCGAACCGTGTGTCCGTTTGTCCTTTATGCAAATCGAAATCATGCTTTATTAATGGCTTCAGTCCCTGATGGAAAGCTCGCTGCTGCGTACAGACGGAATATATTAATAAAGCGCGAACGAGCGCCACGGCTTTTCCGAAAGTGCGGGACACACATACACAGGAAAAAAAAACAAGCTTTCATCTGCTAACCGACACACTAACAAACAGGATTTAATTACTTTGTTCTCGCGCATGCAAATTCTGAAATGTTTACACTGAAGGCTTCCAAGCTCTATTAAGGTCAACATGTTTGCAAAAAAATACGCGTATTTTTCATATACAAAACAACTAAGACATCGCATGTTTATTTAAAATATTTATAAAAAACACACTTACAATGTGAGTTAAAAGAATTTTCACAAATTTCTACGTAAAATTTTGAATTAGTTTATTCGAAAATTGGGCTTTTCAAAATGAAATGATGAATATGAAATATATTGAACTAAATATCCAATTTACCTACATAATTTATTAGTACTGCAGTTATTTTTTCTTTGGGTAATTGGTTCGCTTTTTTGATTTATTACTACTAATAAATAAAATAGAAAACAATAACTTATTTAAAGGCCAAAAATTTACGCAAATTAATTTTTTTAGGAATACAAACAAGTAAAATAGGAAATAATACATGACAATGGTGGCGCATTCGATTGAGGCCTTGAATTGAGGTACAGCAACGTTGGTTCGGGTCAGTAGTTGGATGGGTGACCGGTGCCATTCACCATTGGGATACAATTAATGGTGCCTTAGAGTGACGGGGGCGATCCTTTTAAGTAACAAGCTCATTTACACACACGAATATAGAAATCAAACGGCGAAAGGACCACGTGGTCGATTTCCAAACACTACTACTACTACTACTAGGAAATAATTAAATTATACTATATGACAATTAAAATATATTAGACTCCATAAATAAATATATATTCACTGAAAGATGGTCTAATTTAATAAACATTCCAAATTATGGTATTTTATTAATAGTAATAATAAACTACAAACTTATCAATTACTTAGTGAAATATAATTTGATGTTAAATTACCATACATCAGCCACTAGATTTGTATTCTTATCACTAATAATGCGACGGCTCTTTTTGGTTTATTTCACATTCAGAAAGCCTATTATAAATTTTTGAAATAAATGAAGATATACTAGTATTAATAGGTATTAATATATACTACGCTTCTAGAATTTGTTGCTATGGCGGCTGCAGATCTTTCATTTTTTAAACATATGTTTTATAATCAGTTAATTCTATTCATCTATAACTAATTTCCCTTCTTAGTAGAAAACGAATCTGAAGACATATAAACAGAAAAGCTTCTAGGTCGTCTGAGATGCAAACGTTTTTATTGTTATTGACCTTCTTCTTCAATATAGGAAAGTTGGAGCCATACTGTATGTCAGGCAAATTGATACTCCATCTTGGACAACGAATCGGATAAACTAATGGAAATTATAATATCGCACCATAAGCATGGATTCAACTTGATAAGTTTACAAGTATGTTTTTCACTGATATACAAGTAAATAATCTCTGGTAAAAATAAGAAATGATTCCTTTATTATCAGTACAGAGCGGATAAAAAAGCTTAAAAAATGTGAAAAAAAGCACTTAAAAAGGCACACAATTTAGAGAAAAAAAGCATTAAAAAAGCATAAAAAGATGAAAAAAGCACTAAAGAAAACTATATTTTCTTAATATGTTACATGTTTATATCAACATATTTTACGTAGAAATTCTGCTTAAAACTAAAATAAACATTCTTTCTTTACGCAATATATAATATCATGCAAGTATTTAAAAATTAAATTGTAATTTTGTATACATTTCAAAATACCTAAAATCTATTCATGAAAACAGTAGATCATTAAATTTTGTTCTAGGGGTTTAATTGTAAAAGTTATTACTTCTGACGCTCAATAAATTTTTGAAAGTGGAAAAGCTTCTCTTTATTTTAAATTATAGCTGGATCTATTTCAAAATCAAGTTTAATTTATTTAATATTAAAAATCCTTCATTTTCACCGAATACTTCTTTCGATATTATTTTGATTTCTTGGGCAATGCGTCCAGGTATTTTCTAAAATGAATCTGCTTTTATAAAGATTTAATTGTGTTGCTCACAAAATTTAAACGCGATTTTATGTAACTAAATTGTTTTGAAGGAAGCTCTTGTTTCTTAAGGACTGTTTGACAGTCATTAATTGATTTGCTTGTCGTTTCGGGAAAGTTGTATATAACCTTATTAAATTCTTCAAAATTGTTCGCATAGTACATCGTAGCATATAGCCAAGTTCCCCATTTTGTTAGCACTGGTTTATGGGGCAGAGAGATATCAAGTAATGACTTCTTGAATAATTGCACCCACAGAAGAATATAAGAACTATTTTTCCATATTTAATTAAATCTACAAATGGAAATTTCATTCTTATAGTTTAAGAAATTCGTTTCTATCCATGTGCTAAACTTGTACAATGCACAAAATGTATTATTAGTAAAATTTTGTAACTTGGTATTGTCTACGGCAAAAATAAGCTTGTCAGTCCATCATTTATGAATTTTGCTATAATGTTATTATCAGTTTTCTTCAATTCTTTTCTATATATCAAAATACTATTAGTCGGATGTCTTCATGTTAAACTCGTTTTATTAAATTAAACAAGCGTCTGTGGTTTCATCCGCACCAAACCACATATAATTATTGTTAATAATATCTTTAATTTTTTGTATGGTTTCATAGTACGCAAGAGCTACATAATTTTTTCTCGGGAATGCGCATTTTACAATATTTTCCCAAGAAAGGTTTAAATGCATTATTTTGTAATTTTCTTAAAGGGATATTCGAATGTAAAAGTATTTTGCACAAATGTGAATTTAATTTAAATTATCCATCGTTTGTTGAAGATGATGCTAAAGATTGTGAAATTTTGCTGTTTTTTAGTTCAGCTTTGAACTTTTTCAAACGTACTTGATGTAGTGTTGTTATAACATGTTTTACATACAAGTCTTGACTAGTTAGGATGCAGTTGGGAACTAAAATAAAACTTACTATTTTTAAACATGCTTTACAAAATAATGTATAATTTTCACTTGTTAATTCTGGATAGTCTCTAATTGATTCTTATATTGTGGTTTTCACCTTTTGCATTATGGGTTAAATATACATGTGAATTATATAATATAATTTATCTGTGATTCCCCAGGTTAATACGATTCACGCATATAATAATTTTTGATAAATAAGCAAAGTTTTTGGAATGTCAATTCAATAGTTTATGAATGCGAGTTTGAATATGAAAATTAACAAATTAACGAAAACGTAAATATACGCCAGTCGTCCCATCCGTATTTTTGTTGAGAGTAGAAAATTGATACGGTTGAAGAACACCTGATTATTAGCTATCACATAAATTTGTTTACATTTAATACTTACTGGGGTCCCTGTTCGGGCCTAGTTTAACGACATTTACATCCGGAATATCATAGGTGTGATTCCTATGAAGCGTTCGTCTGCATTATCTGAATAATGAGACGGTCTATTATATCTATTTATTTATAAACGAATCCATTGTAAATTGGTAATTTGTACTAAAATTTATTAATAATAAAATTCATTATAATTATTGTATCATATTATGGAGATTTTAAACAATTATGTTGTCAAAAGACACGAAGAAAATATGTAATACAAATATAATCTATAAATGATGGGATACAGATTTTTACGCAAAGTCTCTATATTAGCACATTAATTTAATATCAGCGTGAAATTTTTATTAAATGTGTTTTAAATGTTCAAGAAAATGCTCCAAATAAGCATCACAATCTAAAAAAAGCATGAAAATAAGCATAAAAAGTTAAAATAAGCACAAAAAGTCAAAATAAGCAAAAAAGCAAAAAAAAACTTAGCGCTAAGTAATCACATTCTTCAAGATTCGTATAGATATTAAGAAATTTTTTCGATGCTATTAATATTATGGATAAGTATAATGCTAGAAATCCGCTCTCTAATTATCAGTATTAATTCGGTTCACATTTATTGTATCTCCTAGCAGAAATAAAATTCAGCATTTCTCATAAATTCAATCAGATTAATGATCGTTAACTCTCTGTTCATTTCTGTATGGCAACTAGTCAATTTAAATTAATCTAATTTGATAAAACGTTATAAAGAATACTTTCTTAGAAGAAAATTTTAATTGTCATTATTTGTAGTAAAATTCGCCAAATATCAGAAATGTTTGTTGATAGTTATTTCAAGTTAAAGTTCATTTAACTTAACTCACTCTTGTGGCGGCCATAATTATCATAAAACGGTTCTCAAAAAAGTAACTTTAGTATAGTTTTGAATTAAATTAAACATTCAAGCAATTCACTTTAATTAATTTTTACAATTTTATATGTGACGCATAGATATAAGATACGTCTAGGAGGGAGAGTGTTAACTTTAGTGAAAGTAGCGTATGGTTAGGGCTAGAGTCAATTCTGCTAATACCATTTCTGTAGGCCAAAGACAAAAGAAATTTATTTTTCAGTTTGTAAAATTTGATTTAAATAAATCAGTGACCAAATATAGCTGGCATGTTCTAATTGAGAACGTGATAAAGAAATGGATAAAATTTTCTGAGTATCAATAGAGAAATTCTTTTTAAAACGATTTCTAAATCATAGACTTTATAAAGATTTACAACTTATTGTGTCAAAATGCTTAGAAAATTTGAAACTACAATCGACGAACATAATCAACTGACGAGAGTTTTGTTCCATTGATGTCGTGGTTATTATTGATAATTCATCCCCTTTGAAAAGAAGTGATTAAATATTTACTATAATTAAAATAAAGTTTCATATCACAGCACCACCTATAGATGTTATCTAAGTCATCTTGTATATATTTGGCGTAACAGATTTATCTTTAACTGAAAGAAATATCTTCAGATCATTAACAAATAAGAGAAGCTCAGAATGTTTAATGTATAAGTTAATATAGTTTATAAATATCAAAAAAAATATTGGCGCACAATGGCAACCTTGAGGAACTTCCTGTCGTCACATGCTTTTGAAATGAAGTTATTCAATACTTCTTCTGCTACTTTCTTGATGGAACCATATATTCAAAATGGGTGGAGTAAAACACTTGTTTTGTTTCATGATTTTATTATCAGTTTCCTGACACGTGTTTCGATCCGTTACGATCATTTTCAAAGTTAAACTAAATTAAATATTTAATATTTAAATTTAATATTTAATTTAGTTTAACTTAATTCAGTTTAACTTTGAAAATGATCGTAACGGATCGAAACACGTGTCAGGAAACTGATAATAAAATCATGGAAAAAAACAAGTGTTTTACTCAACCAGGAAACAACTAATCCAGCTGGTTATAATTTCGCCAAAACTCATATGCTGTAATTTGTTTACCGAAATTTAATGAGATACTAGGTCACAGGCCTTCTAAAAGTCCATGTACATACCAACTTTTTGATAACTAGTTTCAAAAGCCTTCAAATTGTGATGTAAATTAGATACAGTTGACATTCCGTTACTGAAACTATGTTGTACGTTGCAAATAATGTTCTTGCAATGATACATCAGCTGCAATGAAATTAATTTATCAAATATTTTAGGAATAACCAATCCCTCTATAATTCATGTTATCGTACTTGCTATCACTTTTATAAACCTCCTCCACGTGACTTATAGCTAGTATTGCTGGATCGGTCACATCTAAATAAAGTAAAGTTACGGATATCTCATTAACTATCACTCACAGATGTATGTAACCAAGTTTCAATAATTATTAATATACTATAGTCAGTTATTTATTTATTAACTTTACAAGATCTATTAAAAAATAAACGAGAACTTGCATACATAAAAATAAAATCACTTTAAAATTTGCTGCATAGATCTTAAGGGCAGAGTTCACGGTTTCATGTGTTCTTCCAACAAACCCATTACTCTTGTTACTTAGATATGATATACAGGGTGTCCCGTTAATGCGGGGAGCCATTTCCCCGCATCAATTGTTATAAACAAAAGAAATAAAAAAAATTTAACTTTGAAGCCAAATTCCGGCTTAACCGTAAATTTTTGGATATAGATAAGTTGCGTTAAATCATCATATTTTGACCCCAGGAATCTATGGTCCAGCCATTTCCCCCGCATTAACGGGACACCTTGTATATATGATATATAGTCGATGGTAGCCACTAGAGCAATATTTCGACGGAAGGCCATTGAAATACTGGATGTCTTGTCTTGTCTTCTCCTTTATCTTTACATCTTGCCAGTTCATGTTTAAAAGTTTTGTAGTGGTCACGCTGTAATATGGTTCTGTCACTGTAAAACGTCTATCTCTCTCGATTTTTGGTTTCCCTATATAGTATATATAGGGGGACTATTGTTTTCGTGATTTTTTTTTCAAATTTTTTTTTTGCGGAAATATCCGTTTTGGGCCCCCCTGAGTCCATTGCACTAATTTCTGGAAAAATTTGTTGTGTGTCTGTGTGTCTATGTGTCTGTCGGTGGGCGCTGTATCTCAAAAACGAAACATCCTATTGAGATGAAACTGTAAACTTAAGGTTTTATCGTTAAAAACTGGAACTGAAAAGCTTTTGGTAAACATTCATAAACCGGAAGTGTGAATTCTTAAAAACGGTTCAAAAGTTAAAGAGAATAATAAACTGAACAAATTTTATTTGAACATATTTTTCATAAAATTCTTAACTTTCGAGAAAAATAATAAAAATTGAATATTTTGATATTTTTTGAAAATTACTAATAACATAAACTATTGGAGTTACGTAAAAGTTACATAAAAAGTTATTGTAGAGAATTTAAAATTGAATAAATTATTAAGAATAACTTTTTTGCGTAAACCTCATAGTTTTCGAGAAAAATATAGGGAAACTACTATGATGGCCACATCACCATTTTTTGAGTAAATTTACTGATAACCCGCTATATTCAAAAATTAATTTAATTGGTTTTAGCTTAACTAATGGTTTTCCAATTAGGATTCTTTAGACGAAAAGCTCAAATCTGCCCTTTGAACCAATAATAGTTTTAATTGAAGATATGTCCTTATTAATTTTTGCATCTGCATTTTCGGTTGATTCTGGAAGGTTATATACCATAACATTTAAAATACGCTGTTATCTGTCTTCTATATCCGCCACTATATTTAGTTATTTTGAAATGTTATGATTATATTTTCCAGATTGCATAATAGATCCTTTATGCCAGTGATATCAGCAAATATGTTCTTTATTGCGTTTAAAATTCATCTTTAAAAAGAAAGAAGCAAGTTCCCTTCTCAAAACTTTATCTAGAATCATTAATAGACGAAGGCTAGCTTTTCTGTGGAGTTTTTACTGTTTTTACATCAAGCATAAAACAGAATAACATTGTTGATTAGATGCACGACTCTTCAATATTTCTTATTGTAACGACGCAATACTCAAGTAAATAAATGTGTCATACCTAACGCTCTGGAATATTCTTTATTCTTTATTAGCTTCGTTTTCCCTGCTAACATATTTAAATAAATATATACATAAAACCATACAAAAATGTTGGCCGCAGGAATCACAGAGTTCACTGCTTCTCAATGATCTTCCACTCGACCCATATCCTTCCACACACAAGAGATGGCCCTTGATTGCTTCTGGATTAATTCTTAATTTTTTAATTCAGCAAATATGCTATATTTTGTCCCTTTTATAATGGAAATTTTAAACTTTAATATATATGTCATAATGACGATTCTCCCAGACGTTGTTTAGGGAGTCACAAATCACTTTTAATTTTCTACGGACCCCCTGAATGATCCCGGGGACCGTTACATATATGTAACAAGGGACATTCATTTTACCTCTTACAGTCGATTAAGAGGACCTAATTCTTATTATAACTTTTATTTCATTAATACCGCACCTGAAAATTAATATTTAATTTACAGTATTGTACTAATCCTGAATTGAAAAATTCACTATGTTTTAACCACAAGTAATTATTGTAAAAATATTATATAAAGTGTAGACACAATTATATAAATCTAAACATCATAGTGAATTTTTCAATTCAGTGTAAGTATGGATTACCACCTAGTAACGGTCGCAACCATTATCTTTATTGTACTAATGTTTAAAACGTTATCAAAATTAATTTTATTACTATCTATCCAAGGTTTAAATTTAAATTTTAATACTGTTAGTCTAGATTTGGTGTGTACTAGGTATAATTGATACATTTTAGTGTTGTCCTATTCAGTAATATGGTAATATTATGTAAACTAATAACCTTAATTTTAGGACCTTTAGTTCTGTTTTCATTCGTAAAATCAGTGTTTGCATGGAGCATTTCTTTTTTTCATATAGGTGACAAGTCAGTATGCCCCCTCACAGTTGCTAAAAGAACAGATAACTTAGTAATTGGAATAGTAGTAGTAGTAGTATTAGGCTATCGACCACGTGGTCCTTCCGCCATGTGTCATTTGTGTATTTGTGTGTGTGTAAATGAGCTTGTTACTTTAAAGGATCGTCCCCGTCACTTTAAAGCACCATTAATTGGATCCCAATGGTGAATGGTACCGGTCACCCATCCGACTACTGACCCGAATCAACGTTGCTGCACTAATTGTGATTATATGGGATTCTCTACTACCATATATGTCTCATTTTATGGTATTGAGCTTCTACATATACACAGCTTCGTCTGTATAAAAACGATTGGCTAGGATCGTAAATAATTTTACAGTTATAAACCAAATTGCCTTTATATATAATTTTCTTTGTCGCAAAAATATGTTGTAATAGAAATTATACTACTAGTATATTTGTCCGTGTTTATTCGAATTCGAATAAAATGTTTTATTACTTATTATAATTTAGCTTTTTTAATAGTAGAGCCTTTGAATCTTGTCATGAGGTAATAAAAGAAATAATATCGAATTAGTATGAAAAAATGAATAGTAAACAAAGCTGTCCATCGTATTATTACTATTATTATTAATTCAAAAAATAATTAACCACCAACTTGATAATGATTGTTTTTTTTTGTTTATTTGAGTTTATTTATCTTAAAAACGTATTTCAGTTTTCAACCAGTTTAAATAATTCATAAATTGTATTAATCTTTAAATATGAGTTGAGAATGTATTTCTTAAAACTAATTAGAACAACATTATTTGCTTTATTTTAATAAATTTAATTATGTAACGGGTGTCCAACAATTATTGCAGTCCCGGGTGGCGTTGGAATCAAAAACGTAGGTCAATTCTTTCATGTGCCAAATAAATGAACTGACATTTTAATTGTCACACATAACTTAAATATGCATTAAAAATTTCCGGTCATTTATTTGCAATATGTAAGAATCGACCTACGTTTTTTATTCCAACGCCACCCGGGACTGCAATAATTGTTGGACACCCGTTATATATTTTATTCAAAATGCTTATAGTGAAAATCATTTCCTTATTTTATTAAATTTGCTGTGCACTATACTACCACAGATTTGAAATATAGTTAGGAAGAAAAATTATTATGAATTTGTTTTTGCAATAATGTTAGTATTTCTTCCATTAGTGTTAAGGATTATGTTTTGAATATAGTGGAGTTCTTTAAAAGTTTATACCTATTTTTAATGTTTATGCATAGTTCTGCGTTAATAGCTGCTATTATGGTAACTTAAAAGTTTGTAATTCCTATATTATTTAAATAATTAAATTTGGTCTTACTAATAATTTGAAGTCATTGGTGGAATCAGTGATTATGTTAGGAAATTGTTGCTTGTAAAATAATTCAATAATTGTACCTTCAGAATGTGTTTATCAGTAAACTACACATTGAAACTTTATTTATGTAGATTATTTTGTTCATTTTTCATAATCAAAATATTTTCAGGCTTTCAAAATTCTATCGAAATACATTTATTTAATAGTTGTGAGGCATACAATCAAGAAGGTGATTATAACGAGCAGCAAACATTAATCACAACCAAATAATTTCGTATTAGTTTATAAAAGCAATTCTTGAAATTAAGCCTAGCTATTCATAGACCAACAAGTATAAATTTTTATAGCCAACATTAACTACTTTACATGCTTATGTGATATTAGATAATTAATATAATTGATTTAATAATACACGGCTAATAAAAACTGCATTTTTATAAATTATTATTTAAGAATGATAAAATAAATTCAATACGGATATATTTGTCTGATTACGCCAATTAAAATCAAAGCTATTTGTGCGGCGGTTCTTTAGCGATTTGATGAATAGTTATGTCTCTGTGTGCATTTGAATTCAACAGCGATTAATTCGTATCTGTGAAGCAATCGCTTCGATTCATCACAAATTAGCTGAAGGAAATTAGTCGATTAACAAGTAGCACTCTCACGATTACTCTTCCTAATTGACATGGAAATTGTGTAACTAATACGACCTCGCGCTCGGATCAAATTCAAGAGGCAGAAATCGGTGGTCGATCTTTAATTATAGTGTCCCGCGTATGTATGTGGAGCACTTTCAATCTTTGCGTTTTTGGAGCTTTTGTTGGCTGGTCTCTTTGGTGCTCTTGTGGGCGGATGGAGTGAGTAACAAGGCTGCGATTTATCTCCCGGTCCGGATTATTACTATATTTATTGTTATCATTATGCGTTTCGCGATCGGACCATTTCGTCCGCTTCAAGGAGAGGAGGAATGCGGTCCATCCTCGGCCAGATGATATCTTCTGGCACGGCTCACGACGGTGAATTTCCCATATACACCACCGGCCCAACGACCAACCAACCGAACCATCCGAGCACGTCTGTTATTTTAACAGTAAATTAACAAACACATTTGAGCCCAATCGCGTTCTTATTTATGGTATCGCGTAATTACTATTATTTTACAATAAAAGCCGGAGATGGTCTTAATAAGCAATCACGTTTTATTTGGACCACGAGGAGAAAGAGAAAGAGACACTAATGTTCCGTTCCATTATCACATCATCATCATCATCTAGTAGGAATGGAAGCCGACACACAAAGAGGTATTAAATTATTCGGAACAAAGAAGTTGTTGTACATAAAGACACCAAGTAATAAGTATTTGTTCGCTCATGTTCTTCGTTCGCCATGCAAAACGATTGTTCCCCTCCGTGTGTGCATTGTCTTCATCATCATAGCTATTAAATTACGCGATAGCGTAAACACTGCACCATGGCTAATTTCTTTCCTATACGCCTTACCTTAATTGAACCATCATTCTCCTGTCGTCATAGATAATGTCATTTTGTTTAGCATCGTAATTTCTTTTTTGTAATATGAACCTGTACTTATTATAAATAATATATCACATTATTTTTATAAATTATCTATTAAGCAACTAGTAGCCCAAAAAAGTATTCAACTTAAATTTATGCTTTACCAATAGTCAATACGAGTGAAAAAAAAACTAATTTTATTATTATTACTTCTAAAAGCAGTATTAATGAAAAACTAACAAAATTGTTAGGTAAATAAAAAAATAACATTGACAATAATATAATTAAAATTAGTAAGACAATGAATTTAGCTATTAATATAAATGAATGAAAGGTGAATCTGTTGTAACCCAATAATATAATTAGCATATTATTTTACCCGTATATTTATTTAATTCATAACATAATTATAATTTTCAGATTTTTTATTTAATACAAATTATATTACACTTTTTAAATTTTTAACTTCTTGTAGATTCAAATATTAAGACTTTAAACGAATATATCAAATATTAAAATAAATCTAGTTTATAATATATTCTTAGCCTACATTATTATACAGAAACATAATTTCTGGAATTATTGTGGCATTAGGTATAATGATTAGACTAAAACAAAATTTTATATTATCGAGGTATTTTGTCAATAAATGCACAGTTAATATAAAATAGAAATATTTGGTTCTGAAATATAAAAAGATACTGCTATTTGCACCTTAGTGTTGTAAATACCGAATTATCTTAAAACACACTAAAAACTAAATATTCATTAAACTGTAAATGTCAAGATGACATAAATCACATATTTGTGTAAACTCCTTTTGAGGATATAATATGCCGCATTTGGCCAAACCAAGAGAAAATATTCTGAGATGAGCATCAAGAAGGAAGTCTCGTGGAAGAACGCTATGTTGTGAACTCTGCTCTTTCTATATGTGATTGAAATTTTTGTTGATATCACTGGATTTTATATACAATTTTGGAATATTATGTAAGCATATTGGAATAAATAAATAATACTAATACTAACCGTTCGTAGTTATTACAGTTACTAGTGTTTCACTTTTATTGTTTCAGGCCTGATGAAGCCATTCCCAACTGGATTTTTTTTTATTTTAAACATTTCAATACTTGCCTTACTCCACCTCGCTTTAGATTTCATAGAAGAGACAGTGTGATAAAGGTAGAGGTTTATTGAAGCAAATATCTTCTTCACGAAATACCGCACACCACCTATTTGAAAATGAGTTTTGAACGATCATAGAATATTGTAAACGATTTCAACAATAATATTGCAACTATTTAAAAGTGGTTATTTTCAACGAATAATAAAAAAATCTAAATTTTCAGCCAAGATTTAATTATTTACATACATATAAAACATTAGCTATCAAGGTATGGGTATTAATGTAAATTCCTCTTTATAATAGAGAGATGAACCGTTTTCATCTCAGACATGTAGGGCATGTGTGCCTTTAGACTATTTTTTCCTTATTATTTGCCATATTACAAATGTATAAATAATAATAAAAATAATAATGTTTATTAACTACTAATTTTTTACAAAGATAACTGGTATAAATTTGACTTAGTATTAAATACACTATTTAATTTCTCATTATTTACGTATATGAGTTAATAAAACTTAGTCCCCTAAAGTTTAGCTTGTCTGGGGCTTAAAAACAAAGTTATTACTATATATTTAATAATAAATTAATAGTAGATTTCAAATGTGTTCCAAATTTATCATAATATAGTCAATAACAAATTATTTAACGTACATTCAATCATTTTTAGTTCATTTTACAGAAAGAAATACGTTCAAACTAGTGTTGCTTTGATAGCCTTGCTATTTTGTAACACGCAAATTACTTTTGTATTATTCAATGTCTGTCGAAGTATTAGCTAGAGAAGTAGTTGTTTCAAAAGTGGTTTGTTCTTGTAGTCTTAATAAGACTCATTTGTTGTAGATTTTACGAAATATTTTCGTGTTTTTTCTAATTAATAGTAGATTTGTAAATATACATATAATATACACACATTTATTCATGTATATACACATTCACACAACACATACACTTGAACACGCAAATTCTTAAAATTAAATTCGTGTCACTATCTGTTTAATTTCATTTCTAATAGTATCGAAGCGAAATCTTTTAATATTATTTTTAAATAATACCAGTGAGTTTGCAATTAATAAATCTTTTGGTATAAAATTAAGAAATTTTATGCCAAGATATTCACTTGATTTTTGACCAATAACTTTATTTTTCTTCGATACTTTATAATTATTTATGTTTCTAGATTCGTAATAATAATCATTTGTCGGTAGTAAATGTTTTTTCTTCTAAGAAATTAAACTCAGTACATAGCAATATAATAGTCAAATATCAAATAACACTGCATCCTTGTATAGTTGTTCCGATGAATAGGTGGGTTCTTTGTTAAAAAT
Organism: Ontholestes murinus; assembly: GCA_963969525.1. Lineage (NCBI taxonomy): Eukaryota > Metazoa > Arthropoda > Insecta > Coleoptera > Staphylinidae > Ontholestes > Ontholestes murinus. Next base: position 39,971,348 of record OZ018395.1, read on the forward strand.
TATTTTCAGAATTCTCTTTTGCAGTAGTTCGAGATTTATCAAGTGTATATCACGGGCACTACCTCATCCAACAATACCGTAAGATATATGACTTTCAATCAATGAATGATAAACTATTTTTATCTCTTTTAAGTTTAAAATATCTTTAAGAAATTTGATTTTGAAGGTTGTACATCTTAACTTTTTAATTACATAATGAATATGTTTATCTCACTTAAGGTAGCTATCAATTATAATGCCAAGGTATTTAGTGTTATCGACAAGTTTAATTTTAATTTCTCCTAAATTTAGTTTTAATGTTATTTGTTGGTACTGTGGAAGATTGCGCTGTAGATTGGTGAAAGGAACCGCAACTGTTTTAGAAAAGTTTATTAATAAAAGTATATGATCAAACCAGTTTTTAATTTTAATCAAGCCTCTTTCAACTATATGCTTTAATTATTCGCTTTATAGAACAAAACAGTATCATACGCAAAACGTACCACTTCTGCTTTGCTGTTTAATGAAAATAGGCCATCCAAATAAACCAAATCCAAATAATAAAGGCCCTAGTACTGAGCCGTGTGGAATTACACATTTTAAATATTACGAGCTGCTAACAATATTACCTATTTTCACTGATTGACTTCTGTCTGTCAAGTAACTTTTAAATAAGGCATGCGGGGTTCCTCTTATTCCGTAGTCATATAAGGTGTTAAGTAGAATTTGGTGACTTACTGTGTCGAAGGATAGCTAAATCTACAAAAATACCTATGGCTGGTATACTCTCATTAAGTGCGGTGTAAATCTTTTTAGTAAAAAATTCTATAGCATCTTGATTTATTCTTTTGGAAAGCAAATTGCGAGAAAGACAATATATTGTATTTATATAAAAATCGATAGTGTAATAAATCCGTTTCATCGCTTGTTTTGTAAATAGGTAATATAAGTGCTGTTTCTAGTGCTGCTGGCACAATGCCCGAAGTGAAGATGATATTTATAATAAATGATAGTGGTTCCTAGATATTTTGAGCAATGCCCTTTATAGTTTCAGCCTTTAAACCGTCAACTCCGACCGATTTTTTATTTTTCATCTTATTCATTATTTTCATAACATCCTCTTTGTTAGTTTCTACTAGGTGAAATGAATTCAAGGTGGTCTTTTTTGGTGGATTACATTCTGGATCTTGAGTTATATTTGAAGCTAAATCAGTTCTTGCGTTTAAAAATGTATCATTGAACATATAGACGATCTTATTTCTATCATGAATAATGTCATTATTCTTACTTTTAACTTGACCTATTTGACTCTTCCAAGTTGAATTTGTTACTTCCGATATTACTGTCCACATGTTTTTTTAAACATTTTTTGTTTTCATAAATCTTGTTTTTATAGAAATTAATCTTTGCTTATTTAATAATATTATTTAGGTTATTTCTATACAATCTGTACTCCGTTTTTAATTGCAAATTCTTTTTAGTAAAAAATTCTATAGCATCTTGATTTATTCTTTTGGAAAGCAAATTGCGAGAAAGACAATATATTGTATTTATATAAAAATCGATAGTGTAATAAATCCGTTTCATCGCTTGTTTTGTAAATAGGTAATATAAGTGCTGTTTTTAGTGCTGCTGGCACAATGCCCGAAGTGAAGATGATATTTATAATAAATGATAGTGGTTCCTAGATATTTTGAGCAATGCCCTTTATAGTTTCAGCCTTTAAACCGTCAACTCCGACCGATTTTTTATTTTTCATCTTATTCATTATTTTCATAACATCCTCTTTGTTAGTTTCTACTAGGTGAAATGAATTCAAGGTGGTCTTTTTTGGTGGATTACATTCTGGATCTTGAGTTATATTTGAAGCTAAATCAGTTCTTGCGTTTAAAAATGTATCATTGAACATATAGACGATCTTATTTCTATCATGAATAATGTCATTATTCTTACTTTTAACTTGACCTATTTGACTCTTCCAAGTTGAATTTGTTACTTCCGATATTACTGTCCACATGTTTTTTTAAACATTTTTTGTTTTCATAAATCTTGTTTTTATAGAAATTAATCTTTGCTTATTTAATAATATTATTTAGGTTATTTCTATACAATCTGTACTCCGTTTTTAATTGCAAATTCTCTGGATTTTGTTTCATTCCGAAATATAAGCTATTTTTATTATTTATTGATTGAAGCAGTGCCCCTTCCATCCACTGTTTTCTTTTTCGATTTTTATGATTGATTTTTGTCATTGACAATTTATTTGTAGCATGGTCTATACTTTCAGCCAAATATACTCTATTCTATGATAAATTTCTCAAAATACTATTTAATGCATGCAGCTTTATATATTTTTGTAGCATTCTGATACTTCTGGGATCTGACCCTTAGTTAATTTGGTTCCGAAAATAATTTGAATTACTTGCGAACAATGGTCTGTTATGTTTGTATCTATAATCATCGGTAATATGTTTTCGCTTAGAGGGTATTGAGTTCGAATAAATATATGGCCTATGCAGGCATTTCCTCTGGTGGGGCTATTAATCAGAGATGTAAAGTTATATTCACTTAGAATATCCTGGTAGTTTGATAACTCTGAGGTAATTTTTGATATGTCTATGTTAATATCTCCTACGATAATAGTATGTGAACTATATATATTTGTTTTCAGATAGTTTTCAAACTCTGTTAGAAAGAAATTGATATCCGAAGATGGAGATCGATACAAACCCTTAATTTGAATTTGGGTACCATCATTCATAAAAAGTTTCAGTTCAATAATTTTTGTATTATTGAAATCAATAATTTTAAAGTTAAATTGAAATGAGTTTTTTATATAAATTACGACACCATAGTTTTGATTAAAACAGCCCTCATTGTATATAGAAATATATTCAGGCATATTAAATAATGACATATCACCAATTCTCCAGATTTTTGTTAATACTACACAATCAAACTTTGTACTTAAATGATTCAGAACAATTTGTAATTCATCAAATTTTTGTGAAAGTGAAACAATGAAAAATTTTTTACCTGAGAATTAATTTTATGTATTTGATCACACTCATTCTAATGACTAATTCTTCCCCGATGATGATTTGGAATTTACTCTAAGTACTCGTTTATATATACAGCAATAAACACTTACTTTATTATTTTGTTATTTCATTGCATTTATAATTCAATGACTTTTCATTACTTGATTATAAATTTGGCACATTTTATCCTAATTTATTTATATCAATTTAGGATACGCCTATGTAGTACATCTCTTTTATTTATAACATGGATTCGATATTTAAATTTTCAAGGATATACATCACAAAAACAAAAGGATCACACTCTTCACACCAGTGAGGGTCTTCACGGTGACTAATAGAACAATACAAGACTGTCCTGATGGAATGGATAAACGCAAGAAAACAAAGGAAATATTTAAATTATAATATGTATTTTATGTATTATAAAAAACACATATAATTGAAAAGAAAATAACACGAAAATTTAAAGCGGAGGTTTGCAAGATTTGAACCGCGACTAACTCCTGTATGTATAAGACGGTGCCGTGGCTTGGCTGAATATGCCAATTCAGCCACCTCTGTGTTTTATTTTTCAACTTAATTCGAGTGTATTAACTCTTCTTATAATCAACATTTACACTCTTGTTTACTTTTGAGGTTAGATTATTTAGTAAATACGATCACACTGAATTAATTTTTTTTCAATATATTTTACAGAAAAAAAATTACTTGAGCGAGTAGCTGAGCTACTTACTGTTTCGTTGGTATACAACTTAACACAATTAAGGCACTATTTTAGGCATAAATCACTATTTACTACCGACGCTGACACTTCTAATACTATATTTATTTATCTTAATTAAACAGTGAAATATTTAATTGAGGTTCAGTTATGTATTGACCATTTTTTTCTATGACCTTTTATCATATTTCGGGTAACATCATGATTCCATGCTCAAAGAAATTATGGCTTTTGTCAGAAAGAAATAAAGCATAAGCTGTTGAACATCATTGTCTGATTTGAATTATTTACCATTCAAATGGTTGTGCAAAGATCGAAACAAATAGTAGTCGTACGGCATAAGGTCTGGTGAGTATGGTGGATGGTCCATCAAATTTCGTCCAAGCTCCAGCAACTTTGGCGGGTCTCTAAATTTGTGAGTGTTGTCAACTCGCTTATAATTTGGCGTCTTTTCATTGATGACTTCATTAAAATTATCCAATTGGCGGCAGTACATAGCCGTATTGATGGTTTGGTTCTCTGGTAATAGCTTAAAACACAAGACACTTTTGTAATCCCACCAAAATATAAGGAATAAAAAGAAGCAAACCTGGATCTCTCGATACCGATAACCCGAGAGGAGTCAATTACCCACAATTCCCGAGGCGAAGATGGAGAGAAGAAGAAGATAAACCAGCGATATTAGTATAAATTAGTAAATTAAATATTTTATAATGATATCCTGTTTATTTTTTGAATAAAAATTATTATTATTAAAAATGAGATAATAACCTTTTTTGATGGAAATTTGATTTCGAAATTGTTGCAGTTTGTTCACTGGGCTTGTACCATGATCATTTTCGGACGATGTTGTCGTAAACTATCTATTATTTTAATTGTTTTTCAAGATCCTGGCGTCTAGGCGCTTTGTTAAATTAATTTCTTTAAATTCATGTAAAACCTAAATCTTGAGTTTTCTAACGTATTCCAGCTAGTGCAAATGTCTTTTGACGGTCGTTTGAGAAATGTTTAGTATTTCTGCAACATCTCGGAATAGTGTAGCGGCGTTTTGCTTCGATTTATGTAATTATTTTATCGTCTTCGTCTTCAACTTTCCCTCCTGAATTTGGCGTAATTTTAAAATTGAAATTACAATAAATATGGCAAATCAATTCCGGCACTGACGTTCTATTAAGCAATATTTACCGTACAAAGCACATAACTTTTTATGGGCTGGCGTTGCGTTTTTCCTTTTATGCAGTAAAACAGCAACACGTAGCGATATTCCTCGGTTAGCTTTTCGATTCAGTTACTTTTCTTAATTCTATGGAGCTAAAATACTACTACAGGCTGCTTATATTTACCAACACGTCACATATCAAATTCTACATCCCTATTTGAAATCAAGGGAAAAATAAGCATCTAAATGCTAAATATGACATAACTAATATAATAGAAGTATAAGCCAAACTCCACCAAAGAGACCTTATGTGGCAGCAGTGTCATCAAAGCAACAGTAGGCAAGAGTGGAAGATCATATGTTTATGAACTCGAGCCTTTCCATGTACAATCAAAATTTTTGTAAGAAAGTATTGTTATGTATGTAATTTGAACTTTTTTTTGTAAGTACATTAGATAAATAAATACTATCTATCTATCTATCTAAATAAAATAAGTAACCAAATCTGAATCGTCTGGACGAATAATGAACAATTAGTGCATCGATAATATGCAGAAAAAAATATAATTTAATTATTTTAATATCAATTGTAATGATATATTGCGAAAAAAGTAAACTTCGATGTGCAGCTTTAATAATATGTTATTAAAGATTTTGTCGATCACTATTATACAGTCTGTTCCGCAACAACGTACGGTTCCGCATTGTATTAATAGGTGGCGCACAGATGTTAGGTTAGGTTTTACCGATTCTCTGAACAGTTCAGAAGAATGCTTTGAGGTTATATCGGTAGTGTGACTTGTTTTGTCTGTAACACAGCAGAATAAAGAAAATGAGTGCTGCGTATGCAAGTCGTTTTGAAGCAGTGTTTCTTTGGACACATCTGAAAGAGGGGTTCGTTAGGAAGTTGGTGAAATGTTACAACGAAACAAAAAGTGTTGACGACCTGCCGGAACTTGGCATTGAGCGAAAAGCACGTCGAAAAACGGCTGGAGTGGGCAAAGGTTAATATTGATCGTGATTTTTTAAATGTAATGAATCATCCTTTTGGGCCTGGAGTACCAGAAGGTATGCGTGGTCGACTCGTCACAATCCCGTTTTTCAACGTACAGTAAAACACCAAGTGAAAGTACATGTGTGGGGATGCTTCTGTACACAGAGATTTGGTACTTTACATCTCTTCACAGACAATCTGAATGCACAGAAAATGAATATGATTTATCATAAGTATTTACTGAAGTCTGCTCAAAGATGGTTTGGCTCAGATAATAGTTTATGGGTGCTACAAGATGACAACGACCCAAATCACCGAAGTCGTGCATGTACGGAGTGGAAACGTGAAAATGGCATCACTACAATGGATTGGCCTTCTCAATCGCCTGATGCCAATCCCATCGAAAACGTGTGGGCAGTCATGAAGGTCAAACTCAGAGAAAAGAAGGTGTTTAATTTAAAGCAGCTCGTTCGTCATATACGGGAAATATATTTGTGGTTTTTGCATTTATATTTCTTAAAATTGCTTTCGGACACTCCTATTATTTCTTTAAATGACAGTCACATACCTTATGCTTCAAGTATATATGTTAAAATGTTATTGATGTTCAATAATCGATTTAACTAATTCTCTTCTCTGTTTATAGTCTTTAGGTTTTAGTTCTTGTGTCAATTCAACTTGCTAAAGATGAAGACGGAGATTTTCAGTGAGTTTTGTTCTTATGCACGACGACGAATTTTTATTCTTGGATATATTTTATAAGAAACTTTAAAACTATGGTCGCCAGACTTTCATTATTTTCAAATCCAGTTTCATTTATGAATTTATTGGCGTGCTTTAATATGCGCGTGGTGGCAGACTGTTTCGCATAACCCGTTCTATGGAACGGTATATGAAATATACTAGAATTACGGAAAGGAATATTAAAAATCTACCATTGTTTGCCTTCTAGAAAACGTGATGACACTGCTTTTTTTTAAATTTAATGAGAGCTTATTGGTCTCGCACCAACTAACAAATTATTGTAAATCATCATTAAGAACATTGGCATCTTCAAGTGAATGGATTGTCATGAATATTGTCATATCATCAACAAAGAGAAGGCATTCAGCATTGTTAAAGCGTGTAAGAAGAGGGCCCAAGTGTGACCCCTGGGGTACACCTGACGTAACATAGATGGGTCGTGAAAGACAGCGCCCCATTTTAACATATTGGTATCTATCCGAGAGATACGACTCTATCCAACGTAACAAAATATTATCAACACCAAACTTCCTTAATTTGTTCACAAGTAAGATATGATCGACAGTGTCGAATGCCTTCGAGAAATCGGTGTAAATAGAGCCCACCTGACACCGCTTCTCAAAAGCACGAACAATATACGCATCATACACTAAAAGATTAGTAGAGGTTGATTTTCCGGTACGAAAACCATGTTGACACATAGAAATTGAGGATTGCAGTACCGCTGTTAGGTATTTACAAAGAAGCTTTTCAAAAATTTTAATTGCTACACCTAATATATAGATCAGTCTATAATTGTCAGTACGATTTCGTTCACCCGATCTGAAAATTGGTGTGATGTAAGCACTTTTCCAGCAAGTGGGAAAGCTACCCCCAGACAGGGATGCGTTGAATAAAAGCCATAATGGGCGACTAAGTGAAAATGCACAATTTTTAAAGAAGGTTGCGCTAAGTCCATCTGGACCAGGGCTGTTATTATATTTTAATGATCACAACTCATTCAATATATCTATTATATTTTATGTAGGGGAAACGCATTAGTTTATGTAATTATTACTATAAGAAGAAATGCTGTTAACATTCGATGACGGGTGGAGGCTCGGCGAATGATACACAGACCCAAAAAACTGCGCAAACAGGTTAACTATGCTTTCGGTGTCATTAACAAGGGAATTGCTGTTCACAAATGTTTTAGGAATCTGGTTAGAAGCTCTTTTAGAGTTAACATAACCCCAAAATGCTTTGGGATTTTGTTAAAAGAACATTCAACATTATTAATATGATTTAAGTAACACTCGTTTGCCAGTCTCTTGCAATGGTTTTGCTAAATGTATCATAGGCTTCAGCAGATTGTGATATAATATACTTTTTGTGTAGGGTTTTCTTTAAAAATATAAGATCTTTTAGTTCTTTTGTAAACCAAATTGGAAAACGAGAAGTTTTAGCGTTTATACATTTTTTCGGAACGTAGAGCTCAAATATTTCAAAAAGGATTAAATAAAATTTATCACATGCTTCATTAATATTACAGCAATTAAATAAATCGTCCCACCTAATATTAATAAATGCCTTATTTAAGGCTATATAGTCAGCATGATTAAAATTAAAAATATAATTATTTTCTGTTCCCAGCCATGCATTGTTGGGGGACGATTAAAATGTTAAAGAACACTCCAATGCTGGATAGTGCGTGTCACGAGGGATGATAGGGAAATTTCGTTTCAAAAAGCTGAATTTTATTATTAAAATCGATGGGCACAAATATCAAATCAAGAATTACTTAGGTATTATTATAAATTGTGTTCACTTGGTGACAGTTTAGAAAGCCAAATAAGTTAGCTACCTGTGAAGTTTTAGGACAGGTGGAATCCGTATTTACTCCATAGATCATTCATCCATGTAGCATGGGGTAAATTATGATCACCGTATATGTGCAAGGTATTAGAATTAATAATAGACTCAATATTCTCACAATGTTTCTGATAAGTAATATAGTCGCAGTTAGGAGGTATGTATACTACTCCGAATATAACAGTATCATGGCCAAGGCTAAAGCTTACATACAAGCAGTTCCAAGAACAACTGTTCCAACTGAGGAACCAGACTTCTTTTTCTTTGGGACGATCTGTACATTCCGTGTGTATGTTTAAGTGTGCGTGAATGTTCCTGTAGATCGTAGTATTTTTTAATGGTGTCTGTGGTTAGTGCTTGTGACTATAGTTCAGTTGTGGATTTTTCTATTCGTAAATTTGATTTCCTTTTTGTTCTGCTTATTTTTAGTGAGATATTCGTTTTGATAAGTTGCTATTATGTTGTCTACATTTAGTTTTCGAGTTGTAATGCATAGCTTATTCGTCCATTTTATATAATGTTTTTAATATACGGTTTTGTTGAATTTGTATCTTTCCTATATTTTTCTTTGTTTTATTTCCCCATATATCACTTAGGTATCTAATTTTTGATGTGAATTGTTGTATATTGTGGTATATTTGTTTTGTTATTTTACAGATAGAGACTATGGTTTTTGCATTCTGCTGTATTAGTTGGTTAATGTGCCCATCACATTATTTATAATTGTTGTTTGAAGTCTGTTGGTTTTGTGTCATATTCCTATTGTCATTAGCTTCTCTATCATAATATTCTTTCAGATTGTGTCGCAGGCTGTTTTAAATCTATAAATATAGCCACAGTTTTTTTCTTTTTTCATATCATGCTGTTTTTATTTCATTAATAAGATCGTACGTTGCAGACGTTGTTCCTAAATTTGTATAATTTTCTCCAGTAATTTGTTTAATGTTGATAGTAGTGTTATTATCTTCCTTTTTATGTACTGGTATTATAATTGCTTTCTTCACATATTTTCTGGGTAACATCTTTCTTCCGGTACATTATATATTATTTTAACTAATATAGGTATCAGTGCTCTTTTGTTTTGCTCTATTAGGTAATTTGTAAATTTGTCAAATCTGTGTGTTTTGTGATCTCTGCAACTGTGCAGTTATTATATTTTTAACTTCTTCCTAATTTGTATGTTTAAAAGTCAGTGTGCATTAATTTGTCTTTTCGTTTTTGTCGCAGTCGGTGTTTTTTTGTATCTGTGATTTGTTGGGAAAATTGTTTGCCTATATTTGAAAAATAAAAATTAATAATTGTTCTAATTGCCGATGTTGACAGATATCTTTAATGTCGGTGGTTATCCACCCATAGGGATCTAGTGCAGCGTTTACACAATAGATGGCACCTTTATGGTAATATCTTAATAATTGATTTCATTCGAAACCTCTATTTTGTTTTTTGTTCCATTTTTTTCTTTTTTTCTTGTTTATTTTATTGTTTATTATTTTCTATAGTTTACTTGGATGGTTTTTGATGATTTTGAATTTAGTTTGGTAATATCGTTTTTTTATGTTTTATTATCAATTTTGTTTCGAGTATTCTTCCTTTTTAACTTTGTTGTTGAGATTTTTGAGGAATCGTTCTTGTAGTTTAGTTCTAATGTTAATTTGATTTATGATTTCTTCTCTTTAAATTTTTGAATTTTTGATTATTTTGTATTTTATTTTCTAATGTGACTGATTTGTTTAAAATTGTTGCTTTCATTTATACCTATATGATTAATTTGATTTTTTCATTATTCGTTTTTTAATTGTGCTAATTTTATATCTTTGTTTTTTTTTCGAATTCCTTTTATTTGTATTTTCAGAGCATTTTTAGTTTGTTTACAAGGTTCGCTCTATTTGTCAATACGTGATCCAGGATAGCATTGTTACCTTTATTATTGAGACGCGTATATTCTTTTCCACATATTTTGTTTTTGATTTTATAATTATTTTCAGTTAAAATACTTGTGTATTCTTTTGTTGTTTTATTTTTTTCTAGCAAGTTTATATCATCTAGTATGATGTTCTTTTTCTTAAAAATATAATTTTTAAGGGTATTTTTGAGAATACTAAAGTTACTGTGTCGTGTCTTTTATATAAGGGTGAATGCAATATTGTTTTCTATTAAAGGTATTGCTAGGAATTGTATTTTTTAATTGTTTTATTTGTTATTATCTTATAGTCAATGCCATTTTTTTATATATTATTCTAGCATTGTGTAAATATATATTATACATGATTTTAGGTTAGTTTATGATGTTTATATTTTGTTTTTTTTTGGTAATTAGACAATTTTGTCTAAATCTACGCGAGTCCTGATTTTAATTTTGATACTTGTTTCAGTCTTCTTAATACATATAATTCCATCTCTTGTCTATAGAAACTATTTGTGTTCTTTTTTAGTTCTCTTGCTTTATAGAAAAGTGCGTTTGTTAATGAAGTGAGATTTTCCTTTATATATATTTCATTTGTTTTCCCTTTAAGAGCACATTCTTTATTTGTTATTGAACCAATTGTTTTTCTGACGTGCAATATCTTTTCTTTGGTTTCTTTTGTTTAAATTGTACAATGATTTGTAGACTTTATTTGGTCTCTTTCAATGTTAATATTTAGTTCATCTATAATTTTTGTTTCCACTTCTTCTCTCTTCTTTCTCTTGTTTTTGCACTCCAGTTATAATGACGATTTTCTATTTTCTCTATTGTATTTTCCAAAATTTGTATACGTTCTCTTAATTCTTCATTTTGTTTTTTGTTATCTTTCAATAACTGTTTTAATTCTTTGCTTTCAGTTTGAAATTCATCATACTTTATTCTCATGGAATGTATCAATTTTGGCAGTTCCTTAAGCATTTTATTAATATATGTCTTTATTCGTTTATTTCTAATTTTCCTGCTTGTTGACATTTTGTCGTTATTAAGAGTGTATATAAGAATAATTGAGGAATTGTGTAATAATGGGGAACGGAGAGATAATTTTACTGGGACAAAACAGTTAAGGCCACGGAATGGGTAATATAAATGATTGTACAGCGGAATGCATTTGTTTTATTACGGTCCTGTCTTCTAATTCGCGTTGCATTGTCTTCGCTTGATAGTCACGCATGCGGATTAATTATTTTCTCTGTGCGGTTTTTTGATAGTAGTAACATATATTTATTGACAAATTTTGTATATATTTACATTGGAATGATAAATAATGAATGAGGTGTTGTATTAATTTGTCAAAAAGCTATCGGCCAGAGGTCTTTCTGCCTTGTTTTGTCAAGTCATATGGCGTCATTAATGCGTAAAAGGATGAAATGAAATCGAATATGGTTGAATTGGGGTTTTTAAATTTAGGGTTTCTAGGAAGACAATATTGGGATAGTATATGGAAGTTGAAAGAATTTTTCTAATAGGAATTGAAGGCGTTCTAGGATAGGGATAACTAAAGTGGTATCATAGAGGAGTTGATAAGATGGATTGTGTAAAGGATTAAGAGTATGCCGGAGTTTGGTTAGGGCACGGAGGGTTGCTCGCTCGGTAACTTCAATATTGCGGGAGGTTGGATTGCTGGGATTGGTATAGAGGGCACAACCATAGTCAAGTAGTGGACGGAAGATCATTTTATATATTTTAACAGTTGTTCTTGTGTTTATACCACTATTTTTATACGTTAAACTTCTAAGCCATTTTGCTCTAGAAGTAACTTTACCTTTTATTATGGCTGTATGTTTTTTTAAAATTGATTTTTTGATCTATGGTTATACCCAGCTTTTTGATAATATTGCCGATTTTATAGATTCTTCTTACCTTCACATTTATATATAAATTGGTTTTTATGTATTCCAATATCCGCATATCTTGCTATTGTTATTTTCACAATTTTAACTTTTAATATTCCCGGAAAGTAGCATTTTAAAGCTCTAATATGTACAAGTAAACACAGCACATGTTCGGACTTTTGAAGTGAAATAGTGAAACAAAACCAAGTGTTTTAATTATTCATCTAATTAACATAAAAATGTTTGACCACATATTAAGTGAGGATTTAATTCATCGTAGCGTAATAATATTTTGTTTTTCTTTGTATTTTAATTAATTATTTAATGCCTCGTACGAAACAAAGATTTATATCACTTGGTGGTAAATTTTACAAATAATGAGAAGTAGATTTAATCTGTTCTGAATTGAATATAAACTCTTAGAAGACATTTAACGAACTTTCTTGAAATTTTTGAATATTCAACGTAGTACCTGTTATTTTACCGTAATTTATTTCTTTGAGTAGAATGATATAGAGTATTTGATTCCCCTTATATATACCAGCCATTCATTAATTATAGTCAAGCAGTTTATTTGGTTTCATTTAGACTCCTGTTCCAATTTTATACTTCTATCACTTCAAATAATAATAATTGTTATATCCATATAAAGAATATATTCTTTTTTAAATAATCTTCCATAAAATGGAATACTACAGGGGGGGGGGCATTTACCAATGGTAAACACAAATATTTTTTTTTATGTTTGTAGGTCATAATTGAATTCTTGGAAATTTATTATGGAACCATACAGTACAAAACAACGCGTTAAAATTATTGAGTTTTTCTATTCTTGTCAACGATCAATTGTTATGATGCAGCGTAAATATCGGCAATATTTTAATTCGAGATCAGCTCCCAAAGCCTTCACGATAAATATTCCCGCCGGAAACCATTTCCAGAGCAGAGACCAGAGAGTTTAAACAAGCAACAGCTCATCCTTCTTCTCTATGTAAAGTATGAACCTGATTTTTGGCAAACGTCTGATTTGAAAAAAAATCAAATTTTTCTTGGCCACCTCATTCGCCGGATTTAACTGCGCCCGACTTTTTATGTGGATATTTAAAAGACAAAGTTTATGTTAATAAACCAAAGACTATTAGAGGGCTGAAGCAGAATATTCGAGATGAAATACTGAGCCATCAACGAGAAACATTACGTGGTGTAATGGAAAATGCATTAAAAAGAGCCGATTTCTATTGAGAAAAAATTTTGGACATTTGTCTGATGTCATATTTCATACAAATGTACATAAAATATAATTATTGTATAAAAAATAATCAAAATAAATGATTATTGCACACATTTTTATTAAATTTTATCCGTATTTTAGCATGGTACCGTCATATATGTTCAATGTATAATTTTATTTCATATTTGTTCTTCCTTTATTTTATGCATTTCATAAAAACGAGTCATGCCTTGCAAAGGAACATGGATTCGTCAATTTATTATTTTGTCAAGTACTCATTACATCGTGCAAGTGGTCCAAAATAGGTTTAATTTTGTATATTATCGACGATTTATAAATATTGAATTCTGCTGTGTATTTCTTGTTTTATATGGATTTTTTTATGCTCGCATTTATTTATATTATTACACTTATAGTATAAGGTATGATATAGAAAAGAATATGTCGAATAAATGTTGAATACTAACGTTAACCTTTTTAAAGAATTTGTTTTTGAAGTATCAAATTTAACGACGCGACGCGAGGTTTGGGTTAGATAAGTCGAAATATCGAAATCTACTGGCTACTTTAGGCTTCAATCTATGAATGAACTTTGTTTAAAGCTAAATAATTATCATAATTAGAACCGGTACTGAGAATAGTATCCTATTCTTATTCACTCATTTTTGCGTAATGTTCAAGTTCTTTTCTAATTCGTCTTTAACTGGCCATATCTATTACTATTTAGCAATATATAAATATCATACATTTATATACCAGAAAAATAATATATTGAATAGCTTATCGAATGAAAACAACAAACTATTAATTTCAAGAAGCTCACTACCGATTACACTCACTGAAAATATACATCTCCATGCTTACTAAGTTTAATTTACACAAGAACTGAAACCTAATGACGATGCACGGCGAAGATTGTTTGTTGTATGGTTTATGGAACTGTAATAAGTGGATGTCGATTTTTCGAACAAAATTAGTTTCAGCACATTTTCACGTTGATAGCTTTGTTATTCGTCGAAATTTCCCCATTTAGGTTTCAGGTTTCAGGGAATACACATTTGACTGTCTAAAAACAAATGCATTCTGAACATGTCACTGTTTAGTGCATATTTTGGGTGAAGACATTAAGGGATATACTGTTTCGAAATTGAAGTTGGTCAAGCACTGAATGTTACTGTAGCTACTGGTAATACCATAACGAAACTTCATAAAATGTTCAATATTTGTTATGTTTTTATTTATCTGCTAATAAATTTAATTTTGGAAATAAATTTAGATTTTTTTCTATATTTATAGATATTTAATCAAATTATTACGAATACGTGTTTTGTCCAACGTTAATAATAAACTAACTTTTAAATATTTAGTAGTCACAGAAATAAGCAAAATACGTGTAGAAATATTAATTTAATTTAAAAATAACATTTTTTCTGTTTTATATTTCAATATTTGATAGTAACCTTATTAATTTTACTACTTAAGTATATGCAGCAAATAACTTTAAAATTAATTAACTGCAATATTATAAAGTGAATAGATTTTTTAATTAATGTGTATAAAAAGGTAGAAGCGTAATTTATAATTACGTCAAAATATTAACAACACTATCACAATATAGACTGTTTTTGCCAGAAACTCTCTTCCTCCATCTTTTTTAGTTACATTGTAATAAAAAATATATATATTTTTTTTAATATAAAAGGTCCAATTTTCCGTGTGAATAAGATTTTTTATGCATTGCAATTTGAAATTGTGTGGAGTTTATTGTGTGCTAAAAGTATTAAATTTTCGGGTAGTTTTTCGTGTGAGTGGACAGATTGTATACACAGTGTACAAGCTCAGACATAATAAAAGTGCAGGTGAGCACACATTGTGATATTGTATTCTCGGCGGGATATACCTGGACTTCTCAAACATCCTGTACTTTGTATTTTGTGTGTACGACCGACCCTAATAAGCTTCTTCTTAAAGAAGAAACGCACACAAAGCCAGATGACGGACGATTATAATGACAATCTTTACGGGGACGATTTTTTTTTTCAAGATTCAACCTGGATTAAATTTTGTGTGAGGTAACGTTTTAAGACTCACTAAAAAATATAATATCTGACACATTATTTAGATAATTACTTAACTTTTATTTAACACCCTATTGTGGGTAAACCTATAATAAAATCATACACAATAACGGTAAATGATAAATGTTCATTTGCATAAATAATATAATAATAAATTAATAATAATATGGGAATGGCATGCAAAACATAATTATTTCTGTAAAACACATTATATGTTAAATTATTAAATACATTCTATGATGTGTTAATGGTGCGAATTTATAAACTGGTTAAATTTTAAATATTTAAAAAATTCTATTGTATGGATTCGACTTTTTAAAAACAATTTCAATTACATATTTTTTCAAACGTTTTGTCCATAAATAATGTGTTATCATCGGAGGATATGATTTGTATGCGGCTGGGGATACATTTCAGTTGGGGTAGATGGCGAAAGCAGATAGAAACACACAACGGACAATAAAACAAAACGCGCGGAGGGAAAATTGCGACGCATCCTGCACTTACGGAAGCAGATTGGACAGATAAAAGCCTTAATTAACTCATTATGTCACGTTATTACCGCTATAATCCGCATAAATATTACGGTTCTGCGCAAATTATTTAATTGTTTATTATGAGCATGAAAAATAATATTAATATCATGGAAAAATATATTAATAGCTTAATTACCTACATAAAATATGTTGCAATATTTCAATTGCGAACTTTAAACTTTCAAAAATACAAGTGAATGTTAAGTTTTAATTTCAATAAATTCGTTGTAATTAGAATTTTCGGGTCAATGAAAGTATATACAATGTGCAGAATTTTATTGTATGCAGTGGTGGAGTTAGTTTCGAGCACAAAAGCACCTTTGTGTTTAAATATTTCAGAAAACTTTCGAGGGACCAACTAACTTCGGAATTATGTGGCACGAACAAGCAACGGGCTCGAAAACTATTTGTTTCGCCGGCGGCACCGCCAGCATTTTTAATTCCGAAATAGGGCCGCGTAGGGAATTCCAACATTCGCTCAAGAGTACCTTTCTATTTGACCTTGCGAACTACAGTGAGTAATTACGAAAGTAAGTTTTAAAATTGAGAAGATTTATTAGAAGTTCTAATAATAAAATGTGTAGATCTCATAAATGATCTACGGTTTAAATCCTTAATGTTATTTGAGAACCAAAAAATATTGTTCAAAATAAGATAACCTAAGTTAACCTATATTTTACGTCTAGTTTGTGTAATAATTAAGAAAGATTTTTAGAATTAATATATATATATATATATATATATATATTAATATAGAATATTATAGGGTGCGAGTCTCTAACTTGGAATAAATTCAGTAAATCATGAAAAGTTAATTTTTTGATAATATGTTCGGATAAGTCGATTAGTATTTTAAAGTGCGCTCTTTTTGATGTAATAAAATTTTATACAGCGTGTCCCAAATATGAGATAAGACGTCATTGATTATTTTCTTAATGTTAACCCTAATTTTCTTATCACTAAACTTTATTTTATTTCTTTATTTTCATAAACGTTAGATTGAAATCAGGTTATCACAAATATAAATATTGAAATTTAGAGTATAAATAAAAATGACTGTAAATACCTTGTTTTTATCACATATTTTTAAACTAAAGTCAAAATAAAGTTTAAAAGTGTGTGATATTAACAAGGTATTTACATTATAATATAAATAATAATGTATCTCCAAAATTACCTTTTTATAAATAAAAAAATTAAAATATACATAAAAGATTTACATTTGAAGATTTGGTAATAGAATATATTCAAGTAAAATAAATAACCACAGGTGACAAATTATTAGAGGACGATGAATAAGTGTATCTTATTTTAGGAATTTTAGTTCGTCTAGTTATCAATATATTCTTCAAGGCATAGAATTGAAGGTAACATTTGCACCAACTCTTGAATTGTTGAACATTCAAGTTTTTACATTGCTTGGTAAAGCATTAAAAAAACTTTATGTAAAAGTCCCCGTCCCGGTTTTGGCCTTTGATAACTGAAACTAAGGAATCCGTAAATTATCCACTGCGGATTTCATTGTTGGATAAATAATCTTTTATATTTCTCCTGATATACATAAGATATTCCATTATGAAAAGGCATGGTAGTGTCAGTACACCCAGACTAATAAATTATTGCCTACAATCATCCCTGTATTGCAGCCCAGCTAATACACGAATTGCTTTTCTTCGATATCTGAATATATCTTGTAAATTTGCCGAATGACCCCATACTAGTATGCCATTGTTGATATGTGTATGTAGTAAGCCTTCTTCTATTTTTACATACATTTTTATAATGATTTATATATAATAATCTTGACAGATTTCTCAAAATATAGCCAGCTTTCGTTATCTTATTTACTTAGAATTGACCTCTGGGATACACCGTACACCAGTTCACATTCTTTTGGCAATTTATTATCATATTGGACTATTTGATTTCTGTTTGTTAAATATGAAGTAATTAACTTACAGCTAATCTGTGCAAAGTGATAGAAATATAACTTTCTTAGCAATATATTATCCGTTACGCAAGCGAAAGCTTTGGTAAGATCAATAACATTACATACAACAATGCTATCATTCAATAATATAATTAACTAAAGATTATGTTGCCATTATCATGGACTTACGTGACCTGAAACCAAATTGATAATCCGACAATATCTGATTTGTTTCTAAATATCGGACTATTTGTTCGACGGGTATTAATTCGATTATTTTTGAAAATATTGGTAAGATCGAAATGGGTCTATAATTATTTAAATAATCTTTATCCCCTTTTTATGATTAGGGATACACTTTCCTATTTTTAAAATGTCTGGAAAGATACCGGTTCCAATGGATCGGTTAATTAAGTGACTTAAAGGCCACAGTAAATCCAAGACTATTTTTATTATACCAATATTAAGTTCGTAATTATTTTGATTCGGTTTTTTTTAAATTTTAGATACTATATCTCGCACTTTTACAACAGATACTGCCTCGAAATTAAAATATTGATAGGCCAGGTATATAACTAATTACTCTGGAATAGATGCGAAAACTGACTAAAATGGTTAGCTATTTGGGTTTGTTGTCAACTTTTGTAGTTATCTTGGATTTTACTATATCCCATCTCTCGAGTAATTACAGTGATATAATCAAATGTTTCCTATTTTACAACCACGGATAATATTAAACATCGCATAACGTTTAATCAGCTGAAGATAATAATAATATGTTATATTATTATTATTATCACCGCTTTATTATTTTAAATTATTGTTTTCCTGCCGCCAACAGCTACATACCAGTTTCGACCAATTTTGGTCTTGTCGGTGCAGTTAAAGACAGGATCACATAATTTTACTACGGATTATATAAACCTTTAGTTTTTCATAATAAAATGTATTAAAGTCCTTTACATTGTAGAAACTTAACTAATATTTAGAAAAGCACAAAAACATTTCGTTTTTCGTCATTTTATTTGGTGTTTTTCTAATGATTACTTCAGTTTTTCGTTAAGAATAGAAACACAGTTGAGGTTTTTGGATCATTTCTTTAATTATTTTTATCAAAGTATGTCATCAAAAAGATTATTAAAAAGGTCAGTTTAGTGTTCACTAGTTATGACTACATTATACTTATACAATATTCTTATTTATAAAAAAAACCGTTTATCTACTCCTATTGGGTTGTATATTTATTATTCATCTAGATTAGTACAAATAATAGTATATATAATTCAATAGCGTGAAATATGAATCATAATTCACGCTATGAATTATAACTCACTGTTATCGATCAGGTTGTCATGGTTTTTTGTCTGAATCTATATTTTCAGACAATTCCCGAATATAGTAAATATTGTACTAAGTAAAATATTTTACTAAAAATTGTTATTGTCGTAGATAAAATATAGTATTGAACTCATAACAATAGCAATAACTTGGATGATTTCATCCATCTGAGTTGTTGGCTACATTACCACTCGTTGAATAATATACTATTATTTCAATGGTATATGTAGATAACGCACATGTGTTCTTGTTACCTTAAGCACTCATAAAGGCACACATTTCACTACAGTTCACTGCCTTGTTCTTAAAGAAATTTTGTCCCAGAACGACCATGCAGATAGATTTGAATTGTTTCATAGATTAGACGTTGAATCGTCCAATCCTCAGGATAAAGTAGTTATCCTCTGGTTCTTTACTCCAAAATTAATTCTTTAGCGTTTTTGATTACAGTTATGGATTAGGTCATGCTAATCGATCAGTGGATCGATTAAACAGTTTAGGCCCTTGGGCTTTTTACCCGAGCTCCAGCATCATGATAAGGTGAGGAACTCATTATTGAAGTAAATCAGTCATATCGGGAATTACTAACTGGACAAAGAAGATCTAGAGAAAACCGACAGGCGATGTTTCGGCAAAACTGTAACAGTGAGCACCAATAATATTCACAGGGTTCTATATACGCAGCACTAGGCACTAATCCCAGAAATTATTGGCACGATGTTGGGCAATATTCCAGGATTAAATAAAGATGTAGTACGGTACCCAGGATGTGTTAACACGGTCTCATCTTTTATGAAGAAAGATCACGTCAAGGAAGAATCGAGTTTTAGGTGTTCCAATGGCTGACAGGGAGTTTCTAGAAGCTCGTCCATTCAAATAATCGAATTACAACAAACTCGCTTGTGGTAGAGATGAAAGCATATCCAGATTGAAGGCATATTTGGATGCGCGCACTTATTGGAGTGACGAAGCGATCTAGGGAAAGGTCGAGTAAATTCCTAGCAATATTTACATGGCCCGCTCCAGGTCCGTAATGTTGTGAGAATGAATAAATGGAAACGGGCGCGTCTGCGTCTCCGACAGCAAATTCAGAGGCCTCTTGCCATTTATTCATTCATTCATTAAGTTGGGTTCCTGAAAACAAACAAAAAAACATTAGTAACCGTATCTATAAAGGAATGGTCCTCGTGACCACGTTAGCCGAGAAGGAGCGCATGTCGGACACTAAGTGGATAGGAGGTTGTGATATAGGGTGCATCGATTAACAACTGCGACCAAATTTATTAGCACTCAGTGGATAGCTTAGTTTTGGACATTGAGCTTATTACCCGAGTTTCGGCACTGCGGCAGGGTGAAGCACTGATCACTGGAGTAAACTACTAACTCTTTCTAGCGGGAAAGGAGATATCGAGAAGAAACGGAGAGGTAATGTTTCGGCTATAATGCTTAGCTGATCCCACAAATTATTGGCACGAGGTAAGATTCAAGGATTATATAAAACTAGGGCCAAGGATGCGATCACAAGTCTTCCAAGTGATATTGTGAATTCTTCTGAATTCCTAAACTGTATTTCTGATTAGAATTTACAAATTTACAGCAATAATTCTCGAAAAATTAATTCTTCCTATGTATTGCCTTTTTTGTGGTTCCTTTCTTATTGTGCTACTTAGTCCTTTCTTGCTTTCCCGCGGTGGTGTTTTATATTGCTCGTGTTTCGTATATTATCTTTGTATTTCTTTCCTCCTCAAGTCTGCGTATGGACCCATACCATCTCATCTGCCCATACGTTAAGTTTTCATTTATTGATTTTATCTGTATGTCCCACTCCCTGTCCTTTTCTATTATTCGCTATTACATCAGGATGGGTTCTATAACTTTTTTAAACTAGTTTTGTTTTCGTACTTTTCGCTATTTTTTGATGATGGTAGTGATTTTCAGCATTTTATATAATTTTGCTGTTTTTCATATTTTATTAACTATATATTTTCTGTTGTTTCTAATTATTATTTCTGCATATCAAAAATTCTCCACTTGTTTTAATTTCTTTCTTTTTAGGATTATTTCTTGCTGTTTTAATTTACATTCATGTTGATTTTAGTCAAATCATTATTTAATATTACTAAACTGTGTTGTAGGTCTTCTTCAATATCTGCAATTATCACAATATCATCTGTGTAATATTTTACCGGGTTGCAAAGTAAAACTCTGCACAATACAAATAATTAAAACTTTATTACTCTTACTCTAGGTACACACGTGATACTCAGTGAAATACAACTACCGCGAGCTCATTCCGATCGGTCACAATATGCAGAACATAGAAACTAAGGCGGGAAATAAAATCGGACAGAATATTGTACCACACTACATTTCTCACCCCTTTTTTCTTTGTCATTAACCAATAAAAAACAAAAATTAATACTCTAACCGCGCTGGTGGTCGTCTCATTCGTTGAAGACAATCAGGTTCAGTCTCTTCCAATGAAGTTTAAATATTTTCCTGATTTGAACCTGATTCTTCCACATTCTCTATCAAGGAACCGATAGAGAACGTGGAAGAATCAGGTTAATTACATTTATTATTACTAACTGGCTTCTTACTTAGCACGTCACTTTTTTCACTTGTATCCCCGCGATTTTGGATTATATGATTCACATATCGTTTCCACGTTGTTTCACCAACTTTCACTACATAAATTTTCCCTTGAGCACAACGGGGTATAACATATCTATAATCACTTGTTAAGTATATTCAGAATACAATCTTTCCTGCTTACATGTTTTGCTACTTCTTTTGTTGCCTAGTCTAATACTATTATAAATAGCAGTGAGCATAGCACGCAACCTTGTTTTACTTTTTTCTTTGTATGTTTTTAATTCTTCATCCATTATTCTGACTATATTTTTGTAGGTTTATCATTGGGTTTTCCGCTTTTAACTTTAAGTTTAGCGTTTTGTCTTCTATTTTATTTATTAGGTTCCTTGTTCGGCATTTACTTCTGTTTACTTCTCTATTTTTCATGTTCCACAACACTTCTTTCAAATGCTTCCCATTTCAATGCTATTTTATTACTTTTCTTCTAAATTTTGTTTGAAGTGATTCTTGGCATTTTGCTTCTATTTGTGCTTCCTTTAGGTTATTATTTGCTTTAGCTTTTTTGTTTCTTTTGTCCAGTCATTTTCTATCTTTTCACACTATGTCCATTCTTAGAAAGTTGTAGTCACTCCCTTTTTGAGCCTGTGTTTTTTCTTTTACGTTCTAAACCTTCTTCCATTTAAAATACTGGATCGATGAGGCTGTTACTTGTTAAAACTTCTTATCACTTAAGAAAATGCTTACACAGTATATGGGTTCAAAAACGTATTTATTATTCTATTTTTTTCCCACTGTGTTATGAATTATTGTTATGGAATAATAAAAACGTTTTTGAAACCATATAGTGTGTCAGTATATTATTAAGGTTCTTCCATTTATTTTTGCTGATTAAGTATTAATTTGTGAATAATCTCTCATTAGCTATCTTCTAGTAAATTTATGAATGTGTTTGTGTTATTCTTAAATTATTTGCTTCACATATCAGGATTATTTATACTCTATTATTATTTCATTAACGTCTTCTTTTGTTTTGGGTTCATTGACCTTTCATTTAGTTCCTCTAAGATCATCAATTGCTGTTTG
This sequence comes from Ontholestes murinus, assembly GCA_963969525.1. NCBI lineage: Eukaryota > Metazoa > Arthropoda > Insecta > Coleoptera > Staphylinidae > Ontholestes > Ontholestes murinus. Next base: position 39,994,426 of record OZ018395.1, read on the forward strand.
TATATTCTCGAAAAAATTATACTTATCATCTTAATTTACATCTCCAATTACTCAATTTGATACAATTAATTTGCACCGTTTTCCCTTTTTAGTTTTAATTTCTCTTGTCAGTACTATTTTATTTATTATCCTCTCTCTGTTTTTTTTTAAGATAACCAACAACTTCAATGTAGTCTCCCTATTCCTTTTCTTTTTTTCAGTAATTTATAAGTTTTTGATTTATTATCGTATTTTTGTAGTGTCGTATCTTCCTCCTTTAATTTTTGTTTCATTTGTATTCCTGGTTGTTGATTCAGCTTATTACTTCTTAATTTGTCTCTCTTACATTTTTGAATTTTTTTTGCTATAGTACTATATTTCTTTTTGTACTTGTAGTTCGTTTTTTGTTAAAAGGTCAAAAATATACAGTTTCTTGCTTTCGGCTTTCATTAATTCTTTGGATAAGTTTGTTCAGATTAATACACCTGTTGTATATTGTATATTTTTATTTGTCGTTTCGTGACATATGTTTCGAGTTTATCGAATCATTATAAAAATAGTATAAGTTTTTAACTAAGTCTTGCAATTTGCATTGTATATATGATGAGTTATATTAAAATCCTATATAATAAGCTCTCTTCCATTGAGATCTCTTGGTATTGACTACAGATTTGCCCTCCTTAATGGCCCTTTTGATCTCTATTCCCTCTAATAGGCTTAATTTTAATCCAAAATAAATGAAATAATTAACTTTGTTGATATCAACTTTAGCTTGTCATCAAACAATAATAATTAAAATTACAACTGAAACACAAATACCGGGTGTCTCAGACCACCCGTACCAGCCTTTTATTTCGACAACGCTTGGTCGAATGTGACTGGGATAAAAAATTTTATTACCAATGTGAACCCAAGGAATCCACTGATGAGTTTATTTTTTACCGGAATAATCCGGAAATACCCCGAACCGGAAGTAACTTCAAAATTTCAAATGTAAACATAGGTCGAGTATGGTATTAATTGATAGGTCTTTTTAAAAGAAACAACTTTTATTAAAATATTTTTGGATATTTTGCATATTTACAAAAATAAACGAAAAAAACTAAATTGAAAATTAGTTATCCATTCAACACTAAATTTCCTCAAGTAGGCTTTGCTTTTTTGTTATGTCAAAATAATTGACGTTCGTGAATATTTGAAGTAAAATAAATAATTATTATAAAAGTATTGAATGTGTCAACATGGTTTTTACAAACCTCTAAGGTTTTGATGTGCTGATGATATTAGATGAATGCGCCAAAACTATCGTGCCGATGAGCGAATTTATGCTGAACGATACCCTCAACAAGCCAATCAGTCAAAAAATGTTTTTCGGCGCCTTGCAGAACGAGTTAAGACAACTGGTAAGCTACAGCCCAGCCACAACAAAGGTCGAAGTATCAGAAAACGTGTACAAGATGAAAGAACATCAGATATTCTTGCAGCAATTGCTCTGGACCCGAACATATCTACTAGAAGAATTAAAATCGATGCTGGGATAAGTCGCTCCACTGCTTGGAGAGTTTTAAAAACAAACAAATTCCATCCATATCATATCTCTCTACACCAGAAACTTGAAGAGCCTCATTTTCAAAATAGGTTGAATTTTTGTGAATGGTTGTCTCATAAAAATTATAATTTCTATCACAAAATTTTATATACAGATGAAGCGACATTTGAAAGCAACGGAGTTGTTAATTTACATAATGCTCACTACTGGAGTAATAAAAACCCTTATTGGTTAAGAGAAGCTAATAATCAACACGTGTGGACCCTTAATGTTTATTGTGGTATTTTAAGAAACCAAATAATTGGTCGGCATTTTTTCGATGGTTCATTAAACGGACCTTCTAGATGACGTTCCATATGCAACACGTTTAACAATGTATTTGCAACAAGATGGTTGCCCAGCTCATTACGCAAGAGTTTCTCGTTAAACCGCTGATCGCCTTTTCCCTGGTCGATGGATTGGAAGGCTAGGACCATTTCCATGGCCACCTCGTTCTCCTGGCATAACGCCTCTTGACTTCTTCTTGTGGGGACGTATCAAAGACCTAGTCTATAAAGAGCTTCCAACCACGAGGGATAATATGAAGGAGAGGACTCGGAATGTTTGCCGTTCACTTAGTGAAGATGAGATACTACAGGTCACCAACGACGTTCGAAATCGGCTACAAAGATGCATTGATCAAGAAGAAAGGCAATTTGAATCTACCATAAATAATTGAATAGTTGTTTTAATTATCATTTTCTTTACTTTCACACTCTTATTTATTAAATAAAATACTTTCAAACAATTGGTATTTTTTGTTTGTCGATATAAAAGGCTGGTACGGGTGGTCTGAGGCACCCGTACTATAGAAGCCATCCATCTCAAAATAATAATAAAATAATAATTCAGTTTTGAATAAGAGGAACTCTTCTCACCTAGAAAATAACATATTACCCAAGAAAAGTATTGAGGAACAATGCAAAGAATCTTGTAAGAATATTTGCAATATTAACACAAAGAAAAATTGTTATTCTAACAAAAAAGCAAAGCCTACTTGAGGAAATTTAGTGTTGAATGGATAAATAATTTTCAATTTAGTTTTTTTCGTTTATTTTTGTAAATATGCAAAATATTTAAAAAATATTTTAATAAAAGTTGTTTCTTTTAAAAAGACCTATCAATTAATACCATACTCGACCTATGTTGCCATTTGAAATTTTAAAGTTACTTCCTGATCCGGGTACTTCCGGATTATTCCGGTAAAAAATAAACTCATCAGTGGATTCCTTGGGTTCACTTTGGTAATAATTTTTTTTGTCCCAGTCACATTCGACCAAGCGTTGTCGAAATAAAAGGCTGGTACGGGTGGTCTGAGACACCCGGTATATACAATTCTTACACAGCATTAAACACTTATGGACTCGAGGAAATCCATTTTAAGCCCTTTTCAGAAAAGTTGATTACCTCGAGATATTCTTCAAATATGTTTCACGAATGTGGATTGCCGTTTCTATATGCACTAATGTGATCTTTAAACGTGTTTTGAAATTGGATCCAGATTGACCAACATATTTTTCCTGACAAGATGTGCATTTTAACTTATAAATTCCAGATTTTACCATTATATCTATAGGTATTTTGTTATTAAAGATGATGTTACATATTTTGTTCGGTGATTTTAAAGAAACGTTAATGTAATGTTTTTCTAAAACTGATTTCATTTTGTGGGTAATATTGCGGAAAAGTGTTAAGGTTTTAAAGTGAGATATGTCAACTTGCCAAACATCAGGAAATGAGGCAGTTTTTAAAATTAAGTGCAAAATATGTTTTAAAGGTGTAACAAAAAAAGCAATACAATATTTTACAATAACAGAAGGTATTGTATCTGGACCACAAATTAAAGAAGATTAATTATTTTTTTTTAGCGCCTAATATTATATTATCGTCAGATAAATAGTTAATATGTAAAGTTATGATAAAACTTATAGTTATAATCGGGCTAAAATTGAAATTTGAAGCTGGTTTATACACACTCTTGAAAATTATTGCAAAAGTATTAACAATTTCCTGCTCAATAACAATATTACCGCTTTTCATAATACCTGGAATTCGGGAGGATGACCGCTTTTATTAACAAATGACCAGAACTTTTTGGTGTCCTGTTTTAGAAATGGTTCTTATTGTAGAATGTAAGAATGATGATCGTTGTTAATTTCCACCTTTACAACACGTCGTATTTCTCTGATTTTACTAGTGTAGAAATTGAGTTTGCACCGTTTATGTAATTTTAAATATCTCGACTTAACACGAATGAGTCTTCTAGTATTTTGAGAAAACTATGATGGAAATTGAGGCTTTTCTTGATGTTTAATAATGGGGACACTTTTCTTGATTATATAATACAGTTTGGAATACAACAGTGAAACAGCTGTAGTAGGGTCTTTAGAGGATATAATGCCATACAGCCAAATTGGCTCGTTTAAAATTAAATATGAGCGGACTAATATTTTTAAGAGCAACATTAAAACATATGGGAGGATGATAATTATCTATGCCTACAACTGGATCAGCAAGATTTAAAATTTTACAATTAATACTATTTGTATGCAATACTAGGTCTAAAAGTCTATTTTTTCAATTGAATCAATTTATTCTGGGGAGTCGAGTTGGAGCCGTGTGCTACAATGTCGTAAAAATGTGGTAAGTTAAAATCGCCAGTAATGAATGTAGGTGTTCCAAAATTAATGTACTGTTCAATTAAATCAAAAATAAAATTAATATATTAATAAAGTTTGTAAATTGGAGTTTGGTGGCAAGTAAATACAAACAATATTGATAACATCTGAATTAATGTGTAATTTCACGCCTACAATATCAACATTGTTTATTGATAATCCGAACTCATTGATCCGTGGTGGTAAATATTTATGATCGACTCCAAGCAAGGTGGATGCTTTTTTCTTAACTCTGTCAGCCCGGAATACAGAAAAATTATAAGGAAACAATTCAGCATCAAATATGCCATCATGTAACCATGATTCGGTAAAAGCATAAATCTTATTATCCGCTGATAATATACTTTTGAATAAAGTTTGTGTTTTCGTCGCTAAACCCCGAACGTTTTGATAATAACTTTGGAGAGAAAATGGATTACTGTATGTACTTAACAAACACTTGTCTTCCATATTTTTATTTGTCGTTTCATGACATAGGTTTCGAGTTTATGTGATGAGTTAAATTAAAATCCTGTATAATAAGCTGTTCTTCATTGAGATCTCTTGGTATTGACTATAGATTTGCTGTCCTTTGTGGCCCTTTTGATTTCTACTTAAGCGTTAAGCGTTTTTGAAAAAAGGTTGGTTATGATTAGAAGTTACGATAGTAATAGTAATAGATTATCGTTTATAAATTTTATTTTTAGATTAGATTCATCATTTTTCTGACGATTCTTTAATTCTGCATACAATAGCTTTAAGTGGTTATTATTACCAGATATATTGTAAAAAGCTTTCAAGATTTTAGCAGTTGATTCCTTCTCATCAAAGATTAATTCTAATGATCTTGAGTTGGATCCGGTCTTCTTTCCTAGGCGAAACAATGAGTTAGAGGGCGGGAAATTAATAAGAGGTTGCAAGATCGTGTTTTGTCCTGTTTTTGATTTCAACATTATATGATTCAGGCATATTATATAACAATAGGTTATATTTTCTTCTACGATGGCTTCACTTACCACATAATCAGAAATTGCTGATATTGTTTTTGTCATTCACCCCGTGATTGGAAGCTTGTGCTAGTTGGAGTTCAATAGTATTTACGTCGTCATATAACTAATTGACTTATAATTGAAATATTGGCAGCTTTAATAACAATTTGTTAGTTTCATAAATACAAATGCCTGTTGAGATAATTTATATTTTAGTCCAAAAGTTTGTTAAAGGCACATTTAAGAATGATGTTCAACTAAGTTATAATAGTTCGTTTCACTTAATAATATATTCTGCAAAACAATTATTGACACTATGTGGAGAGTGCCAATGTTAATAGTGTAACATTTTCTTTCACAAGTTGACTATAAAAATGAGATGATTTTTAATATCAACTATATTACCTATTTCATTTAATTTAAATCAAAATTTTTCACTTTAATTTTCTACATCTATTACAGCAAAAATAGCTCTTATATATAATATTAGCTACATTGTTTTCATTGGTATATAAAACAAAGCAAACAAATATTTATGTGATAATCAACTGACAAAGACAACTTCTTATTTAGAAATAATTTTTATTTTGATAAAGTTGATGCAAAGGCCCCTTACGTTCTGTAGTAACTTAATTAAATTTATTCATGATGATGGTTGCCACCGTTACTACATGGTAATCCATAATATAAGCATTAAATGAAACATGTACTATGTTTTATTTAATGCCTAAATTAACTTTATTATTATTAATAAAAGCATTTCATATAATCTAAATCTTCTATTAGCATGACATTAAAGCAAGCACGATTGCAAATGTATAAGAGGCTTATGTGTGAAATCTCGCACGTTTATGTCTAGCTTATAACAAGTTTGATTGTTAATTGTATGGTATCATTTCCGCGTTCAATTTACACTAGTAAATCTACAGGAATGTTCCAACAAATATTTATTTTATATTCTTAATATATGTTTATTTAAGTTATTAATTATTTATTTGTTCGGATACTAGTAATTGTTCTGCAAATGTAGCGTTTATAATAAAATTAAAATTGTATATACTATAAAAATATACACTGTTGCTATATTCTGTCTAAAATAGAGATGTTAAAACACTCTATAATACTATTATGCAAGAAAGACATAGAATTCCTGCAAAATATTTATATAATAATAACTAGTATAAAATCTATATTTATAACTTGTATTATATAGTAGGTTTTTAATAATTAAAATTTATTTATATTACATTATTACTCAAGTAAATTGTTACTAAAATTTAAAACATAACATTTTTGAAATTGTATTTCACTACAATTTTTATAATTAATATTCAACTGACTGTTTACAGGTGACTCATTAATATGATGGAAGTAAGAAGTGCATATTTTATATAACAGGCAATTACTTTGCCGTTAAATTTTTCTTTTCCCTTCTCTCTCCCACTCGTACAAAGATTTATAGAGATTAATAAGCGGACAGCATTTCAATCTGTGCGACCAATTAAGCGAACATTCGCGGAATTTTAAAAATGTAAACTTGTATCATTCCAAAGAGATCACAAACGTTGATTGATTCTCGTGAAATCTCACCGGAGATGTATTGATAACTCCATCGCATCTGGATCTATTCGTTCGAAGAAGGCAGTCCTCTATTTTAGTTTGTCAAGTTATGCCGCTTTTAGATATATATTTTCAAGAAATTCAGAATTATGTGAAATAATATTTTAACTTAAAAGGATTTTATGTAAACCTTGAATGATTTAGTTGTATGCTTCATTGAAATAATTGCCTTTAGTCTAAATTTTGTTGTGAAATAAAGATAGATATAATCAATTGTTTAAGAATTTTATCACAATAGATAATAGATATATTGCTTGCAGCTATTGTTTTTTGCCGTATTTACCTTTGTTAGAAACTAAAATATTCATAAAATGCATTAATATTATTTATAATTTTATATATTTTGAACTGATTGACGAGGTACTTAGTTGAAAATCAATATTATATCTATTTAATAATAAGTGTTTGATTTTTAAAAGAAATTGAAAATCGAAAATGTATTATTAATTAGATATTATATTTTTTAAGTTCTTTCTTTATTAAAATATTCATATTTACAGGGTAAGTTCTTTTAGATGTTCTCTATGCGGATCTCAAAAAATATAAGAGATAGAAAAATGGTTAAACGGGGAAAAAACTGTATATTTAAAGGACGTATAAAATTCCACTTTCAAAGTTTTCAAAAAAGTAAAGGGTAACTAGATATTTTGAAAAAACTAAAAAGTGTCTCTTTTCTTAAATTCTACATTGTATTTTTGTAAAATTTAACACTGTTCTGTTCAATGCATTACTAGCAAAGATTTAAGAATACATGAGTTATAAAAAGTATACTTAACATTCATATGATTGCCTTTAGTTTATTATGTATTTCTAAATATAACTACATAAAATATTATTTTACTTTCCCTGTAGGAAGTACGGGAAATAATTGTGATTGAAAAATTGTTTTCAAAAACTGTTTCAACGGAAATATCCATTCTGAGGTTTCTAGATTGTTAGAAAAAATGGTGATGTGGCAATCATACTACTCTACTTTACTTATCAAGATAATTGCCTCAAAATAAAAAAAATTGAAAACAACAATAAATTTTCGTGCTTCCCAGGGAGTTATAAAAATTGAGTATTTGTGTCTAGGCACTAGAGATTTTGAGGTCTTTGTGACTTTAACCTTAGGATTTTATTCTCTGTTGGAAGATATGAAAATCTTTTAAACTAATTTCTCCTTTGAGGAAAATACGACTCATAAAAACATAAATTAATTAACTTTAATTGGAATAAAACCCTCATATACTATCTAAAATTTATCAGTTTGATAAACAAACTATATAAAAAATAATTATAGGGAATAAATAAATTATAAAATATTTTTATAAAGAATATTATTTTTGGGTAAAGTGTAGGATTTTCGAGAAAATGCAGATGATGGCCATTATTTATACAAAATTATGTATCTAGATCAAGTGATGTTATTGCCTTATTGCTTTCTATTTTCGATTCATAAATTGAATGTCTTCAACATAGAATAGTAACAAATGTGGATACACCTAAGACCCTTCAAAGTGCAATAATTGACAACCACTTTCGACTTTGCTTTACATGTTTCTTATTTTTCACAACTATTACTTTACCTTCTAAATGTTCGTCTGAAAATTGAAATAAATTATAATAAAATGAAAAATTATAAAAAATTATCTTCCTTTCTAAAAGTACGGGAAAGTATTATAATGTCCACAATTTAGTACATTTTTTTAAATATGTATATTTATAATTTTAAAAATAGCATAAAATTAAATAATGCTATTTTAGTAATTAAGGTTCTTAATGGCAGCCTGGCTGTCTGAGATCAGAGAGGTGTATCCTATTTGTAGCTCTTTATCGTCTGCACACTTATTTTCAATGAGAAAACTGCTTCCCTGTATTTAGGCACGTATATGCTAATACCGAAAACCAGAGACTCTTTTGGTAGCACCGTGCCACTTTGCTCCCTCCTACCCTTGAACCTTAGTCCAACCTGGCGTCTAACTTGGGTCCCTTCGGATTTCTCCTTAGTACTTTCTAGTTAAAGGTGTTATTATAGGCCTCAACCAGTGAGATTATGTTTTCATTAGCTATTCTGAAAGTAGCCAATCAGGACATTGGAGTAAGGCATGTCTGCCTCTTACAGTATCCTTATCTTGCTGCTTAGCTGACCTTTTTGGTCACTTTATGCTGCTCTTGGTGAGGAACTTCTTCTTACGGACGGCACCACAAACCGACTGGCATCGTTAACTCTGGTGCAATACTGCCGGGCAGGGGTAGTGTAGAAAAGTTTTCTAGCCCCTTATTCCTTGAAACCTAATAGACACGGATGCCAAATATCTCCAAGTTAAGACGACAGACCATAGACAGAGCCACTAGTGATTCTAAGGGGATCCTCGACTGTAGATTGTAATGGTTCACAGAATCTCCATTCTGAGGTTTCTAGATTGTTAGAAAAAATGGTGATATGGCAATCATACTACTCTACTTTACTTATCAAGATAATTGCCTCAAAATAAAAAAAATTGAAAACAACAATAAATTTTCGTGCTTCCCAGGGAGTTATAAAAATTGAGTATTTGTGTCTAGGCACTAGAGATTTTGAGGTCTTTGTGACTTTAACCTTAGGATTTTATTGTCTGTTGGAAGATATGAAAATCTTTTAAACTAATTTCTCCTTTGAGGAAAATACGACTCATAAAAACATAAATTAATTAACTTTCATTGGAATAAAACCCTCATATACTATCTAAAATTTATCAGTTTGATAAACAAACTATATAAAAAATAATTATAGGGAATAAATAAATTATAAAATATTTTTATAAAGAATATTCTTTTTGGGTAAAGTGTAGGATTTTCGAGAAAATGCAGATGATGGCCATTATTTATACAAAATTATGTATCTAGATCAAGTGATGTTATTGCCTTATTGCTTTCTATTTTCGATTCATAAATTGAATGTCTTCAACATAGAATAGTAACAAATGTGGATACACCTAAGACCCTTCAAAGTGCAATATTTGACAACCACTTTCGACTTTGCTTTACATGTTTCTTATTTTTCACAACTATTACTTTACCTTCTAAATGTTCGTCTGAAAATTGAAATAAATTATAATAAAATGAAAAATTATAAAAAATTATCTTCCTGTCTAAAAGTACGGGAAAGTATTATAATGTCCACAATTTAGTACATTTTTTTAAATATGTATATTTATAATTTTAAAAATAGCATAAAATTAAATAATGCTATTTTAGTAATTAAGGTTCTTAATGGCAGCCTGGCTGTCTGAGATCAGAGAGGTGTATCCCATTTGTAGCTCTTTATCGTCTGCACACTTATTTTCAATGAGAAAACTGCTTCCCTGTATTTAGGCACGTATATGCTAATACCGAAAACCAGAGACTCTTTTGGTAGCACCGTGCCACTTTGCTCCCTCCTACCCTTGAACCTTAGTCCAATCTGGCGTCTAACTTGGGTCCCTTCGGATTTCTCCTTAGTACTTTCTAGTTAAAGGTGTTATTATAGGCCTCAACCAGTGAGATTATGTTTTCATTAGCTATTCTGAAAGTAGCCAATCAGGACATTGGAGTAAGGCATGTCTGCCTCTTACAGTATCCTTATCTTGCTGCTTTGCTGACCTTTTTGGTCACTTTATGCTGCTCTTGGTGAGGAACTTCTTCTTACGGACGGCACCACAAACCGACTGGCATCGTTAACTCTAGTGCAATACTGCCGGGCAGGGGTAGTGTAGAAAAGTTTTCTAGCCCCCTATTCCTTGAAACCTAATAGACACGGAGGCCAAATATCTCCAAGTTAAGACGACAGACCATAGACAGAGCCACTAGTGATTCTAAGGGGATCCTCGACTGTAGATTGTAATGGTTCACAGAATCTCTTAGCAGTATCTTCTATCTATCTTCTCACTCCATGATGATTCTAGAGACTTTATTTCCTATCGAAATCATTTTAGTGGTTCATCGGTGGTAGGATACTGAGCTCTAACAATATTTCTTCCTTTTTAATGTTGTTAAGGAAGTTAATAGTGTTAAATAGATGGATACGAATAGACGGAATTCGATTTGTAGTAAATAAAAAAGACAGAAAACCTACTTAACAAAAAAGAACATAATTGTAAAATTTCTTATATAGAATTGCCAATTTCTGTCAGACCCTGCAGGATGTTCTCCTGGGGATCATTTCATTTGAGAGGGCTTCCCCATGTAGCCAGACCCGATGATGAACCCAAAAAAGAAAATATTCGAAACTATAGCTCCAGATCTGCACATCGATGGTAGCCTTAAAGCATGTTAAACAAGGGAATTCCCCTCAGAGTGGCTGGAAAAAGAAACATAATTCCGCAAACCTTGAAAACCGTTGTAGTTAAGTGAAGTCTTACTGTAAAGAGCAATTATTTTATTTATAACTTCATCAGTTGATGTATAAATATAAGGAATTATATAAAAATATAAGTCTCGATTTCTAGTTGAAACTATTTGAAAAAGTATATTTTAGATTTAATTATTTATTAACTTCGTTCTGATAGTACTTTTCCATTGAAAATAAATTTTAATATACAAACCAACTATGCGCCTTTATTTACTTTGATACATCCTGATCATTTAATTTACACCACCGTGAATATTGAGGATCTTTTTAAAATAAAACCGTAAAATAATTGAAATATGCACTATCAGAATAGCTCAACTAAATGTACCATTTTTAATAAATTGCCATTAATATATTTATTTTTAGTGCAGGAAAATATAGGTATATTTTGTGCATCAGAGCACTGGATTCTACACAATGGAATGTTGCCGCCAATAGAGGGCGTTGGAGCTTATTACTTAAGAAGTCAGCATATTCACGGAGGTATAGCGATTTATATAAAAGATAAGTACATATTTACATAGTTACATGGAAATCCTTCAATTGAATTAAATTTTGAAATCTGCACATGGAATAATAGCAATTTTAAGGGTCTTGGCAATACCCTTACTTCTAATGATCTCAAATACCATAATAATAAACCCACAAAAATATTTACTAATACAAACGGTCATACATCAACATGATGCATTAATTATATAATATTAAATTTAGATTGATATTCTTCATGGAAACATAGGTTACCATTTGTGTCTGGAAGCAATGCTTAATCACATACTCCAACAAGAATTACTTCAAGTAGATCACAGGCAAATGAATGATTTCAATTTAGCTGTATTGCCCAATAGCTTATAGTGTACAAATTGGAGCACTATATACCAGGAGTATGATGTTCATGCGGAATTCAAATTTTTAATAGACATAATATCTCACCATCTGAACAAATGCTGTCCTTTCGAGACAAAGTTCGTCACTGGTAACTATGATAAAAAGTGGGTAACTCATGAAATCAGGGAAAAAGCACGTATTTGTGAAATTTGTTCTGGCTTACAAAGTAAATAAATGATAGACAATTGCAATTACAATATAAATACAAACAAAGGGGAATTAAAAGCTGTCGTATTTGACACCAACATACAATTCTACTCTAATATAATTAAAAATTCAGTAACTATACCTAAAACGACTTGGGGTATAATAAATACAAATTTAGATTACAGTTGATAATGAAAAGAATCTGACTCAACAGAAATGGTGGAATATTTTGCTTCATATTTCTTCAGTGTTGTACCAGAATTAACAATAAAATCATTTAAAAATTCTCGCTCAGAAAATTTTACTATTAGTAATAAAACAATATTAAATTTATTTTTTATGCAATCTATTACAGATGTCAATATTTACAACGCACTTTGAATAATCTCTATTATTTCTAAGTTAGTAGAAAAACTGTCATTTACTCAAATGTATGATTTCCTGGTTTTAAATAAAATTATTAATGATAATCGGCATGGTTTTATGCCTCAGAAACCAGTAGAAACGGTCCTCTGTGCATTCATGAGTCAAGTTATCAGTGCTCTTGATAACAAAAAGCTCGTAGTTATCTTACTTTTTGATTTAACCCGAGCATTTGAAAGCATCAATCCACAAATTGTTGTAGAGACATTGAATGCCTATTAATTTAGAGGCCATGTGTCTGATTTTCTTCTCTCATATTTGTTACACCGAAGTTTTTTTGTTGAAATAAATCAGAAAGAATCCTCAAACAAGAATACGTTCTATGTGGTGCCACAAGGATCCGTTCTGGGCCCATTATGCTTTTTTTACTTTTCATTAATGACTTACCGGAATATATTTGATGTAACAATGTATTATTTGCAGATGATACTGCAGTAATAGTGATAGCAAATTCTCCCGATTTATTTATTATAATTGTGGATGTAATGCTCACCGCAAATGATTTTAAAATAAATGAAAAGTTGTCCTTAAAATATCCTTAAAGTTCTAAATATGAAATAATGAATTTTTTGCAGTAAAAGTATATGACTGTAGAGGCAATTAAGAGCTTTACAAGAGGTGTGATATAATTAAATGACATCATAAATCAAAAAGTGACACCGACGGCATATTTTATTAAAGAGACAGAAAGTGGGAAATAGAAAACAAAAACAGGTTAGAGGATTTCATTATTTAATTATATTTAAATTCAAGATGGCGAGCGATACAAATATGCCTGATGAAGTTAGCTATTTAAAGTGTTGAAATGAAACGCAGTGTAAAGTAATAATATGTGTAAACTGTAGCAACTCGTTCCATTGCAGCTGTGGTCTAAAGAAGAAGGGACTAAGAGTGATAGATAATACCAGAATAATGTGCTTCGACATTGAGGTTATATCCAACCGTGAAAACGACTACCTCAAGAAAGATGTAGAAAACACTAAATGAAAAAGTTAAGTTTTTCGAAGCAAATAACTCTGCTTTATCAAGTAATATGCGTAGCGACATCTTATTTCCAATATTTGATAAGCAAATCACAAGTCCTGAACAAACAAAAGAAATCGCACAATTAAATGTAAAATCAAACAACTTGGAAAAAAGTCAAAAAGGCCCAGGCTGCGTCAACGAGCGCGGTGGAAGAACTCACTATCCAACCGAGTAAGAACGAATCGTCGCAGATGCCCGGACGAAAAGATAATTTTATCGCAATCGACCCAGTGCAGGAACAACAGAGGAGATCCAATAGTAGTAGTAGTAGTGAATGGCTGGTAAACATGTGGTTCCTCCGCTATGTTACTTATGAATTCATATTTATATAAAGGTAAATAAGAATATTACTTTTCAAAATTGTCCTCATCATTCTAAAACTTCCCATACAATATAAGTTACACTTAATCATAGTATTTAGAAAAATAATTATCTTAAAGTGTCTTATGCGATCATAATCTATGCCTCCTCTGCCTTTTGAAAATGCACGTGTAATTCTACTTTCTAAAAGATCACATTTGAGGCTTTGTCTTTATGATTTCTAGGTTCTTTAAGGGAATTATTGGGAAGTTTTCTTTTAATGCTTTTAAAACCTAGTTGCGAACAAAGGTTAGGATAGTTCTCAAAAAACTCTTTATATAAGCAAACATGTACATCTTATAAGTAGTAATAATTTACTTCTTTTTCAGTTACAGCATTCCCCTAAAATATCCTCCTTTTTTGTTTGTTTTGTTTCTCACTTTAATTTTTATGAATCTTTTTATCTTTTATTAGTTTTAAAATTTGCATTACTCTATTCATAGTATAAGGTAATATATTCAGAATATAGAATAGATTGGCCTTACTTTTGGAAATAACCGATTACTTATAAAAAGCACCACTTATCTCCCTGATTTTGTAATCCTAGTAACTTTTCCATTTGATAGGATATTGTCACATAATATTTTATAAAAATGTCCAATTTACCCCCTGTAATATTTCTTCTTATATATATTAAAAATACATAACATCATGTTCTACTCTGAACTCTCAAAAAATATATTGGTGTAAAGTTCTCTTAAGCATTAAATTATAATTTTGTTGTACTACAATGAGTAGTACATGTAGCACAATCAATAAATGGCACGAGGCGTTCAAAAAAAGCGGTACATGGGTACATGATATAGTGACGAGAGTCTGCAAATACGCAAAGGTATGCGCGAAGGTTGTTGACAGAAGACTAGAAAGAACTAAGAATTCTAAAAATGAGCCGGATTATCTTAACTATGTCGTAACCTGCAAAAGGATCCTGGATGTTTAAGTAAGACTAAGTATTTTACCTGCAGGTGTTTAAGAGATTGATATACCGGGTCGCACGTGTGTTGATTGACACGGTCAGGCTCCACCATGACAATGGCCCCTAGCCACACAGCCTTCATTGTTACCAATTTCCGGGTCTGTAGCAATACTTCGGTGGTGCCTTAGCCATCTTAAATTTCCGATTTGGCTTCAAGCGACTTCTTTTGTTATACGACTGAAGAGAGCTCTGCCCGTACAAAACACCTAAAAGCATGTTACAACGTTCCTAAGAGACATTCCCATCAAGGAGTTTCAGGGAACATTCTAGGCATGGAAGACACGTTTACGCAAGTGTATACGATCATAAGTATATTTTTCCAAGAAAAGCAAATTACTTTTATAATGAACCCTGTATATGTTCAATCTTGTAGATATAATTATTTCTTAGCATTTGTTATAACTTATTTTGATATAATAAATTTAAATATTCTGTATTTGAAGTCAAACCCAAAAACTTAAAGATTATAATGCAAACCCAGTGATATAATTAAAATGAGTTATTTTTTGTTCAATAAATTCGAAGTAAGGCACCAATTTATTTACTTAACTAATTAAATGATTAAATTTACAACATGAGCTAAAGATGAGTATAATCTTCTGAGTGTATGTTCTATCCTTCTCTAATAAAATACGATTCAGTGTGTGGCAAAAAAAATAGTTTTGTGTGTAAAAATACATTTCATTTTACATAAATAAATAAATAATATATATGCATAGCATAATATAAATAAACAGATATTAACAAATAAAATATAATACCTACTACTAAAGGGTTTAGATAAGACGAAAGATATTTTAGTATACTCATAAAAAGACCCTAAATGTATCACAAATTATATCCATATTTTAATTTGTTATACCTTTAGGGTCTTTAAAAATACTAACGCAACAAAATAACATCGAGTGAGATACGTCTCAAATGGTTTTGAACATGTCAATGAAG
Source organism: Ontholestes murinus (assembly GCA_963969525.1). Lineage (NCBI taxonomy): Eukaryota > Metazoa > Arthropoda > Insecta > Coleoptera > Staphylinidae > Ontholestes > Ontholestes murinus. Next base: position 40,010,375 of record OZ018395.1, read on the forward strand.
GTGTAAATATAAACAATATTGATATTGTTACTAAGAATATTACCGAGGGAGCTAAAAAATACTTTTTGTTTTATTTCATGGACCAAATCCCTTGCTTAAATGTAATAGGCACACATTATATTACTATATATACAATATCTAAAAATGCATCAGAAGATTTTTATATATGTATGTGCTGTGCCTGAGAAGGCAAAAAAAATAAACACTTTTTTTAACTTTGTATAACTGGGACAATAGTTTCAACAATTTCAACTTGTCATTTTTAAACTAGATAGTCCCAGTTTTACAAAGCTAAAAAGTGCCTAATTCGTGAATTATGATGTATAACGGAGTAGAAGCCTAAATCGTTCATAGTTTAAATTAAACTAGTTGCGCAGTAAATGTAATATCGTCCAAATCATTGGGGTTCATATATAATAAGTTTTCCAAATTAACGTATCGTTTAATTGCAAATAATTTGTTTTGGCCTGAAATTACTAGCAGCTAATTTTACACGTGAATTAATTTACATAAACACGATGAACTATATATTAATTAATGTTCTAAACCACTCTCTATTATTATAACTATTAGTTTTGACGTTATATACTATTCCTAAAATAAATAAACGTATTTGAAATTATTTACGTCAATTATATTAAACATTTATCTGAAAACGGGAAAAAAACCATTTCGACAAGTCGCCATTTCCGGTAAATTTTACGCTTTGATTTATTTATCTATTTAAAAAAAATAGTTTATTATCGTTTTACTTACAATCTGATTTTTAAAATAATTTTTCTATTTATCGATTTAGTATAATAACTAATTACTACGTTATTTGTTTCACTAATTATACGTGCATTTGCTCGAATGATTTCCCGTACGTAAATCTCTTGTTATTAGATTTACGACTGATTATTATTATATATACAGGGTGAGTTTTTTTCGATGTTCTCTATGGGGATTTCGGAAACTATAAGAGATAGAGAAACGGTTAAATGGGGAAAGAAGTGTAGATTTACGAGACTAATAAAATTCCACTTTCAAAGTTTTCAAAAAAGTCAAGGGTAACTAGATATTTTGAAAAAAGTAAAAAGTGTCAAGTTTTTCAAATCAATATATCTCGGTTATTATAACAGATAGAAAAAAACTGGAAAGGACAAAGTTTTAGATAATTTTATGTAGATTCATAAAAAATAATCAGAAAATTTTTATCGACATTATTTTCCGAGATATGATGCAAACTTACATTTTTTTAAATGGAAACCATAGTTGGCTATGGCCTCATTCAAAAGGTATTTTTTTTCTCTTTAATCCAATATGACATACAACATAGTTATTTCTAAAAATAAGTGAATTATAGTCATTTTAAATTTTATTATAAATAAAAAATGGGTAGCCATGAAAAAGGTGAAAGTAAAAAAATTGCAGTTGTTATAATAATAGCAATGTTGTAATTATTAGTTCTACAAAGTTAAATAAAAATGAAAAACCAGCATAAGAATAATATTTTTGTAATTATCAAATGGCCTTCTGTATGTGGTATAAACCCATTTGTCAAGAGGATAATACGTTTCTTACAAAAATATTATGAACAGATGAATCGCGATTCACTAATTGTGGTATTTTTAATCGCCACAATGAACATAGATGGACTTAAGAGAATCCACGAGAAGTTTCACAGAGAAAACTACAAATTAAATTTGGGTTTAATCCATGGTGTGTTTGGATTAATAATTTTCGGTTCATATATATTTGAAAGTTCACTAAGTGAAACTGATTACTTTCATTTTCTTCAGAAAACATTTGAAGATACGCTCGATTGTTTAAATTTATCATTATAAGCAAGATTAAAATGGTTCCAATATGACGGCGTGGGAAGAAATAAACCAATCCCAGGGCCACCTAGATCTCCCGATCTGCGCGTTTTAGAATTTTTTCTGTGGGGTTATGTAAAAAACAAAGTATATGAAAAATCATACCAATCTGTGGAGGATCATAAACTAGTTGTTATTGAAACATTTAATTCAATTTACATGAGAATAGTCAAAAAGCCATAAATTCAATTTTAAAAAGATATAATTTATGTCATAATAGTATTAATAGTGGACTCTTTGACCATATTTTTTTTAAATTAAAATTTCTCTCCCATTGATATATTGATAATTACAGAATTTCTTTATGCAGTTGTTTCATTTTTGTTTAACTCTGTAAAACTAATAATTACAATATTGCTAATATTATAAACAACTGCAATTGTTTTACTTTCACCTTTTTCATGGCTACCCATTTTTTATTTATAATAAAATTTAAAATGACTATAACTCACTCATTTTTAGCAATAACTATGTCATATGCCATGTTGGATTAAAGAGAAAAAAAATACCTTTTGAATGAGGTGACAGCCAACTATGGTTTCCATTTAAAAAAATGTAAGTTTGCGTCATATCTCGGAAAATAATGGCGATAAAAATTTTCTGATTATTTTTTATTAATGTGCATAAAATTATCTAAAACTTTATCCTTTACAGTTTTTTTTCTATCTGTTATAATAACCGAGATATATTGATTTGAAAAACTTGACACTTTTTACTTTTTTCAACCGAGATATATTGATTTAAAAAAATTGACACTTTTTACTTTTTTCAAAATATCTAGTTACCCTTGACTTTTTTGAAAACTTTGAAAGTGGAATTTTATTCGTCTCGTAAATCTACACTTCTTTCCCCATTTAACCGTTTCTCTATCTGTTATAGTTTCCGAGATCCCCATAGAGAACATCGAAAAAAACTCACCCTGTATACTTTTGTGCGAAAAATAGATATGTTATGTAAAATCATCATATTTTGACCCCAGTAATCTGTGGTCCAGCCATTTCCCCACATTATCGAGACATCTTCTATTTATATCGTTAATGAAAATATTGAATAAGAAAGGACCAAAGTGTGACCCCTAGGAAACACCAGATATGGCATCAAAATACTTGACTTGTTGAGTACGATTTCTTAAATGCAATTCATCGCCAGCTTAGCTATCAGAAGTTTTATGTTAACTAAATTACAGGTCTTCTAAAGTCCATATAGATAGCAGGAACTTCAGAATAAGCATCAAAAGAATTTAAAATGAAATTGAAAGAATAGATTCGTATCATGAACCCTTGCTGTTGAGATATTATAATATTTTTGAAAGGGCTTGATAAATATTTAACAATAAGTGATTCAAAAAAGAAAATTACCTTGTACAAGAAAAATTGAAAATATAGTATATATTGTTACATTGAATAACATACACTAAGCAGCAATGGCGGTATTAGATTAGGACCAATCGCACCCTTATCATCAATATTTTATAATGCTGACTGAACCTCAGATTTGGAAATATATATTTTAGAAAAATTAATATTTGATTCTAATTCTACATCACATTGAAAAGAACGATGGTCAGTGAATGCATATGAAAAATGAATATCAAATGTATTAGCTATTGGAAGTTTACCAGTATTCAAAGTTTCGCATGTGCAATACAACTATCGTAACAAAATCTTCATATAAACCGTCTGTAGATTTGACATTTTAAATTTCTAAGGCGCGTCGCGTTGTTGTTCAATAAGTTTACGAAATTCAGCACTGAACCATTGAGGAAACTTTAATTCCTTATTCTTAAAATGAAATTTCAAAATACAAAACAAATAAAATGCACATATTTACAATTACAAAATGGATGACAAATATAATGACGTACAAATTATTTAGTAACACTTTTTTAAAGATAAATTAAAATTCTGAAATTTCAAATCAAATAAATTAAACCAATGTTGGCTATTGTAACTATATACCGATCTCATCATCTTTGTAGAATTGTTGCCTATATTTGAAGAGAATTTCTGTAAACGGAATATTTGCACACTCCTTAGTCAATGATCATTATTTGAAGGAAAAAAATCAAGATGAAATAAAATTTCTGGACATTCCACATGCCTATTGAAAAGCAGGTTTAATTATTCATAATTTATTAAGTTGACGGCTATCAGCAAAACACTTCAAATCTAGTTCTTTTATTATTCTTGAGTAGAGACTGTTTTTAAGATTTCTTCCTAGCTTGCATAGGATAGCCGCAAAAACTTTTTCGATCGATTTGATTTAAATAGTAGGGCGACTAAATACACAAAGAAGAAAACTTAAATACTTGCAAGTCCTCTAGATAAATACGCACGTTTTAACGCGTTCCCACACATATTTAAAATGTGACAATTAAAGCTTAACCCCTTGGTTCTTAATTTTACCTACTTTAGGAAGTGTATTATCTTCTATTTTTTAGTGGAAAATAATACATGCACGCTCACTGGTAAATGATACCACATTGCATTCATCAATATATAAAAATAATATAACGTTGACATAGAAGAAATAGATACCTTTGAACAACTATCAAAAATGCTCGAAAAACTAATTAAAAATAACAAAAATCAAAATACTGAAAGAAAGCGTTTGGATAAAAGAAAATAACAGAAATACGCAAAATAAAAAATACAAAAATTATCTTTTAAAATTAACTTCCAGAAACATAATAATAGTCCACAAATTATGGAGTTGTATTAACAGAAGGATAAATACAAAGCATTAAAACAAGAATTGTATCGAAAAAATCATAACAAAAAATAACACCCTTACAACAAACATGTATGAAATTGCTAATGCTATAAATGATTATTTTGCAAATATTGGGAAAGAACTAGCGGAAAACCCAATAAAAACGCTACAACACAACCAACAACAAACATTAGAATATGATCAACTACACCAGTAATGAAATTCATTGAAATAACTATCTAATTTTAAAAGGCTGAAAAACACCTGGATTGGATTACATAACCAAAAAACAATGATAATACCACTATATAAAAAAAGGAGATAGAACTAAACCTGAAAACTATTGATCAATATCTGTCCTTAAATAAAAATATGGATTCCAACAAAATTCTGGGATACTCTGAGTAACATATGAATTAATCGATGCCATAAAGAACAACCAAGAAAATAAAAAAATAGTCGTAGCCATCTTTATAGGTACAAAAACAATGTTAATTGAATAATTATATGCCATTGAAATAAAAGACAAATAATTGAAACTTTCACAAACATACCTTAACAACAGGCCACAAACAACTAAAATTAATGGAGTAATAAGTCAATCGTGATGCGCAGAATATGGTATTCCTCAAGGAGGCAATTTACCACCAATTCTATACATTTTATACATAAAAAACATGATGGAACAACAGATACTAGGAAGGCCATATATTTACCTAGACGATACTTACCTAGTTTATACAGGGAATAACCAAACTAAAATAGAAACAGTGATCGAATTAGAACTATTCAAACTAAAAAAATGGTTCTTTAACAATTTATTAAGAATAAATGAAGAAAAAACTACATAAATAATATTCAATAATAAGTTGCAACAAATAAAACTTAACATAAAAATAAATGGAAAAACAATAAAACAAGTCAACTATATTGAATACTAAGGTCTTAAAATAAATAAGAATTTAAAGTGGGACAAACACATAAATAAAATAAGAAAGAAGAATTAGACTACGATAGGAGCACTATGGAAAATACATTACAAAACATAAAAGAAGATCTGTATTCAAAACATTTTTTACAATAAAAAACTTTGTAACTTTGTATACCACTGACTTTATTAAGTGACTATAGTTTCCACAATTTTAGCTTGTCATTATATATGAAACGACTAACAAATAATATGTATAATCCTGTAATTTGAACAAAATAAATACATTATTAATTCATTTATTTATTGACATCAATCAATCACTTTAATTGTTTATGCCTAAAAATATGAAGTCAACTTGGTATTTTTTCAAGGCATTCGATATAAATTACGTATAACATGAAAGATAAGAGACTGTTTTGGTATAAATGCTTCTTGTTTCATTGATAAAATTGATTTAGAAGTCCAATGAAACTGATTATCGACTCTACTAACTAACATCTTAGGTATTGTGGGTTGCAGACATATCATATCCCTATATAATTTAGAATCTTCGTCTCGTATTTCATTATAGCAAGAATATCCTCTCGATATTTTAGTTTCTGGAATAATTTCCAAAAATAATTCCGATTACTTTTTAACTTGGGTTCGATTTTATAGATAGCTAGATAATATTTTGCATTGGCTATGCAGAGACTTAAATAATAACTAGTAGTCTTGTTAAGTAGCTTATTTATAAGGAACATGTGCTAATTTCTTCCTGTTTATTTGTTTGTTTGTTCAAATCCATTTTGGATATATATTGTATGGAGGTATGAATTTATCCATGCTTTGTTTGGTGGTATTATAAAAACATTTAGCTATACAGGGTCCTGCAACAGTGCGTCAGGCATTCCTAGCGCCTTTCTCGTGAGAGATTATTGGTTTAAAAATCTCTATGCTGTAAAATTATTTTCAAATATACAGGGTGTCCCAATTTTGCGCTATAACAAAAGCAAACATTTTTTTAAAATGGAACTCCCTGTATAATTTTCATTTTCTCATTTGTACAATATTTTATAACTTTAACCTTTTTTGATTTTGAATTTCGATATGACATTATTGATATTTTTCTGAAAAAAAATGTAACAAGCGGAGGTTCACATAAAATATTCTGATCTATTTAAAATTTAAGAATTTTTTTTCTTATTGTTCGTCATAAGTGCTGGTTATGTACCACTGTTAAAAATTTTCACTTTTGAGGTACCGTGTCTTTGTATCAGATACGCCATTTTCTAAAATTTCAAATTCGTAAATTCCAATGTGTACTACCCTTAACTTATATCGTAAACCTAATTATGTCTACGGGAGTATTTCCAGATGCCTTAAAGTTTTCAACGGTTATGCCAATTTACAAAAAAGTAATTCGAGCGATTTGAATAACTAAAGACATATAAGTATATTAAATACCTTCTCCAAAGTAGAATCAATATGGAATCAAGAGAGTAATAACTTAATAAAGTCGTACCTATCAAATAGACAACAAATAGTAAAAATCGGGGAAAAAAATGAATGCTTACTTGAAAGCTATGCAGGTGATACAACCCAATTAATTAGTGAACCGGCAATTGAGGTGACTTTAAAAAAAGCAAACATATTTTGGAAAATACTTCAAATATAATTTGACCAAAACAAATTTATATTAAATAGCGAAAAAACACAATCAATGTTTTTTAAAACAACAAGGCCTACACCTAACACACAGAGACAATCACCTATATAGAAAGTAAACTACATACAGTAAATTATAAATTAAGAATGCTTAGAAAAATTGTAAATACTCATACACTCAAGTTGAACTTGAACTTGAATCAATTATTTGTTTTAGAATAATGTTCTATGGAAAGTGATCGTCTCTGAGAAAACATTTTGTCAGTCAAAAGGAGGCTTTAAGGATAATATGTAATTTAAAGTACAGAGTCTTGCAGAGGATATTTCAGAGGACAAGAGCTTCTAACAGTAACTGCGATTTACATCTATGAAACTCTCATGTTCAATATTAAAAATTAAAAACTATTCACTTATTTTGAAAATAATCACCAATATGTTACAAGAAACCAACAAAATTATGCTTTACCAAGACATCGATTATATATTAGCGAAAAAGGCTCAATGTACACGGCAATGCAATTTTTCAACAATTTGCCGATAGGAATAAAAGGAATAAACAATATTTTAATATTAATTAATTAATTTAAACGTGTACTATATAATTATCTATGTAATTTAGAACCTATTGTCTAGAACGGTATTTTTATAAAAACTCCAAATAATTATTAATTTGTAAACAGTATGTTTTTTGTTTGTTTTTGACGCATTTTAGTTTTATACAATTTATTTATAGAAGTGTATGTAATTTTTGTGTATAATTTCTGGAAATAAATCTATTATTATTATTATTATTATTAAGTTTTTCAAGGCCACATAGTGATCCAAATTATCTCCAATTAAAAATGTTTTTCGAATAATTTTACTCACATTTTCTCTGACAAAATGTTCAAGTATATTAAAAGCAATGCAGCTTATAAATTTCCGATCTTATCCTTGCGAATTAAACTGCTTTTAATAGTAGATTTTAATTTAAGTTAACATTAACAAATGTCATATCACACACTTTGTAGTGAGCTACAATTTAAATTGTCTTAATAATGTATTGTAATTGTTCGAAATGTTTTCAGCAGAGCCTCTAGAAACTGTCGTTCTGACTATGGAGGTATTTTATTTAATTTTGCCCCCGGGGAAATACATAATAAAACAAGAATTAAATTTATACGACTAATTGTAAAAAAATATATAAATAATTAATTCTTAGTCTTTAAATCGTCAATGGAATTATGGCTGAAGGGTGCAAATAGATTTTTATATAGCTATTATAAATATTTTTAAAACAATATGATTATAAAAAAAATAATTGCCGAAGCATGAAATAAATCAAATGTTCGTGAATTAAAAGTTAATAAAACTAAATACCGTATGGATACTAGAAGCAAATAATACGTATCCTAAAAACTTTATTTAAACGAAAGGCAATGTATAATATAATAATAATAATTAAAAATTAATCCCAGCTACTAAACTATATTTTAAATTTGTAGAAGTTACGTTAAGGATTTAATAGGATTATAATAGTTTCAATATTATTAATATACGAGATTCGTTAAAAGGTTTTAAAATTTGTTATTTAGGTTTTAATTCATGAATTTCGATTTCTATACATTATTATACTCAGAAAGTTCTATTTCTACAAAATACATGTGAATACTTGCATTCTAGTATTTTTAATAACTTCCAAATGGATAAAACTGTGTTCTATTTCAGAGTTCTACTTCTAATGTATTACATATTATATATGGTGCCTCAAGGTTCTATATGGAACAATATTGGTACTAATCTGGCGCAGTTGGAATATTTGATATATTATTGTGACATATTAAATATATCAAATACTAAGATAGATAACAGTATGTACGTAAACACCAACGCGTCTCCTAAATGATAAATAATAGTATATTAACTAAAATAATTTAAAATTATTTATAATAACGACTATAGATAAAATATGTACATTAATAAAAAATCAATAAAATGCTAATTGATTACACCATTAATAATGAAAAGTTGCTTAATAAAAACTCAAAAATATGTCTATGTTCTCTTCTTACTCCAAGTATCGATCCGAGTTCTTTCCGCAGGAACAAACATGTTTTGTCGTTGTTTTAGGTAATTAATCGAATATCATTCTCGATGATTATTTACATCGCTGCAGACGTCGCATATTATGTGTATAAAATATGTATCCAAAAGGAGAAACGGAATATCTTATGTAACCGCACGAGACACAATATAGCGGATTCGTTCGTACCTTTCGGTATTCCTGTTATTCTTTCTACTTACATAAATATTCCTGCTTTTATTACATTCCCATCGGGACAAGGGGCATTTATAATGGGATCGTGCTGCGAGTATTTATGGACCTTTATGCGAGATATGAAATGAAATGCTCGTTCACATTGCAAAAGAAAGTGCATTTTTTGCGAAATTGTAAGAAATAACAACTTTTATGTGCTTTTATTTCAGGATATACTTAAGAAAAACTAATTTGCAAAAATAAATACTAATACTATAAATAAAAGGTAATTTTTAAAATCGTTCCATTACATTATTTGATTAAATGTATAAAAATACAACTATATAAAAATATACAGGGTTGTGATAATATATGAAACCAAGCAAATACCTTTAACACAAAATGGACGATATCTTTTAAATGTTGCCGGTAAGTGGAATGCATACATCTGATGTAGGTTTTTTGCTAATGATATACTTCCGGTTTAACCAGACTCTTTTTAATTTTTCAAATTTAAAAGGGATATTCTGTGTATGTGTGCAGATTTTTAAATAGCATGTTATTTCAAATTTTTACAAATTGGGTTTAGTGTCAAAAATCTGTGAAAACGAGAAATAACTGACTTTCAGTTGTAGAATAAGTAAATTTATTTACTTTAGTCTAATCAGAATAAATAAAATGAAATCAAATGTTCAAATTGCTTGCCCTTCACCTGATTTAGTGTCAAAACTGTGGTAGAAGTTTGAGCTGATTAAATTGCAATATTTTCAATTTCAAAAATATCGTCCGTTTGGTTTTAAAGATTTTTAGTTGGTTTCATACTATAATAATAATAATATATTTAAAAACACCATACATGGTATAACATCGTCAATTAGAACATAATACTATAAATAGAATTACAAATAATTATTAAATAGATACTAAAATCTAAAAGAATTAACACAAATTAAAATAAAATCTTAATTGTAATATAATGTAAGGCAAGTTTCTAAATATGAGGTCTGTATGATAACATGATAGAAGTGAGTTGGAATTAAACATTACTTGTATACATATATACATATATACATATATACATATATACATATATACATATATACATATATACATATATACATATATACATATATACATATATACATATATACATATATACATATATACATATATACATATATACATATATACATATATACATATATACATATATACATATATACATATATACATATATACATATATACATATATACATATATACATATATACATATATACATATATACATATATACATATATACATATATACATATATACATATATACATATATAGCTAAATAAAAACTTATTTTTATTGCGCCAGCTAACAAAGATTATTTCACCAGAAATCCTTAGAACAACGTATACATCACTCATAGAGTCATACATTAGATATGGAATTCTTCTGTGGGGTCACTCAGTAGGAGCATACCAGATCTTCTCAACGCAAAGAAAAGCTTTACGTATTATAAACAAATTGGCCTATACAGAAGATTGTAGACAGTATTTTATTAAATCAAATGTGCTGACGGTCCCCTGCATTTTTATAATGGAATGTCTAACATACGTTCATGCAAACATTGAGCGCTACGACAAAAACTTAGATTTTAATAAATTTACTACCAGAAGTGCAAATCTACTCAGACCTCCATATAACCGTCTCAAACGCATGCAAAACAGCACTCGTTATTTTGGTGTTAAAATGTATAATGTATTACCTGACCACGTCAAAGAATTAACTATGAACACATTTAAGAAACATGTTAAAGCGTTTTTAGTATCTAAGGCGTTTTATTCAATAGAAGAATATTTAAATTTCAATTTTTTATGATAGTACAATTATGTTTGTATGTTTATGTGACTTATGTACCTGTGGACATTAATAAATATTATTATTATTATTATTATTATATACATATATACATATATACATATATACAAATATACATATAAACATATATACATATATACATACACACACACATATTCATATATATGCGTACACATGAAACTTAATAGATAAAATTAGTATTATAAATACATAAAATAATTAACATTACGAACACTATAAAATCTAAGTTAAAATATAAAATTAATCAGATAAAACATTTATAAGATGGTTTGAATTACTATAAAACAATACTAGGATTAAAAACTGTGAATAAATAAAAGCTCTAAAATTATATTGTTAACATTACATACACAATACAACTTTCAGAATAGAATAAAAAATATGCTATAAAACAATTGCATTCAATAAAATGGTGATGTGGCGATCATAGTAGTTTCCCTATATTTTACTCGAAAACTATGAGGTTTACCCAAAAAAGTTATTCTTAATAATTTGTTTAGTTAAATTCTCTATAATTATTTATTATAAAAGTTTCATGTAACTTCAATTATTCAATTATTAACAATTAGCAAAAAATATAAACATTTTCAGTTTTTATTATTTTTCTTGAAAGTTAAGAATTTTATGAAAAAAATGTTCAAATAACACTGGTTCAGTTAATAATCCCCTTTAACTTTTGTTTGAACCATTTTTTTTAAATTTTTCATATTTAGAAAAATATGACCAAAAAACAAAAAAACGCCTCGAGTAATCATCCACTTCCGGTCTATGAATGTTCACCAAAAGCTTTTCAGTTCCAGTTTTTAACGATAAAACCTTAAGTTTAAAGTTTCATCTCAATAGGATGTTTCGTTTTTGAGATACAGCGCCCACCGACAGACACACACACAGACACACATTTTTTTTTTCCAGAAATTAGTGCAATAGACTCAGGGGGCCCCAAAACGGATATTTCCGCAAAAAAAAAATTGAAAAAAAAAATCACGAAAACAATAGTCCCCCTATATATACTATATAGGGAAACTAGTAACATCAAAAGAGATGCATAATTTTGAATAAACCAAATATATTAAAATAAATATACTATACATGCACATAAACAATATTTAGAACAATAGTATGATAAAATTGTCACCAAATTGTATTAAAATTTTCTTTGTATGTATAAAGGACTTCATGAATAAGCCCTTTTAAAGCTTTGCATTGAAATATGCTGGATGTGCTGTAGCAGTTTATTAAACATTTTTACAGAAAGATGTTCAAAATTATTCATTGTTTTATGTAATTTCACTTTGGGTAACATTAGATTGTTTTTTGATCTGGTGTTATGGTTATGTCAGCTTGTTTTTACAGCTGAGGCGCAATTTGCTTTATATATAATAAACAGTGTAATACATATAATGATGCAGATGTCAGGATTTTGAGATTGGCAAAGTATGGCCTGTATTATTACACCTGCAATTATGCGTGCAGCCTTTTTTGAAGGATTAATATTCGCTCTGCACGAGCTGAGCTTGCCCAGAGAAGAATTCCCTAACCCACTAATGAGCCACTTTTAAAATATGAGGGTTTGTGTTTTCCGATACTTTCCGTAATAATTTGTACTTCCCATGTAAGATTTGCTTGAAAATATCTCTAAGAATTTAATGCTTCCGATTTTATTTCCGCTGTTTAAGTCGAAAGTAAGATAATTTGTTTTGTCCGTATTCATTATAAGCCTATATACTTTTTTTTATTTTCATTCTCATTATAATACAACCATCATATACTAGATCCTGTACAACTGTATCATCTGCAAACATATATGTTGTTATATCAGCATTACTTCCCAGATTATTTATGTACACCAGAAATAACAGAGGTCCAAGAATTGACCCTTGAGGTACCCCGTATGTTATTTCAGAAATGTACGATGTTTCACAATTGAAAGAAACAACTTGTTGCCTATGAGTAAGGTATGACTTTATTAGTTTTAGAGTATTACCCCTCAACCCATAATTTAGTAAGAGGTTGGCCATAACAAATGACAAACAAAATCGAAGGTCTTACTTAGGCCAATATAAGCAGAATCCAAGCTGCTTCCGCATTAAAACGCTTTTTTAAAGGGAGATAGAGGGAATTGTCTTAAGACTCCATACCCAAGCTCGGATTCGAACAGCGGACTACAGTCGGCGCGCTAACCACTATACCAACGAGGACGGCGATTCAAACGCTTCTGTAATATTTTTAACCAGTTCGATCATTACACATAATGTGGACTTTCCCTTGTGGTATTCGAATTGAAAATTATTAAGTTTTCTATCCATAAAGAATAAATAAATAAATAGTTATTTCGAAAACTTTAGCAATAATAGGTATAATGGCAATAGGGCGATAGTTTATTGTCTCAGATTTCTTTCTATTTTTGTAAATTGGAGTAACTTTAAAATATTTCAATTGATTTGGAAAGTGTCCATTTTCTAGGCATATATTTATTAAGTGTGTGAGCAGATGGACTACTTCGCTGCATATGAACTTTAGAACTGATGCGTTCATATCATAAATATTTTTCGAATGTGATTTTTTAAGATGTGTTATATGTTTCGCTTCTACAGTGTTTGTAGGTGACATAAAAAACGATTGAAACGATGATAACAAAATTTTTGTAAGAATTTATTGTTACATATGTAATTTTTTTATTTTATTATGTAACCACAGTGTATTAATAAATACTACTACTTCTACTACCTACAATATAGGGTAAGTTTTTATATTGAAATGTATCCGTACCAATATTAAAGTTCCTCCATGTGTAGTTGACATCCTGGAAAATGCACTGACCACCATATATCCACCAATTTGAAGTAAATCTATTTCTTCTCGCCGCAACCAATGTTCATTGACTAATTTTATATCCTAGTTGTTCGAAGTAATGTATTTTTCCAATTTATGATCCTTGTTTCGTATGGAACAAATGTTGATGTGAAACAATGATAAGAAGTTGCTTTTGTTAAAATTTCAAATTATCTCTTTTTTATGTTTTTCCGCTGTTTGTCGCCGAAAATTTCCTGGTTTATTGTTGATTAAATAAAGATTGTTTTTTATATTTTATAAATTCCCGAATAGCTACTCCAGGGGGGCACATATCAGCTGCAAATAATTTTGACATAAATGATTCCCATATTTCTACTTTAAAGTAGCATACATCGTTCATCGATATGAGTGAATTGCAATTGATGTCGTCGGTATTTAAAATATCCATTAAGTCTTTTGTTCCTATAAATATAGCTTTTTAGTATGTCTGATTTTCCGGAAACTTATCGTAGTAAATTTCGTGGAATCATTATATAGTGATGTATTATTTTCAAATTCCACGGGAGCAGAGATGGGCACTGATACTGCATTGTTATTGTGTACATTCACGATTTTTGAAATTTTGGCCATCGGTGATGTTTTAACACATGTTCGGCGCATGATATCTACATAGGTTGGTTTGCCCATGTTGATTGACGGAGAGGATGACTTATTCGTTATTTTCTGGTTTGATTTATTGGTTTTTAAGACAGCAGGGATTTCTTTCTGCAGTAATTTTTCAGACAATGATACATTTTCTTCCAGTATTTCTATCTTGTATTTATTATTTTCCCTCAGCACGATTACAAGAGCCTTGAGCACATTGAACATGGTCAACTTCTTTTACTGAAATGATCATTTCTTCGCCTGAAGAAGACACAGTGTGTCGAAACAATTGTCGCGATCAGCAAAATAAATATTTGAAAGTGTTATCGTATTTCATTTACGAAAATCGTATTTCATTTAAGAAAAATTACCAAAATAATTAAAATAAAGAGAATATGTCAATAAGTTGGACTCGTTTGGGTTACCTTGTGTAACAAAAAAAATATCGATTGGTTTAATATAAACAGAATCACTTAACACTATATTTATTTATTTATTTATTTATTAACGAAAATCTCTTTACAAATATAAATTAATACAATATAATACAAAGAACTGAAAACCTAAATACTGAAATTCATATTCACAAATAACATATCTTTGCAATGTATTTCATATAATATTATTATTAACTTTTGCAAAAGTTTTACTAAATAAATGAAACATTCCATTAGGGTTTGACTGGAAGAACATTCTGAAGAATGAAGTCCGCCTATGATTCCTGTGCTCAAAATATTTAGTGTATTTTTTATGAATGTGTCTATTAATGTATTTAGTTAACAGGTAATCTAAAGCATCATAATATTGATGACTAAACTGCATTACAATTGATAAGTAAAAGTAACAGAGGTTCCTAAGTTACATATGATGTGGCAACGAAACTGGAAGATATAAATAAATTGGCTGCTTGAGTTACGTGAAGATCAAATTAATTTGACGAATAAAGCACTAATAACCTTTCTTCACAATTTTATTTTATTATTAGCACTAATCCATTGGTAATGGTCACTTTGTGTCCGAAATGTACATTTGGTAAATCAAATAAAATTGTGAAGAAAGGTTATTAGTGCTTTATTCGTCAAATCGAAGATCTAACACTAGGCCCCATAACGTTAATTATGTTATATTATTATTAATAACGTAAGTCTCCAATGTACGTATTAATATCAGGTATGCAATCCGGTATGCTTTCGATATATCTGTATATAATGAATCGATCTAATAATTGTAACTAAAATTTGATTGTGTGATGTTATATAACTTTGTAGCCGTTGATCTATGAGATAAAAATGCATGCTGCTAAAGTGATGAAGAGGTGAAATCTACCTCCTATATGTACTTAATATGCTCGCTTGTAACACTTTCAAAAACACTCCTATGACCAAATTGTTTCCTAACCCAAACACTCGCGCAAATTAACATTAATTCAGATGACTGAATATAGTACTCACGAGCATATTTTATATTAGTAATCGTAATAGCAATAGTAATTTATTTATGCCAGGACATATAAGTTTACACACGTTAAAACAGAAGTACATAAAAACGTAAAATATAAATATATAACAACTAATACAAATCAGTAAACAATCGGTTGTGTTGAGATCCATTTTATAATCTAAATCATAAAATGAGTAGAATTGAATTATAAATATAAATATAAATAATAAAGATAATTATCATAATGGGTGCATGAATAATACAATGTACGAATAATAAATACTTAAAACACAAATCTTAATAAAAACAGTATAGGACAAGATCGTAAGAGTACATTTAACGGTTCCCCATCAATTACCATCAGCAAAAAAATTAAATCCTTTAATTTAACCCCGTCTTTCAGAACGACCAACTCAATTAGTAAATTTATAAATAATGCCAAAGAAAAATCTGATACATCGACGAATTCAGGCGTATATTTGTTAAAGTGTGGGGTATTGTCCTAAGGTTGGACAAATTGGACGAAGCTTTCCAGACCGCCTTCAGGAACATAAAAAATGCTTTCAATTTCAGAAAACTGCTTCAACCTACGCCAATCATTTAATCGAATACCAGCATACCTTTAATGATAATTTTGAAATTTTGCACGTTTGTAATAAAAGTCAAAAGTTAAATTTGTTGGAAGAACTAGAAATTAATAAATATAATAAAAATGTATTCTATTAAATGATCAAATAGAAGTTAATAATTCTCCTTTAATAAATATGTAAATTCTAAAATAATTTGCTCCTTTGTACAACAATCCCCCCCTCCTTCCGCCCCATAGTTCTAATAGTATATAAGCTCTTTACCTGTAATTTGTTAAATTATTATTCATCTGCCTGATGAAGCCACTGTGTGGCGAAACATGTTGCAGTGTTCAACAATAAATGTGAAACCCTCCCAACTGTGTTTGTTTTATTTCAAAAAAAGATGTTGCTGAGTAATTACCAGCTTCAAATCCATGATTTCCTCAACGGTTAATACATCATTTTCGTCAAGAAAATACACCATTTGTTTAAACAATCTCACAAAAATTTTGGAAATTATTTGCAATAGGGATACCGGGCGATAGTTATTTATATCTGCAACAGAACCTTTTTTATGCACCGGTATGACAGTAGCTATCTTTAAACAAGTGGAAAAATCGTTGCTTCGGATATAGCTATTTATTAGTTTTGTTAGAGATGTTATAATAACGTCTGTTAAATACTTAATTGTTCCACATGTCATACCCTATACATCACTGGCTGAGTTTTTGAGAGACATTGTAAGATTCTCTTACTTCATTCTCAATCACTTCTCTGAATGAAAAGTAGTTTGTGAGAGCATTACTTATATTAATAAATACCAGTGGGTCTATCTGCATAGGTGGTAAATCGGAGTGTATAGACTCTAAAAACGTTGATCAAAAAACAAATTAAAATCAACAGGTTGTATATCACAGATATTAGTATCACAGTCTGGTTTCCTATATTTAATTAATGACCACATAACCTTTATACTAAGTAGGAACTTAGATATAGTAAATAGAGATAACGAACCGACCTTTGTAAGCTCCCGTTACCAAATTTGTAATTAACCTCACGCTTACTAGTACTCACATTACAAGGTATGTAGAGAACTCGCTTGTATCTCAAAAAGTGACAATTTCAGACCATAGATGGATAAAATTCCAAATTACATTAAAAGGCTCAAACACTACCCAGTACAGGGATCCAAGACTGACCAAGAGGGAATTTTTCAAAACGACCCTCTCTAAGATCTCCAAAACTAGGGATCTAGGTAAAGAGCAAATAAAAGATATACCCGAACTGGAGAATATAACTAACGCTCTTCAGAAGGGAATTATATCAGCGTACAAGAAAGCGTGCCCTCTAAAAACTAGAATAGATGAGGGTCCAGAAATGCGTGGTGGTGCGAAGAACTTGAGACGCTGAGAAAAACAAGTAAGAAGGACACACAACAGAGCCATGAATATGCAAAACGAGTCCGAATGGAACAAATATAAAATAGTACAACTTGACTATAAAAAACTGGTAAGACAAAGGAAGAGAGAGGCCTGGAGGCTTTTCTGCTCCAAAGTCACGTCTAAAACAGGAAACTCCTTACCAAAACTCACTAGCCTTAAAAGGGAGGACGGCTCTTATACGGACTCACCTGAAAACACAGGCAAACTCTTATTGAAGACCCATTTCCCGGGCTGTACCTTTAACCAGGGGTGGAGCCGCACGGATACCTCTACAGAGTCCCCAACCAAACCGGATTGGGACCTGGCGGGCTCCATCGTTACCAGGGAAAAGATAGACTGGGCAATGAGGAGTTTCTGACCATACAAATCTCCAGTGTTGCACGGGATTTATCCGGGCAAGGATGTTATCCTGGACACCCTCGTAGGCATGTACAGGGGGTGTATTGCCTTCAGCTACACACCCTATGCATGGAGGGAAACTTAAGTAATCTTCATACCAAAGCCAGGACGCTTGGACTACACCACAGCGAAAGCATACCGACCAATAAGCCTTACATCTTTTCTATTAAAGATACTCGAGAGGCTCTGCGATCGATACATTAGGGAAATAGTCTTAGTGAAACACCCCTTACATCCCAATCAACACGCATACTGTGAAGGCAAGTCGACGGACTGGGCCCTGCACACCGTGGTGAGCAGAATTGGCCGATCCTTCGAGCAAAAAACCTTCACTCTGGCGACTTTTATGGACATTGAAGGAGCCTTTGTGGCTTTGGGGCTTTAGGCTTCTTACAGGACACTGAAATTTACGATCACACCTGTACAAACTGGGACTACAATCTAGTCCTATTTGCAGAGGGTGTGAAGCAGAAGAGGAAACCGCGGAGCACGTACTTCTAGACTGCCCGGTGTTATCCAACCTACGTAAATCCACAATGGGAAAGGGATGTCTAAATCCATCGACATCTACAGAGTCCCTCTTGCCGCAGTCCTGGCATTTGCCAATGCCTTGGGTTGGCTTAACCGTGACTAGGAATGAGAACTCAGATGGGAGGACGCACAAAGGGCCTATTGGGGTCTACGTGCGGCGAAACTCTCTGCCCTCCCATCGATTTAAACCAGAACCAGACCTTTGGTTTATTAGTAGATTTATTAATATAGTTTGCATTAGCATTTTTTTAGAATTACTTAGTGCACATTTGTATTCCGATTTTAATTGCTTATAGATTTGTTTAAGTTCTAGTTACCTTGTACTCGCCTCTTTTACAAGAAATAGGTTCTCACGCATTCGTTTTAATTCAATATTAAACCAGACTACATGATAATTTTTTGTAATTGTTTTTTTTTTGAAAGGGAAACAATTTAAAAAGTAATATGCTAATAACTGCATAAATGATATAAAAACAGAATTGGCACATTGGTAGTTATTTATAAATGAAAAATCAGTATTTCGTAGGAAATTATATAATTCAATTTTATCTCTTTGTGTAAGGGTCTTATTAGGCTTATGAGTGCCGAGTTTGTTGCAACTGTTTTTGCTACCTTTACGTGCACTCCAGTATGGTCCGATAAGCAGAAATCAATTGGAAAACATGTGTTTCTGTTAGCTGAATATTTGTAAACACATTTTCCAAACAGTTTTCTTTTCTTGTTTTAAATGTAATCAATGGTCGGAGACCACATGTAGCCAGGAAATGAATCACATCTGCCGCTTTGCGATCTTGTGTCAGAAAATTTACATTGAAATCTCCCCCTAGGATAATATTCTTGTGAACAGAGTGATTATTTAAAAAATTATCTAAAACATTAAAAAATATTTTTATATCGCCAGTAGATGAACGGTATAAATTTATAATAATTATATCATGACGCGACAATATCACAATGTTTCTCTCAAGTCTAAAAAAACTTTATCGCAATGAACACCAAAACGGCCAGATACTGTATGCAACTGTTCAGAGAAAACCTACGGAAGGTCTAGGTTTTCTAATAAGACACTGCAATTTACGATCACACCTGAACAAACTGGAACTATAACCTAGTCTTATCTGCAGAGAGTGTGAAGCAGAAATGGATCCCGTGGAGCATGTACTTCTAGATTGCCCCGTATTATACAATCTACGTAAATCCACAATGGAAGAGGGATATCTAAAGCTATCAGACATCCTCAGACTCCCTTTTGCTGCAGTCCTGGCATTTGCCAATACCCTAGGTTGGCTTGACCGTGGCAGGGAATGAGGACTCAGATGGGAGGACGCACAAAGGGCCCACTGGGGTCTTCGTGCGGCGGAACTATCTGCCCTCCCATCGATTTAAACCAGAACCAGATACAGTTTGAATTTCTTTAAAGGATCCGTTATGCTTCATAAGTTGCATAACGCCTCCGTGCCAGTAATCTGACCTAAAAAAATTGGTACCAACTGCGTAATCATTTAATGAAAATAATGAAATCTCTAGTTTAATAATAATTTATCATCGATTGAGATATTCTTGGTATAACTATTAACCGGGATAATCAAACTAGTTGTATTGTTTACCGAGGCAGCTCGAGGTCTCGTTATATTTACTTTCTTTCGTTGTATTGAAATGACAGTTCGATTTTTATTTTTATTTGTATTGATAGCTTCAGGATTGTTTATTTTGGGAATTGGCGGGAAAATTTTCAATGCGTATTTTTGTGTTTTCTTTCTCTAATTGTTTAATTTTCTCTCGTAATAATAGATTATTTGACTTTAGCTCGCTTACCAGCTCTTTTAGGTTGAGATATACCTCCATTTCAAAATTTACATAGCCTTCTACTGGATCCGTTATTTGAGGGTTACACATAACTTCACAATAGGATTTGGCTTTTCGTGCACAACTTGTATGAAGTAATGTACTACATGATGTATACTGGGTCCCTGCTTTCGCAACTGATCCGCAATAGCAGTTCTTTTTATTACTATCTTCAGATTTATAATTAACTTTTGCACTCGCAAGATCATGACCATCGCATTCGGTCGCCATTTGTACTTTTTTAGTTGTGGGTATTGATAAACATAATTAGATTCACTTTCTCCTTATTCTTTTTACTTCAAATTAAATTAACTTGAAATTTGTGTACACATTTACTAAAAATTTTATATATTCATATAATAATATTAATCTTTTTAAGGCCGGCCCCGTTGGTACAGTGGTTAGCGTGCCCTTGTGGACGTGCAGAGGGGCTCTTGGATCTTTCTCTCTAACCCTTGTTTCTAGTAGGCAACGTTTTATTTCTTTCTATTTACCATTAATATTTAAAAATGCTATTATTTGCTTTAATTTAGGCTTATTTTCCATCTTTTTAGAGATGGGATTATGACTGTCAAAAATGACATGACTAATTATAAGTCATTTTATCGTTTCTTTTATTTACTCATTAAGGACTGACGCAATATTACTAACAAAACTAGCCAGAAAGATCTAGTCGATAGGTTTTTGGCAAATTAACACCTCATTCATTATATATTAATTAAGTGTAAATTCTGTATAAATTTACCAACAAATATGTATATTACTATTCGAAGAAGTATTCTCATTTAAAATAAGTAAATTATGTTTTCTCAAATTTTACTTGATTAACAGTCCGAAGTAAAACGGATCTGCGTTTATTGAGATAACGTTATCAGGCATCATGATTTTCTTTAGTTAACAGTGATTCTGATTCAGTATGTACATTATAAAATATTCATATTTTCAGTTACTAATAATTCTGATATAGTGTACAATATACTATTAGTATATTCTGGAAGGTAACCAATTTATTATTTTAAATGAGGAAACAATTTAACAGAGCTAAATTTATTAAATAAAATTAAGGATATCATGGACTTTAATGATTAGATCTTTAGGTAAATACATTACTTGATTTAGAGATAGTAATTTTATGCAATTATCCATATGTTCATATATTTGAAAGTTAAGAAAGATTATAAGAATATGTTTTTATTATTATCCAAGGCTATATAATACCTACATGTATCGATTGATTGTTGAGGCACTTAAGTGTTGATAATCCATATTCACTATTTATATAACAAAACTGTTAGATTTTCAAATTGGTTTTATTGTAAACACTACATATGTTTCGCCACTGTGGCGAAAATATATTTTCTTCGCCTGAAGAAGCCACAGTGTGGTGAAACATATGTAGTGTTTACAATAAAACCAATTTAAAACTCTAACAGTTTTATTATCTAAATAGTGCCTACATTTATCATATATTCTTCACTTAATCGAATATAATCCACTTCGTAATAGAATACTTTAGATACTTATAATTCAGATAACCTGCACTGATATGTATGCATACGTATATTAATATAATGGTCGCAATAAAACAATTAGTTCTTGTATAATGGCGGCGTTCACTTGGTGGTGCATTTTGTTAAAAAGTTTAAATAAAACACTTTATAACTTTGTTTTGTCACTATATTTTGGAAAACTGTGACTAGTTTCATCAAACATGTTTGATAATGATTAGCTTATGATCAAAACTAGTCACAGTTATCCAAAATATAGTGGTAAAACAAAGTTATAAAGTGTTTTATTTAAACTTTAAAACAACTAGTTTTATAGGATTTAAGTCAAAGGGGTGTATGACATTGGATATCAATATTATGCAGATTACTCGCAAACTTTTAGGGGAGTTTTTAATAAGTTGTAGATTAGATTGAGTTTTATGTACTGATTATTGTGACACTGCATTATTTTTATCAGGTGAATAAAAATTATCCAAAAATATAATATAATAATCAGCTACTTGACAAAATTGGCGGTTTTGATAGATATTTAATGATTTGCGAAAATGCGCGTACTGAAATATCAAGCAATAAATCTAAAATTTATTATAAATTTTTGAGTTTAAATATTTATAAAGATTAATGTAGGATTAAATATAGTTTTTAATACTTGCAGGGTGGCAAAATATTTTTAGTATTCTGGAATCATTATGGAAAATAATGGGTGAATAGATTTATTGAAGTTTAATGTAAATCTCCACTTCGCAAACTATAATTGCATGATATTGAATAGCACTTGTAGTATTGCAAACGCTTTATGTGGATTGGTAGAATGCGCTACTAAAGCCGTATCATCTGTATGTAGGTGTGGATAGTGCCGATGGATTGGTGTAATGAGGATCAGGTTATATATATGTGCTGTGAAAACGAGTAGAAGAACAATAAATAGTTTGAATTGAATTTAAAATAACTATCGTCAGTTTTATAAAAAGTTCGTTAGATAAATACCAAAATAGTTTTAATAAAAATATACTCTTGTTTTAATTAAACGATAATCGTTAAAATTTAATTTCCTCTGAAAATAGGCTGCCATAACATTATTACGAAACAAATAAAATTATTTTATTAATCTTTTAATTTTAATTAATTAATGTATCCTATATGTTAGTTTCTTTTGTTTCTGGCATTTAGAATATTTTTATTGTTAGAAAGTTATGGTAAAGAATAAACAGTAACGGTAATTGTGATTTAATCTTAGAGATAGAATTTCACCCATGTAAAAAGAAACATGTGTGGTTATAATAGGCAGGTGCCGCGTCCTGTTAATAACAGTCTGTAATTAGGTATGACCGATTCTTTGAAGTTGGTTATATAACTAAATTACCTATTGTCGTAAAAACTGAATATTTGTCCTAGTCTTGTTTTCATTAAAAAATACCGAGTCAAGGTCTCTAACTGTACCTAGAATAAATTAGTATTATTAATTACATATTTTATTAAGCCTTTCAATTTAATTTATAATTAATTAAATATAAAATATTACTCTTGCTCCTGAAATTACTTAATAATAATTGAATTATTTTTACATGATTTGTTTGGGAGTAAATACCTAATTTTAATTTAATTTAAGATAAAAGTTAATATAATATAGTAACCTAAGTAGCCATAAGAATGGAATAAATACGGAAACAAAAGGAATCATAAAAAGATAGAAAAGAAGAAAATAATAATTAAAATGTATGTATACAGAAAATAACCTAGTATTAACAAATCAAATTCAAAATTCAGATATACACAAATATGGAAGTAATAAGGCACTTCAGAAAAGGAAATAATTAATGTTAAAAAATTAAATATAAATAAAGTTATGTCCTTTAAGTCAAAAGAATTAAAGGGGATTAAAACATCGGAATATACTATCTAGAAGAAATTAAATTAGAAAAAAAATAACAGCAAATTTAAAAAAGTTCTGAAATATTGAAAAACAATTTAAAATTATATTCCCCACTACAAACGTAACAGCTGACATTTCAAACAAACTGCACTAAAAGGTTTGTAAAATATGAAAAGTACGTAACAGGCAAAAACGGCAAAAGGAGGGAACAAAAAAAATAAGAATTCTAGGTATTTACGGAATCAAGAGGAGGCAGAAATAATGGTAAAAATTATTCAGTAAGAAATAATAACTAAAACATTTTAATCTTACGGTAAACACATAATGTTAAGTAGTTTTTAATTAAAAGTAAATTATTATATTCACGCAAATCTGCTAGAACTATAATTGTAAATGTGAGCAAATTCAACAAAGCCAGCATTAAAAGAGTACAACGATCCCACTATTTTTTGTTGCTTTAACGAGAGTTCTTATACTTTTTAGAGTTAATATTTATTATCAGATCACAGTACGGTTTAAGCCTATTGTTTTATTATTTGTGTTGCTAACTCGTTTTAATTGGCACATAAAAAATAGACGGCATTTCTTCGTGGGACTGTATTTATTTAATCCTGTGGCTAGTAAATTTCCTAAAGATTATAATCAATATTTTTATAGTGATTGAAAAAATTTACGAAATTCAGAGGGGTGCAAATTATAAAAAGAGATAAATGTAATGGTATTTAATAATAAAAGTAATAACAAAGAAAGATTACACCACAAAAATGTTTCATTGTGCTGAATATGATTTCAGACATGTAAGGACCGCTAACAATTTTGTAATTCAATGCCTAGTGGTGCATTAGTGTGATGAGTAGTTATTTTAACTGTTAGCTGGCAACTTTTTAATTATTTATAATATAAAAATTGCAAGTGCTGTAAACGCAAAAGTAATTGCTCTTAGCAATAAATGTAAGTGGTGCAATAATATCAAACAAAGTGGACCAAAATGTGTAATCTGCAACAGACAAATGCACCCAGGATGCGTTAAGTACAATAAACCGGTGATAAAACTGGACGAGGAAATAATAAATTGCTGCGCAGAAATCAAGAACCAAAAAATCCGGGATGACAGCAATGGCGGAGACCTGGGCAGTGACGACCTGCATACATCATTCAACAACGGAGACACCATCGTACAATCAACTTTGGAAATGGAGGTAAAATATCTAAAAAGTATCATAAAATCGAAACAAATGCCACTTTTTTACAACAACAAATATATACTTTAAACAAAATGTTAGCAACACAGAATGCCAATATCAGTTTAATAACTATTCCAGAAGATGGCATACAACACAATTATACAAATGCAGAGAGATGGAAAGACAATTCAGAACACGAGCGCGAAAGTTCAACTAAAAATAAACGCACGAAAATACAAATAAAAACAATTGAAGTAAATAAACCCATCTTTTATCGAGAGGAAAGAATCGTGTGGCATCACAAAATTCAAGATACAAAATATAAACGTTTTAAATTGAGCATCTCAAACGGTATTGAGACAAAAGTTAAAAATTCTACAATATCGCCCGAAGGAATAATAGATAGTTCGTTTTGTTTTTTCGAAAACAGGGTTACAGATATATTAGAGAAAACAAGCGAGCAAACTGTAAATTAACCTAAAAAATATTACCTTTAACTTTATCATAAACTTTATCAATTAGAAGCAATAACAGAAAAGGAATCCAGAAACATTGTATGCCGAAACAAAACATGGAGCAACAAAATCAATACACAAGATATAAAATTAAATAAATATCAGCAAATTTTGATTTTTTAGGAAAGAACATACGCATTGAGGAGTTTCTATCCCAGTCGACAACAAATTTACATACAAACAGCTGAAATGCGGAAACAAATACTCCGTAGAATCACATATACGGGGTGAGTTTTTTTCGATGTTCTATATGGAGATCTCGGAAACTATAAGAGATCTATCTGTTATAATAACCGAGATATATTGATTTGAAAAAATTGACACTTTTTACTTTTTTCAAAATATCTGGTTACCCTTGACTTTTTTGACAACTTTGAAAGTGGAATTCTATTCGTCTCTTCTTCCCGATTTAACCGTTTCTCTATCTCTTATAGTTTCCGAGATCCCCATAAAGAACATCTAAAAAAACTCACCCTGTATAATGTGCAACATGTGAAGTTACAATGGAAAACAAAATTAAGTTTAAAATAATCCAAATTTATCGTCCACCAAGCGGCAATATAAATGTTTTTATACGAAATCCAACAGACATTCTAAATTAAATGACAAATCAGAATCAACACTTTATTGTTTGTGGAGACTTTAACATATTTTTTTTTGGAATATTCACAAAACAAAAAACTGTTAGTAGATGTAATGACATCTTATAAATTAAACAACAAATTAAATACGCCGACACGACTTCAACATTTAGCAAGCAAGCAAGCAATCGACTATATGTTAACAAATCTAGCAGAAACGGAATTTTTATGCAACAACATGAACAACTACATATGCGTCGATTTATAGCAGTTGATTAATATAAAAGTAAAATAATCCAGTTATAAACCGAAACGTAATAGGAGTAATAGAAAAACTGTAAATATTGAGGATCCTAAATATCACCTAACAAAACTAGACTGGACTATGTCGAAAAGATAAAAATACAGCCTTTCATATTTTCCATCAAGAACTCTAATTTTGTTTTAATATGAGTCATACTACAATACGCAGAAACCAAAATGGGTAAACGACCACATTAAAAGATCCAGACAAAACCTGAAAAAACAGATGGGTAACAACACAAATAAAAACCGATGACATGCAAAATACATACAAAGACCAATAAGAGAACATAATAAATTAATTATGGCAACAATATTAAATTATTTAATTATTTCAAGAATCAAATTGACAACGCAGTCAACAATCAAAAGAAAATGTGGACTCTCGTTAATAAAAAACTAAACAGATCACAGAAAGAAACAGTCATGGAAAACGGGAAAAATATTACAGAAACAACAGAAATAACAGGAATATTTGCTAAATATTACTCAACAATAATAGAGCTGAAACTAACAGAGAAATTAACGTGATTAATA
The DNA here is from genome assembly GCA_963969525.1 of Ontholestes murinus. NCBI lineage: Eukaryota > Metazoa > Arthropoda > Insecta > Coleoptera > Staphylinidae > Ontholestes > Ontholestes murinus. Next base: position 40,037,818 of record OZ018395.1, read on the forward strand.
CTACATAAATATTTGAACAAGCATTTTTTTGAAAATCAATTTCAAGTACATATTGACCATTTTTTTTTACTTCTGCCAATTTCTTACCATCAAGTGAGTTTTGCAGAGATCGAAACAGATGATAGTCACACGGTGCAAGGTTCAGGCTGTACGGTGGATTCATCAAAACTTCCTAACCAATTTCCGTGAATTTGTTCTGAGTCATCCAAAATGTGTGTGGCCGTGCATTGTCACGATGAAAGACAACAAACTTTCTGTTGGCCAATTCTGATCTCTTTTCTTTGATTACTTCGTTCAAACGGTCGAGTTGTGCAAAATACAGGACCGAATTGATAGTTTTGCCAGGTTGAAACAGCTCGTAATCGACAATTCCCTTCCAGTCCCACAAAATAAACAAAAAACGCTTTTTTGTCGTCAATTTAGGCTTTGAAGTTGTTTGCGGAGGGTTACCAGCCTTTGACCATGACCACATGCGTTGGATGTTTTCGTATTTCACCCATTTTTCATCACTAGTAATCATTCGTTTCAAAAATGGGTCGATTAATTCAGTCAATTAAATTTCTCTCCGTTAATTCATGTGGTATCCAAACATCTAGCTTCTTTTTGTAGCCTGCTCTCTCCAAATAGTTTCAAATTGTCGTATGGTTCACGTATAGTTCCTCCGCTATTTTGCGACAGTTTGCGTGTCGGTCTTGCTCCACCAGTTGTAAAATTTCATCGACTTTTTCAGTTACTGGCTGACCAGAGCGAGGTGCATTCTTAACATCCAAATTTCTGGAACGAAATCTAGCAAACCACTCCTGAGTCCTTCGTTCACTAACAGCATTTTTGCCATTCACTTCACAAATTCATATACCGTACTTCTTCAGATATTTCACTAATTTTTAAATTAATATAACATTTTACAGGAGCAACGAATTAGAGAACTATCTTCGCAAAAATATGAGCTGGAATGTTACATTTTAAGAATATGTTTGTATGAGACAATCGGATGAGTGTTGCTCGAGATAAGGTATCAGAACCGGCTTGTGACGAAAAAAACACGGAGGCTTTTTATACGGCCTGTTATTTACAACGTAAGTCTGATAAAGTACCAATAAATAAATAAATAAATAAGAAGAAAATGATTTACAAGATATTAAAGAATTATTAAATATTTCAAACTTATTTGACAAATTTAGGGTATTAATATTTCTCATGATAATATCAAGTGGAGAATAATAACCATAATTAATTCTATGAAAATTTAGACGAAATAAACCTGTTTTTCTGAAAGGTATTTTATTTGAGTGAAGATTAAAATTCACCATTGATAAATTAATAATACTATTATTTAGTAACTTGTGAAAAAAGACAAATTCCTGTAAATTTATGTCGACCACTGATTGATTTTAAATTAATATTTATATTAAATCTAGAAGGAATTAATCCAACAAATTTATTTTGAATTCTTTTCAATTTAGCTATGTGTACATCATAAAACGGAAATCAAATTGGTGAACAATATTCTAGGTGTGTACGGACAAAGGAATTATATAAAATAATTAAGGTTTTAATACTAAAGTGCTGTCCATTACGCAAAATAAACCTCAATGAATGCATAGTCTTGTTACAAACATATAATAAATGTTTGCTAAAACTAAGTGAGATGTCTAAAATTTAATCTAGGAATATATTATTTATAATATAATTTTTGTATTATTTTGTGAGAAAAGAGAACAAAGGTATTAATAAATAAATACGATAAATGTATTCATACTCAATTAGTTTTTTGTTTACTAAATTGCATAACCTTATTAATTTAAAAATACGGAAACATTTCGTGAATCTACAACAATGAGTCGTACTACAGACTACAAAACAAATTAATTTTGAAACAACTACTTCTCTAGCTAATACCTCGACAGACATTGTATGATACAAAATTAATTTGCGTGTTACAATTATTTGTTTTGTAGTCTTAGTAAGACTCATTGCTGTAGATTCACAAAATGTTTTCGTATTTTTAAATTATTATTTAATTTTCTACAACGAACTAAAGTATTTTAATACATTTTATTATTCATAACCTTACATTTATAAAAAAATGTTTAGGTCATTTTGAAGATTATGACAATCCTGAATCGAGTTAACTTTCATTATAATTTCCATCATCGGAATAAACATCTAGCTTGTTTAGAATTTGAGAAATTTCATTAATTAAAATTAAAAATAGCAAGGTACCACAGTGACTTCCTTGAGGTACACCAGATGATACCTAGAAATGTAGTTTTCAATTCGAACACATTGTTGTCTACTGGATAAATATGAACGAAACCAAATTATGTAACTGTCGTTAAATCTATAAGTATTCCTTTTCGATAATAAGGTGGAGTGGTTAACTTTATCGAAAGCCTTTGAAAAATCAGCCAATGTCGTCGGCTTGACTTCTTTTTCTAAAGACAGATAAAATGGATGCATTAAATTCGAGTAGGTTGGTCATGGTGGACCTACCTTGAAAAAATCTGCGTTGGGTGTCATCATATTATCATCATTTTTAGGATTATGTTAGTGTTGCGATATATACATAGGAGGTTGATTCGGTCTAGGATATATGTAGGTGATTTTGTGAGATAGTAATCTTTCTTAAATGCAAGTAATACTAGATTTTTGGTAAAGAAATGCACTGGATGGGTTAAGGAAATGCCTAATTTTAGTGAAGGTTGCTTAAAGATTTGGGATGTGTAAAAGGATAGCTGCATATTCCAACCGAGGTCGGCAGATCATTTCATATATGTATACTGCGATATGGCTTAAAATTCCTAGCTGTTTAAAATGTAAGACTTCTTAAATGCCTTCCTCTGTTTGTCTCTTTTCTTTCTGGATTTGAGTATCTGTTGCGAAGGTAAATCTATTATCAGGGTAATGCCAAGGTATTTTCTTCAATTACCTAAACAAAAATTTATAATATAATAACATTAATCAAAAATTGGTTTAGATTTTTTACTTCAATTTATTTATTTCAAACATTACATTTTGGCTGGCATACTCAGGAATAAAAAATCAGATTTTGGTCTTAATGATTAATCATAAACACATTTTAAAATCTATGCAATACAAACATACATAAATTTTCGGTTGTAAGTTAAAAGTGTCGCAATATATAACACATAATTTTATAAGTTTTAGGTATGAAACGCAATACTTTAATTTAGTAATTAAAATCAGTCCGCAAATTTTGTTTCTACAAGAAATTATTTAAGTTTCTTTTTAGACGCATTAATATTATCCAATTGTTTTATATCTGCAAGAAATTTCTTGTAAATAACAATACTACTGTATTGAGGTGTTTTCTCATACATTGTTGTGTTATATGCATCAGTTCTAATTCCCGAGTCATGGCGTGCTTGCTATTATTTTTTTCATACATTTGTTCAATTCTATGGACATATACTGCACTTTTATGTGTACAGGGTGTCTCGTTAATGTAGGAAAATGGCTGGACCATAGATTGCTGGTGTCAAAATATGATGATTTAACACAACTTATCTATATCCAAAAATTTACCGTTAACCCGGAATGTGTCTTCAAAGTTCAAAAAAATTGTATTTAATTTGTTTATAACAATAGAACGCTTTATTCGATTTAAATGAAATTTATTGTTAATAACCACCATAATATATCATTTCAGATTTCTTCTTGCCTCGCACTCGAGTTATAATGTTCAAAAATGACGTTAAGTATTTCCATTTCTTTCCAATCTTTTGTTATTGTTTCCCTTGAAATATGGTTGAATTCTCCCTTTCGTTCAGAGTACAATTTTTCATAAAATTATTTAATAAGTAATATAATGTATTTCTTTTCTTATTAAAAATATTAGCAGGTATAAAATTTATGGGAAAATCACGAATCATAATTACTTTACTAACATTTGGCATTTCCGACCTTTATTGTCTTACAAGCAAAAATAGTCTAGGTAATAAAGTCCCGAAAGGAAAACAAAAATTGGTACCCTAGTAATTTTATTTAATCGGCCCGGGTGTAATTACAGCGAGAGAGAGTTTAAAATAATGAGGGGCATCCCTTGAAATTTCCGAAACCCATATACCTGGCCGTTATTAGAGGTACCCTCCAGACACCATTACCCTTCATCTGTCTTGTTTATTTAGTAATTGCCGCCACAAATCATCAATTCAATCGATTTCAAGAAAAAATAAATGGTCCGATCATTATAAAATATATGAAAATCCATTTTTAACCATTAACGTTTCTCTCCCATTATGATCAACTTAAAAAAATTTAATTAATCAATTTTATCTATTAAATTTAGTTATATTTTTAATAACGTTGCCGAAGAAAAAACGTTTAATTATTTTTAATGTATAAATAAATTTATAGAAGGCAATTGTTACAATTTAAGTGTCTATATTGTTACACGTTGATTATTAATTATTATTGAAAAAATACTATTTGTATTTCCCATTATTATCTATTAAGTCTACTTAAATTCTTAATAAGCGTCACTGATGAAAACATATACAATTATACGATAAATCAAATTCTCGCATAACCCGTGGTGACACACCTTCTAATATACGATTATTTTTAATGTATTTACACTTTTAAAAGGATAATTGTCAACAGCTTTAATATTTAAATTTTCACAAGTGGGCGATTAAATATTGAAAAAAATGCAATTTTCATTTGTAATCTAAAATTCGAATTGACTTTTTTCATCACTTCTTTTAATAGAACGCTCGGCACAAACCAACAAATTATTCGATTTATAAAGCAAAATGTTTGCAGAGTTGATTAATTATGGAAGTGACCTAAAGGAAACTAAGGGCTGGGGAGAGAGAAGAGAAAATTAGAAGACCGACCCCGACTTGGATCAATTCTCGTGTTTCCCATAAATTATTCGTCATTATCTCCATCCAGATTCCTTTTTATTAAGGCAAGGGATAAATTAAATGGAACGGCGGTAAATAATTAAATATTTATTCCATCAGGCCATTCGTGTGGAAAAAATTGCATTACATTATTAAGAGCTTTGTTTAATAAACAAAAACAATTTTACCTTATTTTATTTTTTGAAATTAATATGTAATAATACTTGTTAAAACATTACACATATTTTTGATATACAAATCAATATTAATAATGTAGTAAACATATATTATACTTTTGCACTCTGGTTGAACATTTTGAATTTGTATGTGTGAGCTTTGTTGGCGAAGTATAGTAAAGGGGCGCCACAATAAACACATTTCCGGCTTTTGCGGGTCGATTTGCACATCGGACTTTTTACGAGCACGATCGTAGTGCGTCAATTTTCCCTGCTTCATAAATTTCCATCGCCGGAAAATTCCTCATCCATGATTATGACGACGACCCAATTACGTTCCCGTCACTTTATCACAACATAACCCCAAGGTCGATAAAATCGAATCATGCAGGAATTAAATTTTGAAAAAATGTTCATAAATTATCGCGGCGGAAAATGAAAAATATGCAAACAATTTTTTGCGAATTAATTATTTTATTCGCGTCAATTTTTCTCAAGTCACTGATCCTGTCTAGCCTGAACGCATAAAAAATGATCTTGCTGTCTATCAGTACTTGTAAAGCGCGTTAAATTATCATCTAAATACCAATCTTTCATAAGCCAGCACATACATATACTACCATCTATAACACATCATTCCATTCTATGAAATATAAACTCGTAGCTTACCATTCTATGTTACATAGGCTAACAATAGATTCCCTTTCAAGAAAAAAATGAATAATGAACTTAATATGATAATAATGATCAAAACCTAATATTAGACGTTCTTAAAAAATAGGAACAGTAAGCCTTAAAACTAAGCTATCCAAGCGTTGTTTAATCAAAATAATAAATATCGTTCGTTAACATTTAACGGTTCTCCCTCAATTGCCATCAGCAAAAACTTAAATCCTCCAATTTAATATCGTTTTGATTTACATATTTTTTCTAAAATAATTGAAATTGAAAGAATATATGAATTGCTTAATTATCAGTATTGATAATTTATTTCTATTTTAGTAGTATCAATTAAATTAATTATTTATTTACAATGTTAGGTGAATATAAAACTAGGACAATAAATAATGTATTAGGATAAGTCAGCATTGAGAATAATTAATGTATTGAAATAGAACAAGAGTCCGCTATTGTGAAGTGAAGTTTGGGAGAGTATAAAATTTATTGAAATAGGTCAAGAGCACGCTAAGACAATATATTATTTATTAGTTTTCTTAGTGACTTAATTGATTTTTTTGTTTTATTTGCGTTTTGAAATATAATTTTATAATATTTTCAATACAACTAAGCAAAATTAGAAATTAAAATTTTTCTTGTAATATTCAGCTTTTTTAAACTATAAAACCATTTAAATTTTGTCATAAAAAATATTTCGTTCTGGTTCGTTTTCAACAGTTTCAATATTTTTTACAATGTTTATATATGTATAATAAAAATATTTATTAAATTAAACTATTTTTTCAATATTATGGAAAGCACTCTTCAAACCTTAGACCCACCCTAGCATTTAGAACCAGCCGTGAGATGCAGGAACTTCAACACTAAAATATCGACGCATGCGGAACCTATCAAATAATAGTTATATTTATTATCTAAAATAAAAACTTGCTACCAAACGAGCACTACACCCATAAGCAATATAGAAAATATAGAAGAAGAACAACGTTCTATAAGCTAACTAACAGAGTAAGGAAATTAATAAATTATTTAAATGAAACTTTTACCAATAGGCATCCCAAAGTGTCCGCCCTGGGTATCAAAAACATCAACCTTTCATATAAAAGTAAGCAACTGTTATAAACATGTTACGCATCCATTTTGACTAAAAAGCATCTTTTTGAATAATAAAGGAATACAGAAAATCCTGCACTAATGGCTTAACATTAATGCAAATTATTAAATATGGAACGAGCACACCCTATAGCAGAGATCTACATGACTAGGTCTATTTTAGATTCAAAAGTAATCGTATTAACTTTTGAACTAGAAATAACTTTGTGGCTGCTGCTGAGCGTCCCCAAACCATAATTCCATTGCTCAGAAATTATAATAAGCAGTTTTTATGCTTTTTATCTTCATCCAATACAAACTTCAACTGAGACAGTGTAAAATATGGTTTGTTTAATTTTCCAAGAAGGGTGTGAATATGTATTTTCCATGAAAAGTTCTTATTTATTAGTATGCCATTAGAACGTTGAATAATTGGGATGTTATTCTCCACATTGATAGTAAAATCTGATGACTGAGTATGAGTATTGTAGAACCGAATTCAATTTGAAAAGTTTACTATTAAATTGTTTTCTGTACACCAATTAGTAAATTCATTAATCATACTTTGTAATTTTGTATTACATATATTTGAATTTGGCCTAATGCATCCAATTTTTACAAAATAAAATGATAATCTAAGCTGCCAAAGACTTAAGACAAGTCAAAGAGTGCACCAATCACTTTATTGTTTTATCCATCTTATTATATAAACCCTGAACAATACGTATTTAAAATAGCTGTTTCTATTGTGCTCTTGATGGAAAAACCATGTTGTGCAATGCACATAATAAGGCTATTGGTATAATAATTATAATTATCTAGGTTTCAGGAATTTCCTTTCTTTAAAATTGGTATTACAGTCGATAGCTTTAGAAAAATTGGAAACTAATTTTATTCAATTCTTTATATCTGCTAGATTGTGTGCTAGTTCCTTAATACATATTTTTATTAAAGTCATGGGTACATCATCGTGACCGGTTTAGTTCTTATTTTTAAATTTATTTATTGTGAATTTTATTTCATGTACAGTTACGGATCTAAAGTACATTAAAATATTTCTTAAGTTATTTGGGTCTACAGAGCAGGAGAAAGAAAGAGTTCTATTAATATGTTTTTTTTTTTTTATGCATGAAGTTTTAAGAAAATAAGAACCGAACTCGTTTCATATGTTTTTGGTATCTGTAATTTTACTTTAGTTACGTTTGGTGTTACTTTTTCAGTTTTATCCTGTGTAGTTTTTAAAATGATTTTAATAACATTATCTCGTAAGCAATGTTAGTAATTAGCTTACTATACTCAGATTTTAAATTTTTATACCGCCGATCAACGATTTATAGATTATTAATTTTAGGAAACCAATCCAGAAATATAGATGGGCAAATTTGCGATAATAAGCTTAATCGTTTTGTGAGTTCATTTACAAAAATTTCAGTCTCTACTATGTGATTTATAGACTGCTAGAATGCCTGCGTTATTGTTACCAAGAGTGATTACCGAGTTTTCAAAATCCACTTGAATATTTTAGAATTGATTTACAATTTAGAAACAAATTTTGTTTTACAAATATTGGTGTTCCGCCATGTATATGTTCTTTTCGAGCCAATGATTATATTAAATTATGGCCAAATATATTAGAATGATTATGCAAAAATAATTCAATCTACTTTAATTTGTTAGTCAAGAATTGCATATTTAAGTGGACCATGCTTTTTATCATATCTTAAATATTAGGTGCAATATGGCATAGGTGTTTTCTTAAATTATCCACCGTGATGTTTGTGTTTGGCCTGTATACGTGTAGGTGGCCATTTTTTGGAACAGTCTGTACCTGATCGCTATATATATTTGAACCAATAATAGTTTACTTGTCTCATGTTTGTTATTTGCTATCCTTCCCATTACCATCCTGATAGCTTTTGTGTGGTGAGCATTGTAGTTTGATGTTCCTTTTTGGTCATGGAGTAGATGACAAGTAAACAACGAATCTAAGTGATAAAAAGTTATTACAGTGAAAGTCCCACAGCAACCGTTCGTGAATTGCGTGTGGCAATCGGACGTAACGTTGCTCCAATTGAATCGACAGTTCAGAAGCTGAGACCAAGAGTTCCGTTGCAAATGTTAAGAAAACAAGACGTCCGCGTTCTGTTCGAAGCTCCGGAAAGTCAGTTCGCTGACCACTGAATTTATCAACAAGTTCAATGCATGTAATCCTTTCAAAAGATCTGAAAATGCATGCTTACAATAATCAACTTACACAAGAGTTAAAGTCTGCATGGAGAGAAACATCGATTTGCGCAGTGGGTCTTGGCTCGAGAAGCGAAGAACAATAACTTCACTTCAATGGGCAGGAGGAGTGATCGGCCCGTACTTATTTGAAAATCATGAGGAAGCTGCCCTTATTGTGAACGGCTTTGTGAATAGCTTTTCGCAGTTGTGTTTGAAAATGACGACTTTTGATTTCAGCAGGATCCATGAAACATTTGCTCTGCTGAATGAAATGTTCCTTTAGTCGGATTTTTCAAAACCCCTAGCAAACTTAATAATTTGATTTTTAATGCCAAAAAAACAGACGCAATGAAAAGATCTGAGGTGTATAAATTAAAATGTGGCTTTTGCCCATGAATATATATCGGCCAATCTGGCCGCAATTTCAACATCCCTCTAAAGAAACATATGACTTCATATACTAATAAAAAAAAACAATTCAACGTTTGCAAACCACCTCATAGAAATTAATCATACACCGGACACTAACCCCCTGGAAATCTTTCACTTCTGCGACAAAGGCCCTAAGCTGGATCTACTGGAATCACTGGAAATACACAAAAGCCACCGTAATTTGGAAAACCCGCTAATCAACGAGCAGACGGAGACAATATACTCATCCGTTTTTAACGCTATAATAATATAATCCTCTTTTGTCCAGTTGCATACTGCCTAAACAATAATTATATATGTAATCTATGTTTTACCTGCTTGTTATAAATACCACCTAAGAAAAATTTGTAATTTAATTGTAGTTTGAAAATGACCATGTAATGGTTGAAACCGGTCACTAATAATAAAAACCGTATTAACTATATACAGTATATGCATATATGAAGCTTTGATTTTTAATTTTTAATTTAAAGATAAATTAATACAAATTAAATCAGAATACAATTATAGTACTAGCCAAACAGGCAAATAGAAACATTATATGAAAATAAATATAAATTTAAAATAAAAATCTTATTCTCGCTTTCTATTTCAATTGCGAACATAATGAATTGGTGAAGAGAGAAACTGGTTATTTCTTTGTCAGCATCTTCCGTATCTTCGAAGCATACTATGAGTTTATCGTACCTATACCCCCAATGATTTTTTTCTTTACATGAGGTAAGATTATTATTTGATATGTATAGTTATTCATAAATTTTACTGCTAGCTAAATGGGGAAAGTCCTTTTTAATCTATTAAATTAATTAAATGAAAATTTGATTACTGGGTTACAATCTTCAAATGCAATTATTATTTGGTGGCATTCTTAAAGTGGAATTTTCGCAAAAATATTCTACTAATCTAAGACATTAAGTTTAAATTATCAATAATGGTTAAACTTTCAAAGTTGTAGGCTAACTCTGCAGGGTTTTGTGATAAACTTTGAAATAGTCATACGCTAAAATTGTGTGATCTGGAGAGTTTATCAATGATACTACAGGACCCATAGGATCTTCATTAACTCTTGAATTCATTGAAATAAGTATTATTGTCTTAAAATCAGAAGTTTTCATACACTATAAATTGTAATTTGCTTAATAATGGGTTAATTCGATCATTTTTATTTTCTGTCTTATTAGAAGTAACTACTACTCTTAATATCTCTTAATCAATTGTGTTATAAATAAATCATTATTTTTAACTTGGCTGTCTGCTATTAGATTAGTTTAGTTAGTTTCTAATGCACCATTTACGTTAATTTGTTGTTGTTACGATAGCAGTTTTATTTCTTTTGGGTCTGTTTTTTTTCTTATTCTCTCCATCCTGAAGAAAAATGTTAATTGAAATTCTATTTTAAAGTCTATCACAAATTTCTATGATCCTCACTCTATTAAAAACTGTATAGTGTTATCAAATAATTTTAAAAATGGAACAGTTAGTATCTTTCGATATATCTAATACCAACTTTCAAATTGACTCAACATTAGCCTAGTAGTCAATTGAGATTTCAATAATTTAAGAGATTTAATATTAACACACAATTAAAACATAAATATAATATTTAACTATACATAACTGGCATTCTTCGAAGATGCTGACAGAGATTTTCTCAACGTTAATTAATATTTTCTTTGAAACGTAGTTTAATAATGATTACCGTGTAATCCAAAAAAACACAGTAAAAATGAAACGGCTAAAAAAAGTTAATATTTTTTTAAGTTACAAGACAAGTTTATAAAAAGATAACTTACTAGAAACCTTTCTGTTAAATAGGATCATAATTATTAACTGATTTGATAACTATATCATGTAATTCGTTTTTACTAACAATTTTAATGGAGTTTTTTATTAGTCCGTAGGAGATAGGTCAGCATGATATAATTTAATTTTTTTTTAATGAACTCAAACAATGCTGTACAATCTCTCAGAAATTACTTAATACGTCAATAAAAAATTGATTCTATATAAAAAATATCTAACTATCATTGTCTGTTGTAATTTTATCGAATTTAATACTTGCCGGTCAGTGAACAATTATTTTGTTTGTTACGTTTCCAAAGTTTGGACCTTTTTTTTGGTTTTTTGTCTGATAAGATTGAAATCAGAGACTAACACTTTTGCTTTCAACTCAAAAAATGCTACTGTTACAAAATTTTCGAAAAGTTCTAAAAGCTTCTAAAATATATTTTCTATTAAAACGTTATTCCACATTTTAAATGTAATTTTACGAGCAAACAAAAAGGTACTGAGCAAACAAAATTTAGGCACTCCCTGTAATACCCTAAATACAGGTTTGTAGTACATCCCCAATTAGATCAATGTAGGAATGAATTGGTTTTTTTAACTGCTTCAAATGTAAATATAAACTTAAAGGAAGAATATAGTGAGAAATAAATGCAATATAAATTAATGTTAAACAACAATATTAAGTCAAGTCAATTAGAAATATATTGCAATTAGCAGATAACAAGTCAAAAGTAACATGGAGTATCATAGCAGAAAAAATATAAAAGCACCAACTACAAAAATCGAGCAAACACAAATCCTTGCTAATAACTTTAAAATTTTCTTTAATACTATAGAAGATAATTTAATTTCTCAATTTACATGATGTCAATGAAATATTTAATGTCAAAAGGGATCCCTACTCAATGTTCCTTTATCCTGTAACTAAACCCTAGTTAATACTTGTGGTACAACAGTTTTTTTTTAATTCGTAGAGTGCAGGTTACAATAAAGTTCCTATAATAGTCATAAAAAACTGCATTGCCACTCCATTGTGTCATATTACTAACCTAAATTTAAAAAAAAGGAAATTCAGAAGATATTGAGAACTATCGACCCATTCATATATTATCTTACCTTGCTAAAATTTTTGAAAAACTTGTTATCGATATTGTTGAATTTTTTTAATAAACATAAACTCTTTGAGTCTAATCAGCATGGATTCATATTATGAAAGAGTACTGAAACAGATACTTCTAATTACCTCCATAAAATATTATCGGCATTAGAAGATAAAAAAATAACCTGTGGTGTTATCCTTGATCTGATTTGATTGTATAAATCAGAGGTTATTACTTTCAAAATTTGAAGCCTATGGTTTGTTTGCGTGGTAAAGTTCTAAATTTAATTACATCATATCTTAATAACAGAACTCATTCGACTAAAATAATAGCTAACAATGGTAGAGCTTGTTATTCATCAACTTGCAGCTTAAATGTCGGAATTCCCCAAGGAAGTATTTTGGAACTCTTATTATTTATTATATTAGCTAATGATTTAGGCCAGATAATTGATAATAATTAAATAGTAAGCTATGTTGATTACACTAATATAATAGTATCTGCAGTTAAACATCACTGGTAAACAAACTTTAAAATTAATTAAAGATTGGATTCAACAAAATAAACTAATCATTAATGACTCAAAATCAAACGACCTGTTATTTAACAATGTGCCGAGAACGGTTATATATGTCTTGGCGAAAATATTTATTCGACCACCAGTAATACGAAATTACTTGTCATGACAATTGATTAAAAATTGGATTTCAATTTACACATTGCAAATATACAAATATTTATATAAAATTTCCAAAAATATTTATGGTTTGATAATATTAATGAAGAATACAAACATCTAAATTGGTAGAATATTCTACTACAGTAATATATATTCAATTCTTCGCAACTGCATAATATTGTGGGGTTCTAATACAAACCTTGCAAGAGTATTCATATTACAAAAATGTGCTCTACGAATTATGATAAAAACTAAAGTACAAGGAAACTTGTAGGGGAAAATTTAAGAATGAAAAATGATTGACAGTAGCTGCAATTTATATATATGAATGTGTAATATTTATAACAAAACATTGCAAATATTTTTCTGATGATAGAATAACTATAATACTAGAGAAAGTAATAATACATATAACTTACCAGACATAGATTAACTCTATATAAAAGAGGAGCATATTATTCTTGCAAAATTTGGAATAACTTACCAGATAGAATAAAATATTGTAAAACTTTTAGTTCACTGAGGAAGAAATTTTATAATTATCTATGTGATATCGAACACTATAGATAAATTTAATATCGCTAATCGGTAACATTTTTTTTTCTGTCGTTTTGACGCTATTTTAGGTTTTTTGTTCTATTTTACTTGCACGTGCATTTTATTTGATTTTTATTATATTATGTATTATGTATAATATGGCGAACCTTAAAGATTTTATTATTATTATTATTATTAAAACCATCGTTGTCGCGGTCTGATCGAAGCGAAAAAATGATTAAGGAATTTACTTGATGTTAATTTAGGCTGTATCAAATTTGAGAACTCTACCACGAACGGCTTTGAAAATATTTAGAAAAATGTGTTAAAGTTTCTTAACTTTGATGGCCTGTATCTTGATCATTTGAAGATTTTATAATATTTTTTTCACGAATTATCATCATTTTCACCCTATTATATGTGGTTAATTTTATTCCACGAATCACAGATGCATTCTGATTATTCCTGGATATTTAGTTACTATTCAATATCTTATCAGTAAAGCTAATTTGGGATTAATAACTGCAAAAGAAGTTCATCAAGTCTTTGTCGTACCTCGTCATTAAAATTACAGGTAATTAGCCTTTTTAAATGTGCGGTTTCTAACTAACTACTGTTGTCTTGTTCATTTTTGTATTTAATAATAAATTACGGGTTAAAAGAAATGTTTTAACTATATTATTATTTGCCTAATGTAAATACGATATTCTTAGGTTGATTTACCTCTAGAGACCTCACACAAATAATATTTTTTTACTTTATTAAAAAGTTGTATATATTTAATGAGTTTTTTTTATAAAACTTTGCACCGGTCTATGATTAGTAGATAATGGGGATAATTAAAGCAAACATCTTATGATAATTTGAAGAAAACTACAAACCGGAAATATAGTCTGGCGTCGACATAGGCGTCACTTTGGACGATAATTATAAGCGGCGCGCTTTCGGAACACGGAGGCGTGGGTGTGGTGGTACGCCTGAATGCTAAAAAGGTCCAGGGCGAAAGAGAGGTGCGCGTGCTGGGGTCCAAATTATACGTAAGGGTACGTTATTTTTAATGGTCAGCTAATTACAAGTAAACACGCCGACTTTTAAGTTCCATGCCGGTCTCTCTGCGGACAAATTGGGACACACAAGTCGAAAATTAGTGAGAATATCGGATGTCTGAAGCGATTGACATCTCGGCGGGTAGCACGCAAAAGGAAAAATGGAGACACAGCTGCGGGTCAATTTTTTTCTTCTTCAAGAAATTTCGTCGCCGTCGTCGTCTGGGACCGACAGGTTCGTTAGGTCGCGTGAGCGTCTCGGGATCAAATCCAACACACAAACTCAATTTGGCTAAATTATTTCCACTCTCGTGCACACAAATTTTATATCAACAGTATGGTTGCAACCGTTGCCAGATGGTAGTCCAAAGTTAAATCCACTCAATACTGTCTACAAAAGTGAATTAAATTATATATTCGATTGCGCCGAAATAAACTTTATAGCTACTACTTTTT
The DNA here is from genome assembly GCA_963969525.1 of Ontholestes murinus. Classification (NCBI taxonomy): domain Eukaryota; kingdom Metazoa; phylum Arthropoda; class Insecta; order Coleoptera; family Staphylinidae; genus Ontholestes; species Ontholestes murinus. The sequence goes on from OZ018395.1 coordinate 40,052,896, forward strand.
ATCCTTCCGCCTTGATTTTAACACAGAGCGCAATTTTCGGCTGCCAAACTGATTGGCCAAGCTATTTTATTTGTTACTGATATTCGTGTACTGTTAAAGAGTTGCGGTACTAAAAAAGTAACGAGTTCGAAGAAATAAACATTGCTATGTTAGGAAGCGTAAATATTTTGAAAGAAATTAATATAAAAATAAAAATATTTAATATGTGCTTATAGGATGAGAGAAAAATATCTTAATTAAACATGGTAAAAATCATAAAAATCCATTGAGCAAATTGTTTAAAAAGTTATGAAAATACAAAATTAATGTGATAATCTGGTTACTTTGTTCCTATTTTTTCTTTCTCAAAAATGATTAGATAGTTGCAAAAATACTATTCTTAATAGTAGTTATTTTATTTTATTTTTATTTATTTTTGTTTTATTTGTATACGGGAAACCCCTTTTCACAACAAATATAAAAAATAAACTATAATACATATCGGATTATAACATACAGGGTGTCCCGTTAATGCGGGGAAATGGCTAGACTATAGATTCCTGAGGTCAAAATATGACGATTTAGCGCAACTTATCTATATCCAAAAATTTACGGTTAAGCCGGAATTTGGCTTCAAAGTTTAAATTTTTTTTATTTCATTTGCTTATAACAATTGAACGCTTTATTTGATTTGAATGAAATTTATTTTTAATAACTACCATAATATAATACACCATTTCAGTTATTATGATTATTATTGGTTAACAACAAGTATAAGAAACAGTAGTACCACCACTTAAAAACTAAAATATTTTTTTATTGGTGGATCTAATAAAAACTAAAAAAATACTGCTTGAAAGACTGTTTAATTTAAAAACTTTTTCATCTCTTAATAATATTTGATATCTTTTACGGTTTTCTCACAAAAAAATAAAATATATATTTTTTATCTAGTAACAACAAAATCTAGTTTTTCCTAGAATCGAAAATAAATGTTTTTCGTGGCCGTCTTTCTTAATAATAATAATTTATATAGTGTCTTTTAACAATTAATTTTTAACTTTATTATAGTTCATAAACATTCATATTTGGAACAAACAGCCATCTTATTTGTATTAGGATTTTGCAAAGAAAATTGTTTGAAAAGTGTTAGATGTTGTTTTGATTTATTTTATTAATTGATATTATTTAATTTTTATTCAATAGAGTAAGATTATTTACTTATTAATGAGTGCATAATGAGTATACTATATTCATATTTTATTTTTTTATGCAAAAACCGTACAAGATATCAAAAACTGGTAAGAGTCAAAAAAGTTTTTAAATCTAATGCCCTTTCAAGTAGATTTTTTTGGATTTTATTGAATGCACCAATAAAAAAATATTTTCGTTTTTAAGTGGTGGTACTACTGTTTTTTATACTTCCTGTCAATCACTAATGCCAACAATAACTGAAATGATGTATGATATTATGGTACTTATTAATAATAAGTTTCATTCAAATCAAATAAAGCGTTCAATTGCTATAAACAAAGGAAAAAAAGAATTTTGAAACTTTGAAGCCAAATTCCGGCTTAACCGTAAATTTTTGGATATAGATAAGTTGCGTTAAATCGTCATATTTTGACCCCAGGAATCTATGGTCTAGCCATTTCCCCGCATTAACGGGACACCCTGTATACGTCATTCTTAAAATAATAACTATTAATATAAAACATATGAAATACAGTTATTAACAATTACTAATTGTACAATAATTGTCGTGCATAGTAATGATAATATAATACTAACAATACTTTTTTAATGATAATTTATAATTTTCAAATTTAGAATCGAATAAATCGAACCAAGGTTGGCTATTGAAAGAATTTGCTGATCTCATCATCCTAGTTGCAGGGCTGGTGTTACCTAACTTTGAAGAGAACGTCTGTAAACGTAATATTGGCACTGTCCTTAGTCGACAATCATTATTGGAGGAAAGAAAATCAAGATGAAGTAGAAGTTCTGCACATTCTATATCTCCATTAATTAGTTTACGCAAAGTACATAAATCATTAATTTCAATATTTCAATTTTAGTTCTTCCATTATTCCTGAGTAGAGACCTTGTATATGTTTTTTTCCTAATTTGTATTCGATTGACCTCAAAAACTTCCGCTGTATACTCTCCAATCAATCAATTTGATTTAAATAGTAGGGTGACCAAATAACAGTACTATATTCTAAAACAGAACGAACTAAAGCACAAAACAGAACTTTTAAACAATCACAACTCAAATGCTTGCAAGTTCTCCAAACAAAGCCCCACATTTTCAACGCCTTACTACAGATATTTAAAATATGAGAATTGAAGGTTAATTGCCTATCAAACGTAACGCCCAAGTCCTTAATTTCGCTTACTTTTGGAAGTATATTATCTCCAATTTTATACTGGAAATCAAGACTTGCACGCTTACGAGTGAAACACACCAAATTGCGTTTATCTATATTCAAAAATAATTTATTAGCACGGCACCAATCACTTATATTATTTACGTCACTCTGTAGTAAGGCACAGTCTTCTAATGATTGAACAGCTCTAAAAATCTTTACATCATCGGCGTACAACAATAATTCACTGTTATTAATGACATTTTCAAGATCATTAACAAATAATAGAAATAATATTGGGCCACAATGTGTTCCTTGTGGAACACCTGAACTAATGTGTATAGGGTCGGAAATTAAATTATTTATTTTTACTGACTGGGACCTATTCTGTAAAAATGCTGAGATCCAACATACTGTTGACTCATTGAAGCCCATTGATCGCAGTTTATTGATTAAAATGGTATGATTAACTCGATCGAAAGCCTTAGAAAAGTCTAAATATATGTAATCAACTTGATTATTCTTTTCTATGGCATTAGATAAAAATTGTGTATAACACAAAAGATTGGAAACTGTTGAACGTTTTGGCACAAATCCATGTTGTTTATCGGATAAAATTGATTTTGATATGCAATGAATCTGTTTAGCGACTATACTATCTAATATCTTGGGTATTATAGACTGTAGGCATACACCTCTGTAATTTGGAACCAGATTACGTTTACCTGACTTGTAGATCGGCTGTATGTAACTTAGTTTCCAGACTTCTGGGAAAACACCACACTTTAATGAAATGGAGAATATATAATATAAAGGACCGCATATAGAATAAATGCAGTTCAACAATAGGCAGCTAGTAAGACCATCTGGTCCTGGACTTAAACCTGGTTTAAGATTTAGAATTTGGTTAAAAATTTCTTCTTTAGAAGTCACCAGTTTCAAATCATTTACAAGCGAATAGTTAGTTGATACGTCACCAACAGAAGTAATTGACTCATTCGTGTAAACTGTACTAAAATAATCCGCAAATCAATTTACAATGTCCGTACCATCTGAACATGTCCTGGTTTCATATTCCATTAGAGCGGGTATACCATCTTCACTTTTCAGATTTTTGACATATTTCCAAAAAAAATTCGGATTATTTTTTAACTTGGATTCGACAACCGCTATATAATTATTTATTGATTGGTAGGTAATATTTTGCATTGGTTGCGCAGGGATTTAAACAATAAGTAGTCGTCATATTGAGCAGTCTGTTTATAACGAACATGTGCCAATTTCTTTCTCTTTAGCAGTTGTTTAAGGTCATATGACATCCATTTAGGATATAAGTTGCTGTTGTTCTTATACAGTTTATGTGGTATAAATTTATCCATACCCTGTTTGATGATATCATAAAAACATTCAACTATATAATCAATATATATTTGTTTAAAAAATTAAATTTCATGTAGTTTGTACAATCAAAATCAAATTTCTAACCGAAATATCAAAAACTGGATACAAATTATTACAAATAATAATAATTTACGTTTAAAAAATATATTTAACTCTTATTTGCACAATTCTGATAAATTGACTAAGTTTTGAATTAATAAATAAAAAAGGCTCCAAGGTCCGTTTTGGTTACACTAAATTATCAAAACCTCTCAGTTATTCATTTTGTAACTAAAACCTTTAACTCGAATAGAAATTTGTTCTTGAGTTACGTGAAGATTTATTTTATATTTATACACTTGGAAAATAAAAACACTAACACTTTCTTCACAATTTAATTTTATTTTGCTAGATGTACATTTCGAGTACTATGCACTCATTATCAATAGCTTTAATTCGAATTTATACAAATTTATACTAAGCCCAATTGTTTCTGAAAAATATACAGAATATACGAAATTGTTTCAAAAATGGCATTTAGTAAGCTTCTAATTCTTCCCTTATTTAAGGTAATAATAAAAACAAACAACTATAATTATTTATTTAAACGATGGTGTGCATCATCGTTAGAGCGGGTGAGCAATTGGATGGGAGACTTGTACCATTCGCCACTGAAATGGCGATTCTTTAAAGTAACTAGCTCATTTACGCACACAAATGAAACGACGGCATGACCACGTGATCGATAGCCAAAGACTATCAATAAACAGTTTGTTTTATATTTTGTCCTGTCTTATTTTTGTTTTAAACTCTCTTTTTAAAATAAAAATATGAATTAATTGATATGGCCATAAATATTGAAATAATTTCTAATTTTGTGTTGGGTAAATGTAATTACACTAAATAATCGAATAGCGTCTATGTATATTTTAGGGTTATTCATATGACAATATCATAAAACCATTACAATAGTTGCTTAACATGCATTAGATTATATCACACTGAACTACAGTGTCCGCCTGGCTGATGAGGTTTCCACTTTATAGCTTCCCAGATAAGTTGTGTTTACATTTCTAAAACTGTTTAATGGGTATTAACTGCTATAATAATAAAAGATTTATAATTAAGACTCATTTGGCTTGTTTCACGTTTATATTGCTTTATTTTCAAGAAGATATTCAATTATTAAGACAAAATTAATTTAAAGTGACGTATATAAGTGATACAAACGAAGTTAATTTTAATTATAAACATTTTATTGACATAATGTATCATTTAGTGTTCAATGAGAAATAGATAAAACCTGTTATATTGTTAATTTATTTGCATTTTACTACTGGAATATAAATAATACTGCGGTTTATAGCGAACGGTTATAATTTTAGTTATCCGCAATAAAATAATATTTGAAGAATATAATTTACGTGTTATATTAATAAGGGTCGCTGATATGAACGGTCGAATATCTCCTAAAGTAAGAGAAATAGCGAAAAATGTTAAGATACAAAAGTTTTAGGGTTTTCTAAAAACTAACAGAATAAATTAAATATACAGGATCAGTTAAAAAGTCAGGACGAAACAAACTTGCTTTTTCTTTAATGGAACACCCCGTATATTGTTCCATATTTCAATTAATCTCGAAATTTTACACAAAATTGGTATGGCACATCATAAGGCCAAACTTGATCGTTTTAGAGATATCGAACTTTGTTTGTTGCATTAAGAATATTATAAGCACTACATTAAAGATAATTTAAACGCTTCAAAAGGGTAAACCAATAATTTTGTAGGTCAAATAATTTAAATTTTTTTAGAACGGTTTATCATAAATGTAAATGTTTTGTATAAAATAATATAACTTTTTCCACTATTAAAAAAATATTAATTTTTTTTTAATATTTCAATACAATAACTTAATTTTTTATAGTTTACTATGTTACTAAAATAATAGTATCCAGAAAGTAATGCCTATATAAAATTACCCACAAGACCTAAAATATTTTCCACTGACGAAACGTAACGGTATGTAATGAATTTAAGTTTATAATAATAATATAGCGACAATACAAATTAGTTTTTTAGAGGGTTAAGTAAGTCAGTGTTTATAAAATAATGTCCAATAAAAAATCAAAAAGGAAATCTTAAAACAACACTCGAACAAATACTCCCACAAGGTCTTTCACCTCTATTCTATAATATATTTAGCGTTGATATCTATAACCCTGATCCTCTTTACTTTAATTCTTCCAAATATTTCCTGAAAAATGGCATTAAAATTAATCCGCACAAATCACAGCTCCTATAATTTCATCTAAAAATAAATTTGAAAAACGCATCATTATGAAAACAAAATAACTACTAGGGTAAACTATATTAGATGTCTTACTTATAAAAATTATGGCATTTCTACCAAAACCGCAGTAAAAATATATAAAAAGATTGGTCGCCCACTACTGGACTATGATTATGTCCTCTATCCAACTTCCCGCAATATTCAAGTTAGCGAGCGAGCATCCCTTCGTATTTACCTTAACAATCCTTCTAACTAGCTCCTCTATGATACCGCCTTAGTTATTCCCATTTAAGAACGCCTTCGATATTTACCAGAAAACATTCTCTAAAAATTCTTTCAACTTCTATACAGGGTGAGTTTTTTTCGATGTTCTCTATGGGGATCTCGGAAACTATAAGAGATAGAGAAACGGTTAAATGGGGGAAAGAAGTGTAGATTTACGAGACGAATAAAATTCCACTTTCAAAGTTTTCAAAAAAGTCAAGGGTAACTAGATATTTTGAAAAAAGTAAAAAGTGTCAATTTTTTCAAATCAATATATCTCGGTTATTATAACAGATAGAAAAAACTGTAAAGGACAAAGTTTTAGATAATTTTATGCAGATTAATAAAAAATAATCAGAAATTTTTTATCGCCATTATCTTCCGAGATATGACGCAAACTTACATTTTTTTAAATGGAAACCATAGTTGGCTGTGACCTCATTCAAAAGGTATTTTTTTCTCTTTAATCCAATATGGCATACGACATAGTTATTTCTGAAAATGAGTGAGTTATAGTCATTTTAAATTTTATTATAAATAAAAAATGGGTAGCCATGAAAAAGGTGAAAGTAAAACAATTGCAGTTGTTTATAATATTAGCAATATTGTAATTATTAGTTTAACAGAGATAAACCAAAATTAAACAACAGCATAAAGTAATTCTGTAATTATCAATATATCAATGGGAGAGAAATTTTAATATTAAAAAAATATGGTCAAAGAGTCCACTATTAATACTATTATGACATAAATTATATCTTTTTAAAATTGAATTTATGGCTTTTTGACTATTCAAGTAAATTGAATTAAATGTTTCAATAACAACTAGTTTATGATCCTCCACAGATTGATAAGCTTTTTCATAAACTTTGTTTTTACATAACCCCACAGAAAAAATTCTAAAACGCGCATATCGGGAGATCTAGGTGGCCCTGGGATTGGTTTACTTCTTCCCACTTATGAGTTAGGAAAAGCATCATTTAAATAATTTGCAAAGCCAGCGTGTTATGAGGTGGAGCACCGTTATATTGGAACCATTTTAATCTTGCTTGTAATGATAAATTTAAACAATCGAGCGTATCTTCAAATGTTTTTTGGAGAAAATGAAAGTAATCAGTTTCAATTAGTGAGCTTTCAAAAATATATTGACCGAGAATTATTAATCCAAACACACCATGGATTAAACCCAAATTTAATTTGTAGTTTTCTCTGTGAAACTTCTCGTGGATTCTCTTAGGTTCATCTATGTTCATTGTGGCGATTAAAAATACCACAATTAGTGAATCGCGATTCATCTGTTCATAATATTTTTGTAAGAAACGTATTATCCTTGACAAATGGGTTTATACCACATACAGAAGGCGATTTGATAATTACAAAATTATTTTCTTATGCTGGTTTTTCATTTTTATTTAACTTTGTAGAACTAATAATTACAATATTGCTATTATTATAAACAACTGCAATTGTTTTACTTTCACCTTTTTCATGGCTACCCATTTTTTATTTATAATAAAATTAAAAATGACTATAACTCACTTATTTTTAGAAATAACTATGTCGTATGTCATATTGGATTAAAGAGAAAAAAAATACCTTTTAAATGAAACCATAGCCAACTATGGTTTCCATTTAAAAAAATGTAAGTTTGCATCATATCTCGGAAAATAATGGCGATAAAAAAGGTGGACCTCCTAGAATCGATCGAAATTCATAAGGCTCGCGCTAATCCGGGAATACCCCTAATTAACGACCAGGTTGACCTGATGTACACTCCAATTTTCACAGCTGTTTGTTAAATTTTGTTTCCATATATATACCTGTAATTGTAGTTTTTAATCATTGTATGTTTTGATAATGGCACGTTGAGATGCCGAAACTATAGTCAGCAGTAAATAAATTGTGTTATACCAACAAAGTTAAAAAGTGTTTATTATTTATACATCAACCTAACTTCATTTCTTATTACAAATTCATTCAAATCATTTTTAGTTCATTTTACAGAAAGAAATAGGTTCAAACTAGTGTTGCTTTGATAGCCTTGCTATTTTGTAACACCCAAATTACTTTTGTATCATTCAATAGAAAAGTAGTTGTTTATTGATGATTTATGTTAATTTTTTTAGGTCATCTTGATTTTTGATTTGAATTATTTTTGTTTTTTCCTCTTGTCGAACAAAGATTTTGCCTTGTCTTACCCAGACAAATTTGTAACCTTCCTTTTTAAAGCGTCTTGCATCATAAAACAATGAACTTAAGTAACTTGTAAGATATTCATTCAAATATATAACATTGTTTTTGCATTCCTTTAATTTTATGGATTTTATTTGCTTTCGTTTTTCTAAAATACTATCTCTAATTTGCGGTGTTTTAAATTGAACAATAATTGGACTTTTGTCTCCTCCCTTCATAAATACCTCCACAATATGTTCGTTTTTTATTTTATAGTTGATGCCTTCTAGAACTTTTTTACTATTTTTCCCACTTCTTCCTCTTTATCTTGTTTCGGGATGCTGTTCAGATTTAAGAATTTATTTAGACTTTCTTGCTCTAGTTCCCCACAGCGGCCTTCCATTTCTATTAGTTTACTTTTTAATATTTGATTTTCCTTCTTGAAATCATTTAACATGCATTTCAGTTCTTCATTTTGTCTAAAGTTTTCACCAAACTTATCAGACATGAATTGCACACTACTCTTTAATTTTTTAAATTCTTCAATATGTTCTTTAATATTTTTTATATCGTATTCCGGTTCGTTATCACTTGATTCTTTATATTTTTTAGGAGGCATTTTACTCTTAATTTAAATCGTTAAAAGAAATTTATTATGGCGCAAGAAAAATTCCAATAATAAATGGATCGGGAAATGGAATAAACGAAAAAAACGTGGACACTCGCTTCACACTACAGTGTTCGTTGTAGTGACTAACAAAAAAAAACACAAGCATGTCAAAAAGAAATTGTAGTGTGTGTTTGGATATCACTTACTATTTCAGTGGCATTAGGGGTCAATCCGTTGGTTGGATTTCGCTGCAATTTTCACATAACAACACTAATATTTAGATTTATGTACCTTGCAAAACATAATAAAAACTGATTTGTATTTATCGATTAACAATAGGTTTAACACGGAGCTCTATTTTTGCGTATATGCATCAGAACAGCTTCGAAATCTATTTATATGCCAAACATAACCCCACATATGTAATGCTTTCATACTAAAATTTAATATGTGCGTTTTAAATAAAAATTTAGAATCAAATGTGATACCTAGATCGTTGATAGTATCAACTCTTCTGAGGCTAGATGACTCAATTGAATATGTATATTCAATTCTATTAGCACCTACCATGTAGTCATTGAATAGCATTTGTTTATATTTAAAATCAGTTTATTACTAAAACACCACTCATTCAAATGGATTAGATCTTCCTGCATCTTATAACTGTCATCAGGAGTGGAAATTGTTTTATAAATTTTAAGATCGTCTGCATATAATACAAATTCGCAGTTATTAATAATATCTTTTATGTCATTAATAAAAATATCAAACAAAACTGGTCCACATTGTGACTCTTGAGGCTCACTTGAAGTTACATTTATTGGATATGAAATGTAATTTTAATCCGTACATATTGTGAACGATTAGTTAAAGAGGAAGATACCCAATTTAAATAATATATTATCAAACGCCTTGAAAAAATCGGTGTATATAGTATCAACTTGATTACCATGTTTCCAAGGCTTTTGACACAAACTGCTTATATTCCACTATCTTATCCAACATTTTAGGAATGACCGATTGGATGGCTACTTCACAATAGTTTTTCATGAGAGGTTTCTCGCTGATTTAAAAATGGGAATTACATAGGCAATTTTCCACTTGGAAAGCATATTACTCAGACTTAAAAATTTAGAGAACATATTGATGATTGGAACGCAAAACGAGTAAATACAATTTTTGATAAAGTAACTCGATATTTGATCCGGTTCATAAGCATGAAATGTTTTGAGACTTAAAATAATATTAAATACCTCTTGAAGAGTTATAATTAAAGGGTTGACATTAACTAAATTTAAGTAGCCTCTATTATAAACTTTGGAATAATCGTGTGAGGATGTAGACTGAAGAAAAATAGTCAGAGAACAAGTAAACTATTTCAGATACACTATTTGCAGTTAAATAATTATAATACATTGTATTAGGATAACCTTCTTCCTTTTTAAATTCTCTTGCATATTGCCAAAAATACTTCGGGTTAGAATTTGGAGAAAACTCTGCAGTTGATAAATAGTTATTAAAGCAAACTTTACTTCCAATATCGGACATAAAGATTAGTTAAATTTGAAGAGGATTGTATTTTATCATAGTTTCAGAGGAATCATGTGCCATTAATTTTATTTGTGATAACTCCGATTCATATTGTGGCAATGCAGCATTTGAAGTAGGGAAAATGCATTTAGGACAGATGGAATTAGTTTTCATTAAAATCATTTTGCTAATTTCATTATCATTTAATTTACTGCATTTACTATGTACATGTTTCAAACATTTACCTCCACATTTATTGAATGGGGTAATGGGGGTAACACCACGGTGATTTATTCCACAAAGATTTTTCATAATTAATATTTATTTGATCTGAATAAATTATAGGAGTAATAGGAAAAGAAACGGGGACACACTCTTCACACCAGCGCGGTCTTTCGCGGTGACTAACAAAAAGACAGACAAAGATAGAAGACCGCCGAATATGTACGAATTGTATACACAAGAAAAAAAATAAAAGTATGCAGATCACGGCCTTAAAATCATAACGCATGCGAATAGAAATAATTGAAGGTTAGAGGTTAAACACCATTATTTGCTTATTTAATGGCAAAATACTTACAATTATGAGTTAAAAAGTATAACACTCTTATAAAGCACTGTTTGCTATGTATTCCACAACGATATTATAAATAAATCGTACTCTTTTATTAGAATTATAAAGCACAAAACAAACGCACATGTGATCAACGAGATAAAAAAATAATAATAATGTAAAACTGCGATGCAAAACTACTCAAAGAAATTAATTCTCATTATTACTTCTATTTTCATTAATACTGCACCTTAAACCAATATTTGATTTAACTTAATTACATTACATTTTAAGTGAAACACTGATAGTTTGTTACTACCAAGTATTTGTACGTTTGAGATTATGCTGAAGTACGATGCAATCGGTTTCAGTTACTATAGTCTCAAATAGCTTAGCATCATCAACCTAAATGAGAATATTGGATTTGATAGTATATACAATATCAATAATGAAGAGTAGGAATAGGTCCGAGATTTGATCCTTGCGGCACCCCAATAGATGGGCATATAATATTACAAGATTAACTAATTTGGTAAACATATTGACGACTATTTGTTAGATATGAATTAATTAATTATACAGCATTAAATCCAAAGGCCAAAATTACTCAACTTATGTACTAAGATCCATAGAATCGCAAGCCCTTTTGAAATCTGTATTACGTCTACTTGCTTTCTATTATATAACTCGCTTAATATATACTCAGTGAAGTACAATAGATTAGATATGGTGAAGCGTTTTTTCATGAATCTATACTGTCCACTTGTCATTGCATTTTGAACATGAGTGTAAATCTTCGTAAATAATAACGATTCAAATATGTTTGCAAAATTATTTATGATGCATATAAGTCTATAATTTTTCATATCATTTTTGTTGCCCGATTTAAGAACAGCGTTTGGCAAAGATAAGATAAAAATATGAAGTAACGGTGTGAGAAAACAGAATATACAATTAGTTTTTTTTTCAATTATAGCTTGTAATATAAACACATTATTATTTATCACCTTTGAATCTAAGTTAACTGTATGACGCCTATATACAGAGTTAAAATAACTAGCCGGTCCATTGACTATTTCAAGAGTAGTTAAGTATTTTATATTATCTAACTGCATTATTCTAGAAATTCTTTTTGATCGTTGACATATAATCAAACATTCTTTGAGTTATTTATAGTATTATTTTCTGCGTTTGAAGTAAACTGCTTCTGATCCAATTCTAGTATTATTCGGATTTCAATCCTTAATTTCGAAATTATCATCTTATAAAAGTGTAACTTTGTTCTAATATAGAGTTTGCGGTAGCGGTATTTTTTTTATCGCCGAATATTAGCACTGAACCTAACAGGAAACTGTTCTTGAATTGTTTCACCTGCATATTTTCTTCGCTTGAGCTCCTCCCGTATGTTATGTTCGTATTCTAATTGCCTCGGTGTGCGTTCAATTTTTAATAAATACCCTTTTGAATTTATTATGCCAATTTTCTAGAATTACGAAAGCAGTTTTCGCGTCATTACCTCTATAAAGAACAACTTTAATAGGCCTTGGTTTTATTCCAACGGACTTGCCTAGACTAAATACTTATTTGGTGCGATATTACTTTCGATGTCCTTTAAGATCAAAATTAAAATAAATTAATTTTAACTTACATGGAAAAATTGCGGGCTCTTCGACCTATGAAGGATACCACACAAGGAGAAAACATTTTTGAAGAAGTAAAAGCAGTTTGAAATTAAATGGGAGAATCTATGTGGCATTTCTACTGATGGTGCTCCAGCTATGGCTGATTCTAATTTTGGAGTTGTCAGTAGAATTAAATTGGAACTATGTAGTAGGAATATTGACAATGAAGATTTGAGTGTATTTCACTGCATTTTACATGAACAAAATTTGTGTGCAAAATTTCTTGCATAAATTTCATTAAATCAAGAGCACTTCACCACCGTCAGTTCCAAACATTTTTTGAAGAATTTGAAGATCTGACATTTTTAAATTAAATAACTTTATTTTTAAAAATATAAATATATATATATATATATATATATATATATATATATATAAAAGATCATATAATTATCAAATCACGATTGTGGCCCGTTGAGTGGATCTTGGAGAAAATCGTTAATAGTATAGTATGCTTTTTTTAGCAGTAGCTCTTTGAGTGCCTTTTTAAATTATCTATGTTTCGTAATTGTTTTGATGCTATCGGGTAGGTTATTATAAAGTGTGAGACACTTATAGTAGGGACTACTCTTATATAAAGATGTGCGATGCAGTGGCACCGATATATTATCTAGTTTTCGGGTACTAGAGCAACTGTTATAAGCTCTATTGGTTACAAACTTATTTTTATGTTGATGTACATATAGACAACAGTTGTATATATATAAAGAGTAAAATGTTAGTACTCGTAGTTTGACAAAAAGACTTTGACAGCTTTGAGTATAACTTGAAAAAGTTATTCTTCTGATTATTTGTTTTTGTAACCTAAACAGGCGTAATGAGTCGCTAGATGCACCCCATATTATGATGCCATACTGTAAGTGTCTGCACACGTGGGCATGGTAGAATTTAAGAAGCGCGTGCTGACTGACTGCAGCCCTCATTGACAATACCGCGAAACTGGCTGACCGAAGTTTGTCACTAACTTTATCAATATGTTCATTCCAACTTAGTGTTGGTGTTATAATAACTCCCAGAAAATTTTCATGTTTTATTTGCTTAATTTCAATATCATTGGAGATTAGGTTGGGTGCGTTATCTTGCATACGACTTCGTGTATGCCTAAATTGCATGAAACCCGACTTATCCGAATTTAATATTAGATTATTTTTTGAGCACCAGGTATTGAAAGTATTTACCGCTTGGCAGGCATTTTTATATGTATTATTAACTGTAGAGTCAGTGACCAGTAATGATGTGTCATCGGCATATTTACACACATTAGTATTTGGATTATGCGAGAAAGATGTGTTGAGGTCATTTATAAATATTATATTTTATTATGAATTGCGCTGGCTAAGTAAAGCAAAACTGATAAAAGGATTTTATGATTTGAAAGATGAGGTAATAATTAGAAATATTTTCGTGTTTTTTCTAATTATTAGTGAGTTTTCTACAACGTAAGGACTTATATATTTTATTATTGAAAGATGAGGTATTTGTTTTTATAGATATGAAAGAAAAACCTGTACAAGAGCTAAAGAATACAAATTGGGTCTGCGATCTTGTGTTTCTCGTTGATGTAACATGTCATATAAATGAATTAAATACATTGTTGCAAACCCAAGAACAACTTATTCGTGAACTGTAGTCACGTCAAGTCATTCCAAAATAAATTAAGACTTTGGGAAAATCATCTCCGAACCGGGAATACCTACCATTTTGCCACTCTTGCAAATCAAAAAAATGGTGATGTGGCCATCATAGTACTTTCCCTATATTTTTCTCGAAAAAAAAGGCTATTCTTAATAATTTATTCATTTTTTAATTCTCTACATTTATTTGTTATATAAGTTTCATGTAACTCCAACAGTTAATTAACAATTGGCAAAAAATATATAAATTTTCATTTTTTATATTTTTTCTCAAAAGTTAAAATTTTTATGAAAAATACGTTTAAATAAAACTTATCCTATCAAAACAATTTTATAAATACCCCCTCCCAAAATACATCCTCCGACTTATTAAATTCAAAAGACAATTATACAGAGACATACAACAGACGGACACAAATGAACTTAGACAAAAATTTAATAACCTTAACAAAGACATTAAAAGACTTATAACTGAATACAAGACGGACGTTTGGATTAATACCTGCAGCAAAATTAACGACTTAAAGGGAAAAACATTTTGGTCTGAGATAAACAAACTCGCCAAATACAAAAAGACAGACAATTTACAGAACATCTTCGACCCGTCAACTAACGAGACCATTACAGACCCCGACTTAATTGCTCAAAAATTTGCGGACAGTTTTAACATGACCTATTCAATGACACATGACCCAAACTTTGACCGCACACATTTTAATAAAGTAAACGACTGGTACATTAAATATTTTGAAAAAAATGACTGTTCAGAACCGACTGACATTTTTACTCATGACGAATACTTTGACGTTCTAAAGAAAGGGAAAAATACAGCGACTGGACACGACCATATACATAGACATATACTAAAATCCCTTCCATTCCACATCCACGATCACATCCTCAATAATATCAACTTCCTCTACAAAAAACAATACTTCCCAGAAGTGTGGAAAATAGGAGTAGTAATATGTATCCCTAAACGCGACCAACCCTCTTCCTTATTATCCAGTTATCGTCCCATCACACTCCTCCCTGTTATTGGAAAAATCTATGAATCCCTCCTCAAAAACAAAATCCTTTCTCTTATTTCCAACCACATCCCCAAATACCAATTTGGTTTTCTTCCCCGACGATCAACTTCCCTTCCACTCACTATCCTTGTCTCAAATATCCAAACATCCCACCTCGAAGGCAGAGCTTCTGCGGCCCTATTTTTAGATGTCCAGAAAGCTTTTGACTCTGTCTGGCACCAAGGCCTATTATACAAGTGCCACCTCCTTAATATCCCTCCTCATATCATTTTCATTATTAAACAATTCCTCTCCAATAGATCCTTAAAAGTCAAAATCCACAATTCTTTCTCCTCTTCCTTTACTCCTGAACAAGGACTCCCTCAAGGTTCTCCCCTATCACCTCTGTTATATAACATTTTTTGTGCTGACGTCTACAACCCTGATCCTCTCTACTTTAATCCAAACAAATACCTCCTGCAATTTGCAGACGACACTGCCCTAATCACACATGCTCCCACACTACCAAAAGCCCTTCAATTCCTCCAAGAGCTTATTGACTCCCTTCAAAGGTGGTTTGCAAAATGGCGCATTAAAATCAATCCCCACAAATCCCAGCTCCTAATTCCTTATCATCGCACCAATAACTCACCTTACAAAGTCCATATTTCTCAAACCATGATCCCTCCCACAGCTTCCGTTAAGTACTTGGGCATAACCATAGATCAAAAAATCAATTTTAAAAAA
This sequence comes from Ontholestes murinus, assembly GCA_963969525.1. Taxonomy (NCBI): domain Eukaryota; kingdom Metazoa; phylum Arthropoda; class Insecta; order Coleoptera; family Staphylinidae; genus Ontholestes; species Ontholestes murinus. The sequence goes on from OZ018395.1 coordinate 40,069,119, forward strand.
CATACAGCCATAATGAAAGGTAAAATTACTTCTAGAGCAAAATGCTTCAGAAGTTTAACTTATAAAAACAGTGGTATTAACACAAAAACAGCTGTTAAAATATACAAAATGATCTGCCGTCCACTTCTTGACTATGGTTGTGCCCTCTATACCAATCCCAGCAATCCAACATCCCGTAATATTGAAGTTAGCGAGCGAGCATCCCTCCGTACCCTAACCAAACTCCGACATCCTCTTAATCCTTTACACAATCCATCTAATCAGCTCCTCTATGATACCACTTTAGTTATCCCTATCCTAGAACGCCTTCGATTCCTATTAGAAAAATTCTCAAAAAATCCTTTCAACTTCCATATATTATCCCAATATTGTCTTCCCAGAAACCCTAATATTAACCCTAAATTTAAAAATCCCAATTCAACCATATTTGATTTCATTTCATCATTTCATCCTTTTACGCATTAACGACTGACGCCATATGACTGGACAAAAAAAGGCAGAAAGACCTCTGGTCGATAGCCTTTTGACAAATTAATACATTAACACCTCATTCATTCTTCATTATTCCAATGTAAATATGTACAAAATTTGTCAATAAATATATGTTACTACTACTACTAAAACTTATCCAGTTTTTTATTCTCTTTAACTTTTGTTTGAATCGTTTTTTAAAATTTTTCATATTTAGAGAAATATCACCAAAAAACAAAAAAACGTCTCGAGTAAACATCAACTTCCGGTCTATGAATGTTTACCAAAAGCTTTTCAGTTCCAGTTTTTAATGATAAAACCTTAAGTTTAAAGTTTTATCTCAATCAGATTATTCGTTTTTGAGATACAGCGCCCACCGACAGACAGACAGACAGACAGACAGACAGACAGACAGACAGACGGACAGACAGACACACACACAGATACAATTTTTTTTTTCCAGAAATTAGTGTAATGGGTTCAGGGGACTCCAAAACGGATATTTCCGCAAAAAAAATTTTTCAAAAAAAAAATCACGATCTCAATACTTCCCCTATATTTCATATAGGGAAAGTAAAAATCATGCTAACTTCTGCGTGTTGCGACATCTGATATTTCACAAAATATTGATTATTTAGTAAACAAATATGAAGGTACAATCTTCCCATTAAATGTGTTTGTACTTGTTCATTTTAATTTATTTTCTGAAAGCCAGTTCTAATAAATGACTACATACATGTGCATATGTGTTGTTATTTTTTTTCATTTTTTTTTGAAATGTTAAAACGTAACAAATATAATATTTCCTTAAATCAAACTACGAATCTCGCCGTTCCTTATAAATTCAAATAAAAGGTCCGGCCCGCGATTTTAGGTTGAATTTGTTTTCCGGCCCGCGGTCTTGATGAAGTTGCACATGCCTGATTTATACTAACCTCTTAAATATTATTATTATTAATAATAATATTTCTTGCCCTATGGAAAACAAGTACAAGAATATAAAAATATAAACATTTTTACCATAAAATGGCAAAAAAAATTCACTTATAAAATATAAAATTAAAAGGTATAAATGTGTACCAAAAAAGAAAACATTACAATAATTACATTAATAAAACAAAGTATGACCAGCTTAAACTAATTACGAATAATCACAAATAAAAATATGATTATAAAATTTGTTCTCATTTTTACTCATGACAAAGGAATGTAAAAAGTACCTGAGTGGTAAGAGGTTAGTTGAGGGTAGGTGCTATCTAAAATTCAATATAATATAGATATATCAGTGAAGTACATTGATGTTCACTTCTTAGATGAAAAGGTGAATTGCAAGAAAAATACGTTAAACACAAAAAAATATGTGCTTGTGGTACAATTACCACATCAGATACACAGTGTGCAATTTGTAGTACTATTTATCATACAAGTGCGTAAGATAAATCCTGCTGCGGAAATATTCTAGGGGGTATCGTTAGTGAATGTGCAAAGAAAGGTGCCATTGTGGATATTATCAACTTCGATATAGAGGCATATAATAATTTGAAACACTGGGCCAACAGACTGCAGGAAGAAAACATTGAATTACGAAAAGAATAAAACACATGTTATTGACATTATGGATACAGCAATACCGTTACTACCTGTCAGTCTAACTCGTGATGACAACTTCAATCAAACAAAACCAACAAAAATGTAAACACCAGTGAATCAAACCTTAAAATTACCAGTGAAGTAATTATTCACGAGAGGACTAATAGTACAGTTACATAGCCGAATAAAGTCAAGAACATCAATAATCAAGACGGATTCAAAACACTCTTATATAAGAAAATTCGCCGGACGGCTATGAAAAATTTGATCATTGGTTCTGGAGGTCCATTCACATTAAGGTCGAAGCGGAACCGAAATTGACGTGGCTTTTCTTAAAAAGAGTTAAAAATAACGTTACTTTAGCTGATATACACGAGCATGTTGAAGTAATAATAAAGTCGAGAATTTTTTCTTGTGAAACAATAATTACTTAAACTATACACCCAGCATTCAAGATATGTTGATTAATCCGAAAAATTGTGAGCTATACTTGATAGATATATTTTTAATCGAAGGGCCCAAATTGCGGAAAAATAATAGTCAGTGTAAATCAAAACGACTTGTTTCACATAACATCAATTTATTCTTTATGAACGTATAATATATAGGAAATAAGATTAGCGAAATTGAAGCATTTTAACAGAATATAACCATGTAAGCACTGATTAAATTCGGATGAGGTTCCTGCTCTGATTTTGAGTAATTACAACTTGGGAGCGTAATGCAGTTAGATAGATCCAGCCTACCATGCAAAATGTTAAATATCAATAATCTCTCTGTCAAACTAGAATATGAAATTGCGCCTTTATTACATATCTAATATTACGAATTTAATAAATTTTTCTCACTCTCGGTGGTATTAGACAAATTAAATATTATAAAAGATGCCCTCATTGGCCGGAATTTTAATGTTAAATTTGTTAAATCATTGCACCATTTTCAAGGATATTGCTATTTTCAATACTCGGTATAATAACTGCATAAATAATGTTTTTACTAATATGGCCCTGCAAACTTAAAAGTCTCTTCTCTTGATTGTGGCCTATCAGATCACATTAAAATACAAGTTCAGGTGACAACGTGTCCCCCAGTGGAAATATCTCATGTTTATGTTGTACGGCCAATTACTCAGATTGATCGCTACAAATTATATAACTTGCTACAGATTGCAGTTTCATTAATAATATTCTATCCGACACCCGTAATGGGTAAAAGGATACATAAATAAATAAGTGTTTTCCTGAAAAAGTTAGCTCTGCCATTCCTAATAAATCAAAAACTGCCTGGTGTAACGAAGGTTTGCGTGAAATGAAAAAACTCTTATGCTTCTACCAGAAGTGAGGACTAAATATCCTCAAAGGAGGATAGAATACATAAATTTCAAGAAAAGGTATCGGTTATCGATTATAGATAAAAAGCAAAATACTTGATGTTATTATATCTCCTCTTACTAAGCCGTTAAATTCATTTATCGTTTCCGAAATTTCCCGGATTATCTTAAACCTGCCCGAGTAAATGATTAAGTTCTTATACACGATCAATACACATGCCAAAAACCAATATGGTTTGCGCTGGGACAGTCAACGGTTGACTTTACCGAAGGAGTTTATAAAAGTTTCGAAGATTGTATTACCTCTGTGGCTTCTTTGATGAATCTTATTAGTGCATTTCATTGTGTCCCCCATTAACTTCTCTTGCGAAAAGTGTATTATTATAATTTTACACCGATTGCCTGTCGCATAATGAACTCATTTCTCTGTAACATCTACATCAAAATGTGCGTTAGGTAACACTACATCAGAGGAGTTGTCATTGGAGCACGGTTTTCCGCGATGATCAATACTAGACCCTTTATTGTTCCTACATTATATTAATGATTTGGCTTTATAACAGTTCAACTGTATTTTCACCACATTTGCCGATAACACTACATTAGTGGACTCCTCAAATGATCAAGTAACTGCTACCTGTAGTGAGAATTCGACTCTCCAGGCGAACAAACTATCTGTTAACCCAAGTAAGTCGTAAATGGTAATATTTTCATTGAAATCGCACACCCAATTAGGTACTGTTAAAGTTATAGGTTTACATAAAGAAAAAGAACTCTCCCACAAACTATAATAATTTTATAGAAATTAAGTATAAATCATATTACAAATATATTGTTCTATTGTACATTAATATATAAATATAATATAACATATTAACTATAAAGGAACATATTTCTGCTTAGGCAACTAAGTTATTGTTTGTCAGCCGTGGCCTTAAAATCTGCATGTTATGCGATAATACATAGCAAAATTGCCATCTTAATTTGGGGTCACTCGAGTATTGTTACGAGGGTAATAATCTTATTATTAATATCTGTTGCAATCGGTTATCTATTTATAAGCTCAAACACTTTATCAAAGTTACATATTAGGAAATAGTTCTATGGTTTAGCAAATTACGGGCGTCACTTTTCTGAAAATAAGATTAATGACTTCAGTCTTTCATATATCAGAGAAGGTAGCTGTACGAAAAGCAAGGTTGTATATAATAGATAATGGTTTGGCAAATATTAATTTGTCGCCACAAATAGATGAATTCTTCAACCTATTTATACTCTTAATTATTTCATCCTCAGTAACATTAGGTGTAGAGAACGATTGACTAAATAAAAATATTCATTGAATTTTTAGGGAGGTATGTTTTAGAAATGGTGATCTGGTCACTATATTACTTTCTCTATATTTGATTCGAAAACTACGAGCTTTACGCAAAAGGTGTATTTTTAATAATATGTTCAATTTTAAATTCTCTACAAATAGTTATTGTATAAGTTTCACGTAACTCTTATAGTTTATTAGCAATAGCTAATTGCACGTATTATTCTCTTTCAATTTGCTGATGTTCCGAATTGCAGCATCGATTCATTTGCAAGGCGTATTTTCAAAGATGGTTTCTTATCGAATTTATGAATCATACTCTCCAAGTCTGATGAGTTTGGAAGATCCTTGATCAACTTGCAGTAGCGATAATATTTCTTTGGTATTTAGTATTATCCTGTTCAACCTATACAAAACTAATTTGGAGCTAGCTTTAACTAATCCGTAAATAATTATGTTGTACTTTCTGCACTCACAATAAGCAATCTTCTGAATTATGTTCTCAGGCGTTGAATTTCGATGTGGATGAGCAACTAGAGCAACTGGGTTTTTATTCAAGTCAATTTCTCAAAAGGAAACATTAACACTAGTTTTATAGGTTAACTTATTTAATACAGTTTTAATCAATCTCCATTATTTCATTTCATTCTATAATTCAAGAATTTTATTTTTGTCAGAAATTCTAAAATTCTTCAATTTCGTAAAGCTACAGAATTAATAATTTTTAAGTATAGATCTAGTATTTCAGAATTCCTATTTAAGTACACAGCATAAAGTTTCAAATTGTTTATTATTAGTTTACAATAATGCTATACCAACTAAAAATTTTGACAACTATGATTTTTTAAATTTACATTTATAATTTAAATAGTAGGCTAGGCGAACAAGAAGTGTATTGGGGTAGTGTATACTCAGATTAGTTGACATGAATTAATACAAATAAACATATATGTCAAAAGATTATTTAATTATTAAATTCATATACAGGGTGACTGACGAAAAAGCTTTGGTGCTGTATCTCGCTTATTTTTGATCCGATTTGAATAAATAAAACATCAAATTAAATGATTTTTAAAAGACTTAAATATGAATTGTACTGATATTTTTTCTTGCATCCAGTTTTTGACAAAAGACGATCAACTTTTTTTTTCAAATTGCACTGTATATTTTGTACTGATCCGCAAGGAGATTTTTTTCTGAATCTAAATTTGTAAACGATTTTATCCATTCATCAAACCAAAGTCGAGAAATTGAGGATTAAAAAAAATTAAAAATCAAATACCCATAGTAAACAATATACAGAGCCTATTCCAAATGTCAAAAGTGACAGTGTCAGTCATTGGTACAATACTGCAATGATTTTTAATAATTTCATAATAAAAATGTTGCAAGATTTCACAAACTGAAAAACGATTTCTGTAGAAGCACAAAATTCTAGTACGGTGTTTGAAATATTGCAACATTTTAATTATGAAATAATTAAAAATCGTTGCAGTAATGTATCAATGGCGGTCACTGTCACTTTTGACATTTAAAATAGGGTCTGTATATTGTTTACATTGGATACTTGACTTTTTATTTATTTTTTTAATCCTCAATTTCTCGACTTAAGTTTGATGTATGGATAAATTTGTCTACAATTTTATATTCAGAAAAAAAATATCCTTGCGAATCAATTAAAATATATATACAGTGCAATTTAAAAAAAAATGTTGATCGTATTTTGTCAAAAACTGGGTGCGAGAAAAAATAACAGTTCAGATCCTATTAAAGTCTTTTAAAAATGGTTTAATTTGATGTTTTATTTATTAAAATCGGATAAAAAATAAGCGAGATACAGCACCAAAGGGTTTTCGTCAGTCACCCTGTATACAACTTGTTTAAAACATTTGTGTAATGAAAATTGTTAACATATATTTGAAAATTTTACAAATAATTATGCCTCTGAAACCTATTAATTTCTAAGATTCCAATTAATTAATTTTTAGGCTCTTGTCTTCCTTATTTATAATTTTTAAATTAAAATCAAATGCAGAATTATTAAAAATACATGCGAACAAAAACATGAAAGGTTCAAAAGTTATAAGCAAAACATTGAATTATACAAAAGTAATTTTGATGTTACAAATAACAAATCTATCAAAGCAAAACTATTTTTAATGTATTTATAGTTGAATTTACGAATTGTTTTTTATTTTTTAAATTATTAGTTAATTTTCTTCAATTTTATTATATTCAAGTGAAATGTTTCGAATGAATTAAATTTTACCAGTAATGCCTAAAGTATAGCAATAGCCAAAAACTATTTAAAAATCACTTAAATATAATATTAGAAATTTTAAGAAAATTGTTAAAAATCGTAAAAATTAAATTATTTTCACTATATATGTCGCAATTTTTCACGTTATAAGCATCTAAATTGGTACACTGTCCGCGTCATTCTTCTCATAATCGATTGCGCACATTATTTTTCGTAAAGTGTAAACGTAAATATTGAATTTCCCGGAGTTTTCGTTATTTTCGTCCATTACACCCGGCGATAAATTCGTTTCAGACGCCATTTACCTCCAGAAATATGGCGCCGCGAACAAAGGGGCTCATCCCACTCAAAAATTATATACATAATTTAAGAATTAATGGATCCCTCGCATTTTTAAGTGCCTCCCTTTTGGAAAAACATACTTTTTCCCGCATTAAAATGTTTTTATGTAGCGGAAATGCCGATTAAAAATAATTCTTTTTTTGTGCATTCAACATTCACTTTACAAATAATTTAAAAAAATCTACATTTGTAGGAATTTATCACAGTGTGATATTTTCTATATTTTCTTCTTTTTATAAATGCGTTTTTCTATGGTCTATTTATAATCTAAATTGCATGGATTATTTCGAGATCGAATAAATATTTAATTAAACCATTTTCATAACGGTTCTTGATTGCCTGCTCATAAATAACTTTTTTTACTAAGTAGCATATTTAGGTGCAATAAATCAAGATTATTTAATATTTCAATTACATAATACTTGAAAATATAGCACGAAATTTAACCTCTAGAATACCTCAGGCGTTGATATTAGATTTATGTGTAAATTATAAAATCTAACAATTAAATATAAAAGATTAATTTTGAAATTTAGGAACTCCTTTAAGCCGTTAGCAAGTTCAGACTGCAAAGAAAGTCAATTAATAGGTTTCAATTAATGATATGTTTCATACAAAGGTAAATGTTGAACTTTTTTATTACAACTCATAACTTTTACTAAGCATTGGCGAGACATATACAAATTGTTGTCTTAAATATTATATAAATATTAATAACTATTTTTACAATTTCAAAACATATTTTATATTGTTGCCAAATAATAAATAATTTAGTCGATTAATTATATAACAATGAGATTACAAAGAAAATCAAGTCGCCGTTTAAATTTAATTACAATATAATTATACTGTTATGAAAGCTATGGCAAACGTTAGTGTTGATGCAAGCAAATGGTATATTATTACTACTAATAATTATTTTAATTGTAATTTCATTGGATAATGTTAGAATATTATTTCAGGTAGGGAATTTCAATATTATATATTATAATTATAACTTCGAGAGGATCTCATGTAGAAGTCGCTTAAATGTTATGTTAGAAAACAACGTTAGAATGTGTAATAATATGGAATTTATTAATTGAATAAATCATGAAAATGTATTTTCCTAGCATAGGAGATGCACTGCGCATCATGAATAATTTATTTTAGCGAAACGGAAGAGAGTAAGAAAAATATAGCTGTCTGATGGGAATTACCTCTAGACGTACGACTTGGAAATATCGTACTGCACACAATACATCTCGATATTGACAGGTTACATAGACCGTGTACTTACTTACATATTGCATTCCGAATCAATAACTGCAATTTCGGGCGCGTTTCCTTAAGCTCAATCATTCATTCGTTCGCTTTTACTGGAAAACCGGTGGGGAATTATTTACAAATGCGCTCATATAATTTCTCTTATAGGTCAATATAGTTACATTACTTGGATATTAAAAATATATAATATATATAAAATCTCTAATATAGCAGTTTCAATATTGAATTATAAGGATATTTTACTAAATTTTTCAAATTCGTGATTAGTTGATTACGTTTAATTATACTGTTCTTTTTGCTTACGTATGGTGTTAATGGTTTTGCAATATAACATTTTGACAGGAACAAAATGTATATTATTTGTCAAACAATAATTTAACAGAACTGTAAATAACTAAGATGTATTAGTGTTCTATAGAAGGCTAGAGTATTAAGTGAAAAACCATTGAGAATTAATTTTTTTTTTGATCTATATTATTGGTAACATAGAACTACCTATGTCTCCGGACAGCAGTACAGCAGTCTTTCAAGACGATGATCCGAGATTGAAAGGAATTAAGTCACACAAAGTTAGTGATTTGGGAATGAAATCTCTTTAATCCAAAGTTGACACATTTTGTCTTTTGTCATATGCACGCATTTATTCAAGCATTTACAATAGTTAATGGTGCACTGGATACATGTGCAATGCTTCAATGCTTGCGTAACCAGACCCTCTTCCGAAGTTTAGCATTATTGTAGTCACATCTAACTCCGCTGTGGGCGCGATCTTGTAGACCGATCGCTTTCTTTTTCAAATCTTTTTCGTCAGAACGTAACTACAGTGAATTGCTAGGCGTTGATTTGGCAGTTAAAATATTCAAATATTACCTTCAAGATCGCGAATTTATAATCTTTACAGACCATAAACCTATGATTTCTGCTATAAAATCGAACTCATATCATTAGTTAAGACTAGAGCTGGGACACATCACCTTCATCCCGCAATTCACCCATCAGATACATACCAAGTACAGAAAACAGCGTCACTGATACATTAGCGAGTCGAAATCAACTCTTTCAAAATTTCTAACATTGCTAAATAATAATAAATAAGATGAACTTATATTTCTACGAAAACTGGCACCATATCACTCAAACTTGAGTAATTCACTCCGCCATGCAGCAATACAACTATTAACGTAAACGAAACTCGTTCTAAAATACGCTTCTATATTCCCACAGACTAACGCATTCCGATGTTCAAGCATCCAAACGTTAAAAATATTATATATAGGTTTTGTAACTAACTTGATTTTATATGTATATTTAATAAGAAGACGAAAGATCTATATAAATTAACAAACGTCTCGTAACATCTCGTTATGTATGGCCGCAAATGCATCACGACAAGCAGCAAAAATTAAGACCATTAATACTAAATATACATAGAATGTGTATGAAGACAATTAAATAATTTATTTTTAGGATACATTTTATACATATACACTCTCCTAAACTTACATATGTATTATTATTGAAAACAAATAATAATAATAAAATTATGCACTTTAATATCCAACAAGAAATCTTATTTACAAGATAACAATATATTAAACAATTTAAAATAAAATAAGAATTCAAAATAAATGGCCAAGAATTGGACAAATTCTCAAAAAATATCGTCGTAGTATACGATCTCAACATAAAAAATTTGATAAAGAGGTGCAAGCAGAAGAAACTTATAATAGTTATTTAAGGTACAAATGTAAAAAGTGATACTTTATTGCACGAACTGGCGTTTAAAAACACGAGCGAGTTTTTTAAATGGCAGGAGTGCAATAAAGAAACTTTTTACACGTGTGCCTTAATTAATAAAAATTTAAGTTTTTCGGTGAAATTTTGAGCTATAATATATTCAGATTTGACAGTTCTGTGCAATAAAAACAATTTGACACTTCCGTGCAATAAAAACGTAAAAAAGCACTAGTGCTTTAAAAAACCACAAAAAGCATATACTTTCTGTACGATCGTAGATAATAGTTATTTAAGGTACAAGTGTAAAAAGTGATACAAAATTTTATCTTCGATCGTAAAGGATTTCAAAGAATATATTCTTATGAGTAATATTTTAATGTCATTTCAATAATTCAATTTATGAAAACATATTTTACCCAAAGTGCACTAATGAAAGCGTTACTTAGCAACCAGTAAACAAGTTGCACAAATGTCGGCCGCCATTCGCCATTCGCCAGAGTTCTTAAATCTGCAATTTGGTTTGTATTATATATTTTATTTATAGTTTATTAGTTATTTGTATCAATTAATAAAAAAATAAGTTTTTCGTCGAAATATATTCATCTGTCAAATTTGACACTTCTGTGCAATAAAAACAGTTTGACATTACCGTGCAATAAAAACGCAAAAAAGCACTAGTGCTTTATAAAGCCACTTTTACAATGAAAAATGATGCAAAAAGCGTCTACTTTCTGTACGATCGTAGATAAATGTATTAAAGTACCTTAGTTCATTGTTGAAAATGAACTAATAATTTAAAAATACGGAAACATTTCATAAATCTATCTATTATTTTAACGAAATCAGCGTAAATTCATTTCTTGGTCATAATTTTTCATAACATATTCACTTACAAACAGTTTAAAGTACATTTAGTCATACATTCAAACTAGTATTGCTTTGATAATTGTGCTATTTACTATTAGATAATGATGATGTCTGCTGAAGAATATCATGTCTATAGAGAAACAGGTTTTAATCCTTCAATGCCATCTAACATACATGATAGATACTTTAGAAATCTTTGATGGATTCTTATATAATGATTACAAATAAGGCCTACATACATACACATATGTATTCATAAGATGAGTAATTAAACAAGTTCTAATAGTAGTCACCAACAATTTCGAAGCATATATGAATAATCTGAATATAAAATACCTAAACCTATATCTCGGCACAGGTTCAAAAGGATTTTTAATAAAAAAATATTGAGTTGAACTAAGAACTAAACAAAATAAAATTAATTCTTCCGCTGCTACATTCTTGATTAAACATATATATCACAGGGCTGGATTTATAAATTAAAGACTTGTTTTGTTCCATAATTAATTTATCAGTTTCCTGACATATGTTTCGACAATTACTTGTCATTTTCAAAGGTGTATGATTACTGAAGGGGTGGGCAGAAATATAGTAAACAACCAGCAGGAGGTCATTTCAAATCACAGTACGTACATCTTTAAAAATAACAAATAGTTGTCAAAACTTATCAGGAAACTGATAAATTAATTCAACAAAACGAGTAATTTACAAATCCATCTCTGTAAAAATTAAACGTTGATGTGAAGTCAAACTGTCGTGAAATAAAATAGTTAGTAACTCCTTAAAAAGTCTGTGTGTGTGTGTTTGTGTGCGTGTTTCAAATATATCTTGGTAAAAGTATTGTTGTTTACTCTGTTTTTACGTATGGTTTATTAGTACGGAAGAAAAAGTGAAAAATAGTGACTGCAACATACTCAAATATCAATGGAATTTTAAATATTTCATAATTTAGCCAAGTAGCAATGAAATGAAACAGTAGCTGTTCTCAAATAATATAATATAGAACAAAACATTTTAAATTGCTAAAAATATGAAGGATAATATTCCAAACATAAACATTTAAAGCTTTGGACGTGGAAAATCATTCACAGAAAGAAAAATGATAAAAGTGTGAAAAATTGCAATAGCCGAAGAAACCTGGCCTAAAAAAACATTTATTTAAAACTCTCCCATCTTGCACGATTTTCTCTCGATTACTATTAGTCAACGGATGTGTCAGATATTTCTCAATTGTTTTTATAATTTATTGGAAGCGTGAAGATATAATTTTGTGATACTTCTTGAAATGCGGACTTTATCAGATGATAAATAAAAGAACAGTTTTATTTATCATGTGATTATAATAATAATTATAATCGAGAAATATATAAAAGACATAAAATGTGTGAAGAACTTCTGGGTTATTAAAGTATTCACAGCACGACTATTCCGCGAGTTTAATGAAAAGAACGTTGGCTTGAGGAAAAATTCTTCAGTGCTTTTTTTTAACTTCGAGCACTAATAGAATTGTTTGAATGAAAAGCATCCCATTTTTATCGAATTAGAAAATAGCGAATGGCTGTGAAAATTAGCATTATATGTCTATTTGACAAAACATATGTATTAACTGAATTTAAGTACAAGCAGAAAACCAATTTCTTCCTAATTTATTAACTAATATGAAATGATTGTGGTATAAAATAATACCATTTCAATTACAATTACAGAAGTGCATGTTTCAAATTTTAAGATGTATGAAATATTCAGCAACACTATGTCTGTAGTGTATCTAAATTTGAATACTAGTTTAAAATTTGGATATCGTTGCGAATAAGCTTCCGATTTTTTAAATTCGATTGATACAGACATTGAAAGATCCAAAGCTTTAAATGGAAATAATGTATTTATTATATAGTGATATCATAAAGAACAAAATCAAAACTCATTTATGTTGGACTTTTATAAGAAGCTTCCATTGGTACAATTTGATAATTTGCGTAAATGTTCTCTTGGCCTTTTTATGTTTTAGTACTACTAATCATAAAAAAGAAAACATAAAATATAAATATAGATTTAAGGAGACCGATAAGTATCTTGTCACTTTTAACCCGAAAGTACTATGAATGGGTTGGACCCACATGATATTGGTTTAGCATGAATATTGCAATATTGTTTAATAACGGCGGCTGCTCAGTAAAAATAAAACAAAATTAATTTGCGTGTTACGAATAGTACAACTATTAAAGCAACACTAATTTGAATGAAATTATTTCTGTTGAATAAACTAATATATTATAAAATGTATTTTAGATTGTTTAAATGTGACTATAGTCAAATTAAAATTTAGTAGTACTCGCCGTTTAATAATGATGAAAATAAATTTGGTCAACTACGACAATAATTTTCACTAAAAATCACAATTATATATATTTCATTAGATGAGATCAAAAATGGCTAAAACCAGGCTAATTGGATATTTTAAAACTAGCCTAGATGTACGTTGGCTTATTGCAACAAGCCTAAAAAATAGCAGGCTAATTGAAAATATATTTATGATTTTCTAATGCGCCTGGCACATTGCAAAATGACTAGGTTACATGGCTTGGAACCTTGAATAACTGAATTTTCATTATTTTTCTCAAATCATATGAGCCAAGGTGTATCACAAAAAATTAAAAATAAATAATTGACTTCATTTTAATATTCAACAATGACCAATGTCTGGAATTAAAAGTTATTAAAATTATATAATTTTAGAAAAAACACGAAAAATATTTCATAAAATCTACAACAAATGAGTCTTATTAAGACTACAAGAAACAAATCACTTTTGAAACAACTACTTCGACAGACATTGAATGATACAAAAGTAATTTGCGTGTTACAAAATAGCAAGGCTATCAAAGCAACACTAGTTTGAACGTATTTCTTTCTGTAAATATATTTTATCATAATTTTAAAACAGAACAAACCAGGTTCTATGAAAATTTTTAATAATTAAATTAACCCGTCATATTTCAATTTTGACTTACCATTACTTCATCTTGACTATTTAATTTATATTAATACACTCGTAATTAAATTATATACCTAAATTCAGGGTATATTAGATGCACCGAAAATTATGATAAAGAAACGAGACCCTTGCTTGACTAAAACTCTCCACGATATATTCTTATTTCATATATATATACAGGGTTATTCACGCTATACGGCACGGAATATTGTGGCCAAAATACGTGACTTTCAAAAAGTTTCACTTTGGGGTATATGGGGGTCTATTAGGGCTACTTTTTAAAATTATTTTCATAATATACAGGGTGTCCCAAAAACCCTAAAAGTATCAAAGTTGTGTTTTTTTTAATGAAACACCCTGTATTTTATTGCATTTTTGGATCCGTCTATAAAAATAAGTATGTGTTTTAATGAGGTTTTTATTACTTAAACCTTAAGGTTTTTGAAATAATTTGAATTTTGTAAAAATTTAACCTAATTTTCATGTTTCAAATACTTAAAAAGTAATTAACCAAATTTAGACTGAAATGTAACAATATATCATATTTTATTTTCCAAGTATAATAAATTTGAAATCTTATACCGGGTGTAAAAAAATTGGAATTAAACAAATGAGAACTTTAAATGGCTATAACTTCATTTATTTAATTCCAATTTTTTTACACCCGGTATAAGATGTCAAATTTATTATACTTGGAAAATAAAATATGATCTATTGTTACATTTCAGTCTAAATTTGGTATGCATAACTTAATTACTTTTTAAGTATTTGAAACATGAAAATTAGGTTAAATTTTTACAAAATTCAAATTATTTCAAAAACCTTAAGGTTTAAGTAATAAAAACCTCATTAAAACACACACTTATTTTGATCGAAGGATCCAAAAATGCAATAAAACACAGGGTGTTTCATTAAAAAAACACAACTTTGATACTTTTAGGGGTTTTGGGACACCCTGTATATTATGAAAGTAATTTTAAAACGTAGCCCTAATAGACCCCCATATATGCCCAAAGTGAAACTTTTTGAAAGTCACGTATTTTGGCCACAATATTCCGTGCCGTATAGCGTGAATATCCCTGTATATATATATAAGCAGTAGAGGAATGTTAACTGGGCAATATTAAAATTTTAAAAATAGTCATCAAAATTATAATAATAAAAGTTCATATGAAAGTGTTTAAAATAAAACGAAATAAAAAGTATTATTTTATCATATTGTTTAATAAAAAGTTAACGGAAATAATATTTTTTTTGATAACACTAATAAAGTTTACTTGATGATTAAAATACATAATTTTATCTTATCATTTGTTTGAAAATATTAGCGATCAATTAATTTTGGTATATAATATTGTATCGAAATACAATTTAACGCTACGGGCTCAGATGGTATCCACATTTCAATGATAAACTCTATCGCCCTTATATAATTACCCATATAATAAATTATTGTTTAGTGTTTGCAGAATTTCATAGTATGTAAAAAATGGTAATATTATTCCTTTGTCAAAATTTGTTTATCCAAATTGCTTCCAGGACATATAACTTATTAATATTTTACCAATGCTATTCAAAAGATTAGAATATCAAATTGAATTATGTTTTATCAAAGATCTTTTACCATCTAAGAACTTAAACTTAAACATAGTTGTAATTGAAAACATGATGATTCTGTTTTATCACTATATTTTATAACTTTTACAGTGACGTTAGTTTGCCAAATGAGCTAGTCAAACTAGAATTTTTTCAATAACGAAAAAAAATTGTTTTGTAAATTTCAATCGCTTTTCTCAGTTGCGATGCAAAATATGTAAGTCAAACGTCGTAAACGCTTTAAGCACGTATAATGCTTCATAAGAGCGATTGCTAACCTGAAGAGGATATGACATCACTTTAATTTCAAATACTCTCTGGAATACGGGAACAACAATTTCAAAAGGTGCTTTCTAGAAATGGGCCACATAAATAATACAGTATATTCAAAATAGGATATTAACAACCATAGCTCGATTTACATTTATTTATTAAACCCATCCCTCAAACGTTCCGTTAAGTACTGATCAATTTTAGGATTTTTTGTTAAGTGTTCAGTCAAAATTTAAAATTAGAATTCATTTTTCACTTTGAGCAAATTGAACTAATTTTGATCCAGTCTAAGTTGAAAATTGGTTTAGAACTACTAAAACTTGAAAATTCGAAGATTTAATCCGAAATGAAACAATGATCGAAATAATATGGAGAGATCGCGTTGTTTTTGAATTCCCGAAGTGTAGATAAATTTTTGTTCGCTGCACAAGGCAATTAAGTGTGATTTGTTAATCGAAATAAACCAATGCATTTGGCATTTTAGCAATTAATGCATCAATTAAAAAATGTACCTGAAACAGGATGTGAACTTGCGACCACTCGATTGGTAGTCGAGTATGCTACTAGCTGCGTCATCCAGGCACGGGAACCGAGATTCTTATTCAGAACAATAAATAAATATATTTTAATGTATAATAAACTTCAAAGTCATTAATGAGTTGTTTGAGCAATCTACAATATATCATTATATAATATTTTATCCATTTATTACATAATATATTTTCCTAATTACTAAACGTACTTTTCATCCTTAAAACTGATTTGTTGGTTTTGCTATTATGTAATTTTTTTTAATTAGTAATTCCCTTAAGGTATTTAAAAAAAATCACTAGAGAGTTTGTTTAATAAAAAAAGAGTTTATAATCCACGACTTAGTTGTACTTTATTACCAGAGTATTAAATGTCCCTATTAAATTCTGCTCTCAATAAAACTCTGCGTACGTGTAATTGTTTGCTTTACCCCGTTGTTCTGTTTCCTCTGGCTTTTTTTAATTCGCACAGAGTTGTAATTTTATACTGCAAACAAATCCCCGGCGACTCGGTGGGTGGGTTGCAACAGAGGAAGGGCACTTTTCTACACACACATACAAAAACAACTTTCGCCGTGGATATAAAGAATAGTCCAGACATAAAGAGGTAATTAGCAGTCTCGGTTCCTGTCAAGTAGCTTTACTCTTTCAGTAGCAACGCGGACGCCGCTGTTTTTTTTTGCTTTTCGTTTCGCTTCTCCTCGATCCCTCCACTCTACCACCTCTTCATCCTGAATCAGATAAATGTCGCCAGGCGATGGAGAATATTTCAATTTAAGAAATATTACACTGAAAGCATTTATTTGAAATAAAATATTTATAAATGTATGGATTATAGTCTAATTAATTTTGTATCTATTTTCATAGATTTATAGTATTACATACTTCAAAACTAGTTCTCTATCAACCATTCTTAATTGGCTAAATTTATTCCATGTATAATTAATATAATTTAAGTGTACTTACCTGATAAGTACAAAGATTTTTATTCCACATGATTCCTCACATATTTTTATTTATTAATAATAAAACTTATTGAAACTTATTTCTTTAAATTAGAACTGGCCTTTCATTTAGACACTATTTTTTAAATATATGAATACGTTTAGAAAGAACTATTCTTTCAACTTGCTGAAAAGTTTACAAGTAACTTATGTACATGTAAATTTACATTTAGGAAAAAATATGGCATAAATTTTAATTTTAATTTCAAACGAACGCCCATTTACATTTAGAGCCCCGGAGCAGCAATACACGATTTTAATAATAACATAATGGGCTTTCCTCACACTCGCACACTCAACATACCTCGTTGCATCTAATGATTTTTAATAGACTTAATCGTTTAATTGGACTTCCGTCTAGACGAATATTTACGAAAATCTCATTATTTCTCATCATTTTCGAGCGGCGTTAAACGCTCCTTCAATGTATTCAAATTACAGGGTTACATGAAAACGGTTTCGCCTTCTCCTTATTCTTCAGATTGTTCTTCTAATGACACCGCGAGCGAATTTTCGTCCATTAGGAGCCGTGACTCGAAATATTCACATTGCGTCTTTTTCCGTTTTCTTTTGACGGACGGTAATTATATTAATCGACGTTTAATTACAATAATTACGAACGGGCACCTCCCCCCAGCTACTCCTTCAAGAAGTAGCCACTTTGTTATTATGTGTTAAAACGTACGGTACATTCAGGTGCCCACAAATAGGTTTCAAGGAACTTAAATATATGAATTTAGACATTATATCAAAATTTGTCAGAAATTTATTTTTAGTGAAAATATATTTATAGACCAAAATAAAAATTTATAAAATATGTAACGGCAAAAAATATTGGGCCTTAAACATTTGCAACCAACAAAATATAACTTAAAACTGAAAATGGTATTAATATTAATTCTGTGCATAATATTTTAAAGAAATTAATTAAATCTCAAATATACTTTTTTGGGTGCTTAAAATTTTATTAATTTGTACGGCCCACTTCTTTATTTCAATAATTTTAATTCTCATTTGTCGTACATTTTGATTATTGTTTGAATATACTAATTTTATATTATAATTTTATTTTATAATTTTTATCTTAATTCAATAATTCAATTGCTGAAAAACATTTAGTAAAACTAGCCGTTTTTAATTCAAGGCAGAAAATCCTGAAAATCCAAGGATTTTTTAAGTTTGAATATAGCAAAACATAATATATATATAATAATAACATAATAAATATAATAATCCCTACTTAAGTAATCGTCAGTTAACAAACCCAAGAATTTTGTCTGTTCTTGCGAGATAATTACCAAATTGTCAATTTCAAGTTTTAAATTTATATTGGTGATTGAATCTAGAAAATATAAGTATAATTTTGGATAGACTTAACATAAGCCTATTTATGTGACACCATTTTTGGAAATCAGAAACTACCACTTCCATTTTGAGAGTGAGGTCACCTAGATTTCTTGCTGACACCAAAATAAATGTGTCATAAAAATAATAAAAGTCCCAATATAGAGAATGGGTACCCCTTCATTAGTATTGCAAACCGATGAATTAAATAAATTAACTTTAAAAAGTTCTATCTTTCAGGAAATATTCAATTAAGTTTAGGAAAGATCCGCGAAAACCAACACAGTAGCATTTGTTCAAAATTAAATTTAGGCTATTAAAGTCTGAGATAAATCAAAAAATGGTGTTGTGGCCATCATAGTACTTTCCCTATATTTTACTCGAAAACTAGGTTTACGCAAAAATGTTATTCTTAATTTATTCACTTTTGAATTTTCTACAATTATTTGTAATATATATTTCATGTTATAAATAAGTATGGCTCCTAAGCAACAACAAGAGTTAGAAGATATAGTGTGTAAGCATTGTTCAGTGGGTGTTAAAAAGTACATAACTTGTGTAGATTGTAAGTTTAAGTATTATTCTAGCTGTGTACTTAAAATTAGTGGCACATACGTGGACAATCTAGCAAATATTCACTGCTGTTCCAATAATATAACCTCCCAAATCCCATTGGCCCGAAATGATTGGAATGAAGAATTTGCAAAAAATGGACTATAAACATCTTAAAACACAAGTGTGTACTATAGAAAAACTCAATTTCCATCTGGAATCGCGTATAACTGATCTGAATGAAATAATTAAAATGTTAAAATCTGAAGACAAATCTAGCATAGTAGAGCCATCTACAAATCAATCTAAAATCCAAAAAAAATAAGAAAAGTGAAACAGAAACAAATGACGAAGAACTCTGCACTACAACCTCTAATAATATTTTATGGAAGGACACTCGTTCAAAAGTTAAGAACAAAAATAATGGATCCAAAAAAGACAGCGATAAAGACGAGACTCTTATCAACCACGAATCAAAATCAATCATTGAACCCATTAAAAAACCGCAAACAACGTCTGGAACCAAAATCCCAAACAAAACAAACAATATGTATTTCAATCCTATTATTGGGTCCAGCATACATACTAATTATGTGAAAACAGTTACAAAAAATGGCTACCTACACGTATACCGACTGAACGCCAATACAACAGCGGAAAATCTAACTGAACATCTTCACCATACTGTGCCCAGTATTAATTTTTTCTGCGAAGAGTTACGAAAAAATGATAAAAGTGCGTCGTTTAAACTATCATTTCCCATCTGTGATGTCAATAATGTATATGACCCAATCATTTGGCCTCAAGGAGCTGCAGTCCGAAGGTTCCGATTTCCAAGAAGAGTAAATTTTCAGAAAACGGCCTCAACTCATCCGCTTCAAGAACCTAGCCAGAATAATATATTATTGTATATCTTAAATTAGGCAAATTATTGATTTGATACAATTAATTACTGCATAAGAGTTGATTATTGCCTTTAAATCATTTGAGGATGCAGAGTCGTAAATTAACTAATTGGCATTCTACCGCAAATTGTTAGTAATCGGTATTGTTTGAACATCGTTGTTGTATTTTTTGGTAAAAAATGAAGATTTACTCAAAAGAAGGGGGTATTGGCATTATCTTAATGCTTGGAGAATGTCATCAAAATTGTTTATTGGCTTGTCGAGTTTATACTTAAAGGTTTCCCGAAAGAAATCACCCTAAGCCAACCATTTTTGAGAGAATATTAAACCAATTTAAAGATATTGGAAGTGTCAGTTATAAAAACCCCAGTATAAGAAAATCTGTGTAAATTTTCATTTTTTGCTATTAAATACAACAACGAGGTTCAAACAATAACGATTACTTACTTACGATCTAACACAAAAAATAAGACAACTATAACAAAAGACAGGCTTTTTAAACTAAAGTGGCATACTAAATTAATTATCTGACGTTTTTAAATACCATAGAAAACTAGATACATTAAAATTTTTACTTAAAAAGTACTAAAACGGTGCAATAAACAATATTTTGGCGAGAAGACTTAACATTTAAGATATAAATACCATTCGATAGGTAATTAAAAGGTGCATTTGCTGATAAATTAATAAATATAGCGTTCCATTTAAATAAATGAAGTTATAGCCATTTAAAGTTCTCATTTGTTTAATTCCATTTTTTGCACCCAGTATAAGATGTCAAATTTATTATACTTGAAAAATAAAATATGATCTATTGTTACATTTCAATGTAAATTTGGTATGCATAACTTAATTACTTTTTAAGTATTTGAAACATGAAAATTAGGTTAAATTTTTACAAAATTCAAATTATTTCAAAAACCTTAAGGTTTAAGTAATAAAAACCTTATTAAAACACACACTTATTTTGATCGAAAGATCCAAAAATGCAATAAAATACAGAGTGTTTTATTAAGAAAAACACAACTTTGATACTTTTAGGGTTTTTGGGACACCCTGTATATTATGAAAGTAATTTTAAAAAGTAGCCCTAATAGACCCCCATATATCCCCGAAGTGAAACTTTTTGAAAGTCACGTATTTTGGCCACAATATTCCGTGCCGTATAGCGTGAATAACCCTGTATATATATATATATATATATATATATATATATATATAACGTTTTCTGCCTTAATAACTAATATAAAAATAAATGTTCAT
The DNA here is from genome assembly GCA_963969525.1 of Ontholestes murinus. Taxonomy (NCBI): domain Eukaryota; kingdom Metazoa; phylum Arthropoda; class Insecta; order Coleoptera; family Staphylinidae; genus Ontholestes; species Ontholestes murinus. The sequence goes on from OZ018395.1 coordinate 40,090,762, forward strand.
ACTTCAGCTCATTTTAAATTTTATATTTAATTATTAAATGTTACAAATTAGATGTCTAGTAATTGACTATTCACGTTATATTTTCTATACACAAGCCTCAGTACAAAAACACACATCGTATCCCGTTGATTGATAAGGCACTTATATTTTGAAAATCCGTTATCACTTAATATAATAATACTAGTAAACTATTTATGATTTTCAACTTTTTATTTTTCTCACTGCAAATGTTTTGCTACACTGTAGTGAGTAAAATAAAAAGTTGAAAATCATAAATAGTTTACTATTATTATTATATTAAGAAATACATCGTAAAATAATAATTTTATTAAACTCCAAAGTAAAAAAATCTTCGAGATTTAAGTCAAGGCTGTTTGCTAAATCACTACTCCAGATGCTGTTTCATATTGGAGTCAAAGTTTGAAGGTAATCCATCATTCGAGGAGACGTTTTCTAATAATTCCTTTGAAATATTTTTCAAACTAGGTTTATAAAAGTTTGCTTTTAATCGAGCAGCCAGACAGCAAGTAATTTTATACTATATTTAATAATACTAGCCCATATGTTTACGAAAAAAATGGTTTTCATCTTAAATCTAAATGTATGTTGAATGTATAGGTAGACACTTAGCGATTAATTTAATATGAAAATATTACGTAATAAAAGATAATTCATCTTCTTGTTGTCGAGTAGTAACAAAAACAATTTGGAGACATATTGAATGGACAAATGATATATTTATAATCATATAAATATAATACGTAAGCAATAAATATAGTTAAATAAAATAAATAAATAATAAAATATATTAAAATACTTAAGTTTGTTGTAGAAAAATTAACTAATAATTTAAAATTACGAAAATATTTCATAACTTTTTAGGTTATATTCACTTTCAAACAGAAATAATTTCATTCAAATTAGTGTTGCTTTGATATTTGTACTATTTGTAACACGCAAATTACTATTATTCAATATCTGTCGAGGTATTAGCCAGAGAAGTAGTTGATTCAGCAAGTAATTTGTTTTGTATTCTTAGTAAGACTCATTGTAGATTTATGAAATGTCTTCGTAATTTTAAATGATTAAAATATAATATTAATAGCTTAGTTATTTTAATATAAGTAATTAAAATATTTAGCAACAAAAAGTTGTAATATATATAAAATAATATTTATAAATTAAATTATTTTTGTTTATTATTTAATTTTAATTTTATTAGTTCGTAAATAGAGTGCTGGATTTTATATTTAGTAAATAATTCACATTTTTTGTAAATGGTTTTATAATCTTCAAAATATGATTTTAAAGGATTTTGAATATTAAGATTTAATTGTATTATTTTTGAAGTTCAAAAATTAGAAACACTGAATATCTTTAGCAAATAATTTTATCGCAATATAATTAATTATATCACATTGTTTGCGTTTTTTGTATTTTACTTAACATATAAAAATTCTTTTTTCTAGTTTTCTCTTTACCTCCTTTTCTCATCCCAGTCTTGCCAAAACCTTTACATCAGTTCGATCCTCTTTCATCTATTCTATTACACTTCGGTTTTCCCATAACCACTTCTCTCACACTCTTCTTCAAAATAACTCAATGTATCCATCCCATTCGTGCACAGCACTCACCTACTATACATTTCCACCATCCAAACCTTTCTTCCTCTCTCTCTCTCCCGAACCGTATCTATCTCGCGCCACGGTAATCTTGTCTTCATTTGAGAAAACAATATTAGTAATATATACAAATAGATTGTGTACGCTCCTCTCGATACATTTCTGGCTCCCCTGCATTTCAGCATCCCTTTATTTCTATTTTATCGATACCGAGAGTGCCCTTTCATACATCCTCCACTCACTCAGACTTCTTCCTATAGACGTTCTTCATACCTATCACCAATCTCTAATTATCTAATCTACAAATTTTCATCTCATACTTCACCACTATCTCTATTGCCTCTCCATGCAAACTCATTCTATTTGTTTCCCTTTTTGACGTTGATTGGTCAATGCTGTCTCAAATAAATGATGTAAATCTTGCAGTAAACTACTTCTGCACATGGTTCACATGTGAAATTTAAAACAAATTACCACTAAAAGAGCATTACCGTCGTAGATGGAATAAAACGAAAAACCTCTTCTACCTCGTTGAGTATAGGCGTGTGCGGAGACAAGTTAAATCTTTAATTAAAGCAACATATAATAATTACTTAAATAATATTCAGCAAGATATTAAATCAAATCCCTCTCAAATCTGGTCTTATATGAATCGATTGAAGAGAACTACAAGAATTTCAGGTAAAATGCACAATGATAATTCTGAATTTAATAATCCCCAAGAAATTGTTAATGCCTTTGCTTCAAATTTTTCTGAATCTTTCATTAACATTATGTTACCATCACTTAATCATTCGGTTAATTCCCTACCTTATGCTATTCCACCTACAAATGAGGATGAGTTAGAAGAAATAATGTCTTCTTTAAAATCAAATTTTTGTTCTGGTGATGATAGGATTCCGAGCTTTATGGTTCGTGATTGTAGAATGGTGTTTGCTAAGCCCCTTAAAATAATTTTTAATTTAT
>OZ018395.1:40093549-40216549 GCA_963969525.1 Ontholestes murinus
ACCATACATTTCCACCATCCAAACCTTTCTTCCTCTCTCTCTCTCTCCCGAACCGTATACACGGTAATCTTGCCTTCATTTGAGAAAACAATATTAGTAATATATACAAATAATTTGTAATAATAATAATAATAATTTGTATTTAATAATTTGTATTTATGTGTTTTAATTCAGTGCTAACAAAATAATCTAATACATACAAAAATAATATAAATAGATTGTGTACGCTCCTCCAGATTAATTTCTGCCTCCCCTGCATTTCAGCCTCCCTTTATTTCTATTTTATCGATACCGAGAATGCCCTTTCATGCAAATATCTGCGTCCCATCCTCCACTCACTTAAACTTCTTCCTATAGACGTTCTTTATACATCTATCACCAATCTATAATTATCCAATCTACAAATTTTCATCTCATACTTCACCACTCTCTCTATTGCCTCTCCTCTCATTCTATTTGTTTGCCTTTTTGACGTTGATTGGTCAATGCTGTCTCAAATAAATGATGTAAATCTTGCAGTAGATTACTTCTACAATATTTTGTATGATATAATTGATTTGCATGTGTCAAAGCATAAACCTGTTTTATCGATATATTCGGAATGGTTCGCATGTGAAATTTAAAACAAATTACAACTAAAAGAGCATTACCGTCGTAGATGGAATAAAACGAAAAACCTCTTCTACCTCGATGAGTATAGGCGTATGCGGAGACAAGTTAAATCTTTAATTAAAGCAACATATAATAATTACTTAAATAATATTCAGCAAGATATTAAATCAAATCCCTCTCAACTCTCGTCTTATATGAATCCATTGAAGAGAACTACAATAATTTCAGGTAAAATGCACAATGATAATTCTGAATTTAATAATCCCCAAGAAATGTTTAATGCCTTTGCTTCAAATTTCTCTGAATCTTTTATTAACGTGATGTTACCATCACATAATCATTTGGTTAATTCCCTACCTTATGCTATTCCACCTACAGATGAGGATGAGTTAGTAGAAATAATGTTTAAAATCAAATTTTTGTTCTGGAGCTTTATGGTTCGGGATTGTAGAATGATATTTGCTAAGCCTCTTAAAATAATTTTTATCTACGATCGTACAGAAAGTAGACGCTTTTTGCATCATTTTTCATTGTAAAAGTGGCTTTTTAAAGCACTAGTGTTTTTTTTACGTTTTTATTGCACGGTAATGTCAAACTGTTTTTACTGCACAGAAATGTCAAATTTGACAGATGAATATATTAAGCACAAATTTTCGACGAAAAACTTAATTTTTTATTAATTGATAGAAATAACTAATAAACTATAAATAAAATATATAATACAAACGAAATGGCAGATTTAAGAACTCTGAATATTTCATTTAATGCAAGTCGAAGCGATTACAATAAAGCAAACATTTTTTCCATAAATAATAATGGCGGCCGACATTTGTGCAACTTGTTTACTGGTTACTAAGTAACGCTTTCATTAGTGTACTGCGGGTAGAATATGTTTTCATTAATTGAATTATTGAAATGACATTAAAATATTACTCATAAGAATATATTCTTTGAAATCCTTTACGATCGAAGATAAAATTTTGTAAGGCACACGTGTAAACAGTTTCTTTATCGTTTCTCGCTCGTATTTTTAAACGCCAGTTCGTGCAATAAAATATCACTTTTTACACTTGTACCTTAAATAACTAGTAATTTATCAATTAGTACTGGTATTTTTCCAGATAAATTTAAACGAACAAGAATCAATCCTATTTTGAAGAAAGGCTATAAATCTCTTATTAATAACTATACAGGTCTCAATTTTATGCAACTTTGCTATAGTTTTTGAATTACAAAATTGTGCTATTTTATATAATGGAGTGAAGGCTAAAATTTTACCCTCCAAACATGCATTTATGCCCGGCCACTCCACAATTACTAACTTAGCATGCTTTACCCAATATATAACAGAAGTATTGGATAAAAGATGTAGAGTTGATGTTATCTATACTGATTTTTCTCGTGCCTTTGACACTGTAAATCACTGCCTCTTATTGAACAAAGTTGGTAATTTTGGATTTTTGCGGCTACTATTAACCTACTCAGATCATATCTCAACAATAGAAAGTGTTATATATCTTATAATGGTTTTACTTCTTTTGAATTTTTAGCACTTTCTGAGGTTCCTCAGGGTTCTCATCTGGGGCCCTTACTTTTTAATATTTACATTAATGATTTAAGTTGTCATACACTGGCGTATGTTGACGATATAAAAAAATACAAAGAGATTGGGTCTGATGTGGATATGGAAGTTTTACAGTCTGATATTAACTTTATTCAACAATGGTGTAGTGATAATGGTTTTTGTTTGAATGTTGATAAATGTAATAGTATGGTTTACACAAGGTATAAAGTAATTTACAAAATGTATTATGTAAGTGATAGGCCTTTGTCGAATGTAGAATGTGTTCGTGATTATTTTCTTCTTCCCTTAATTTTGCATTGCACATAAATGGTGTATGTTTAAAGTTGTCTAAGCCACTTGGATTTGTTTTTCGTGCTAGTAAATATTTTCAAGACCATTTATTACTTAAGAGACTTTATTGTGCATTCGTAAGGAGCAAACTTGAGTATGTATCTCTTATCTGGTACCCTATATATGCCTCTCATAATATGCCCAGTGAGCGTATTGAAAGACGATTTTTAAAATTTTTATCTTTTAAACTGAACGGAGTGTATCCTGAAAGAGGTTGTAGACAGGCAGATTTACTTCTACGACATGAGCTGGTTTGTATCAATAAGATACGAGATCTCTTCTGTGCTAATTTTGTAAGAAAGTTAATTAATAATGAAATTGATTGCAGCTTTTTATTAGATAAAATTTGTTTGCGTGTGCCTCGTCCAAGATCCAGATATGCTTGTACTTTCGCCTTGCCCAGATCCCGCACAAACATTCTATAACGCTCGCCAATCCATATTATGTGTAAAACTGCGAAAGTAATTAATGTTTTTGAATAAAATTTTTGCTTGCTTTTTATTGTTATTATTATTTTGTATAATTATACTGTAATTGGACAATTTTTGTCTGTTGTATAATAAAGCCTATTATTATTATTATTATTATTATTATTATTATTATGAAGCAAAATATATCCATTGAGTTGATCTTTCAATCCCCAGAAGCTGCTTCAGGAACAACCACTGCCCTCTCTCATAGCATTTATACTCCCTTATTCCCCATTTTTCTACATCATACAGCAACATGGGCTTCCTGGCGTTCTCCTTTGCCCATTTGGCGTGCTTGGCGTATCCATATGTGCATTTAAATATGAAGCTCAAGTATTTAAATACCTTCACTCTCTTCATCACCTCCCATTTCCATTCCAATTTTGTTTTCCTTGCATTCACTTGCAGTCCTTTTTGTCCATATACACTTCCACTCTGCATCACCTCTATTATCTCTACCCAGTCTCTCGCCAAAAGCACTATATTATACTTAACCAAAAAGTCAATATGAATTATATTTAGTTCAATATAAATAGTATGCATGTTTGGCAATAGTCAAAGTATTATATAGTAGTTTTATTATAGTTGTTTATATGAACTTTCTAGTAAAAAATTAATTACCCAATTTATTATTTATATTTAATACTCCGTTATGGATAATTCATCTTGCAACTTCACACTCGAGGGCATTGTAAGGGTAAAAAAGGAAGGGCAGGTAAAAGGTAGGGCTTATCGAGCGTAAAATTAGTTTGTAACCTTAATAGCTGTTCGTTGGAATTGTTTCCAAAGCGCGACGTTATCGCCAAAGCAAAAAATTAATAACATTAAAGCCGGCATCCATCACGCAGCAGTAGAGTTAAATATTACTCTAGCCAAATCAGGAATGTTATAAATTCTTTATGCTAACACTCCGAGAAATAAATGTATAACATAAATGAATCTTGAAATTGAATATTAATTTCTTCAATATACTCAATTATTACATGTACACATAATAACTATCGATAATTTTACATATTGAAACATATTTTCACTGGGTTTGACTTATTTCACAATTTATTTTTACACATTTATACAATTTCCCTAACTAGTTTCAATTATACAATTAATGTAAATCGATTGTGTGTTCAAAACTAGTCAGGGAAGCTATGCAAATGTTTTTAAAATATTTAGTGAAATAATACTTGGATCTTAACGGCGATCACTTCGTGGGACTTTTCAATATTAAGAATAAAGAAAACACTTTTACTTTTTTATACCACTGAAAATAAAATTTAAAGTGGCATCAAAAGGTTAATGTGTTTTCTTTATTCTTAATTTAGTGAAATAAGTAAAACCAAGTGATTCTAATTGTTAATTTATCTTATCGCACCAAAAGTAATTGGTTATGGATCACAAGATTCTCAAGTGGTTTTTCTTATATATTTATACAGGGTGTCCCGTTAATGTAGGGAAATGGCTGGACTGTAGATTCCTGGCGTAAAAATATGACGATTTAACGCAACTTATCTAAATCCAAAAATTTACGGTTAAGCCGGAATTTATCTTCAAAGTTCGAAAAATTTTTATTTCTTTTGTTTATAACAATTGAACGCTTCATTCGATTTGAATGAAATTTATTCTTAATAACTACCATAATATAATACATCATTTCAGTTATTATGGTTAATATTGGTTAACAAGAAGCATAAAAAACAGTAGTACCACAACTTAAAAACTAAAATATTTTTTTTATTGGTGCATCAATTAAGAACTAAAAAAATACTATTTGAAAGACCATTTAATTTAAAAACTTTTTTGTCTCTTAATAAAATTTAATATCTTTTACGGTTTTCCCACAAAAAAAATAAAATATATCTTTTTATCTAATAAAAACAAAATCTAGTTTTCCATCGAATCGAAAATAAATCTTTTTCGTGGCTGTCTTTGTTTAAAAAATGTAAATTATGTATAATAATAATTATTTAGTGTCTTTTAATAATTAATTTTTATATTTCATAAATATTCATATTTGGGGCAAACAGATATCTTGCTTGTATTAGAATTCTGCGAAAGAAATTGTTTGAAAAATGTTAGATGTTGTTTTTATTAATTTAATTTATTGATATTATTTAATTTTTATTTAATTGAGTAAGTTGATTTATTTATTAATGAGTGCATAATGAGCATAATATTTCATATTTTATTTTTTTGTGCAAAAACCGTGCAAGATATCAAATATTATTAAGAGATACAAAAGTTTTTAAATTAAACGGTCTTTCAAGTGGTATTTTTTTAGTTTTTATTAAATGCACCAATAAAAAAATAATTTAGTTTTTAAGAGGTGGTACTACTGTTTTTAATAATCACTAATGGCCACAATAACTGGAATGATGTATCATATTATAGTAGTTATTAATAACAAATTTCATTCAAAACGAATAAAGCGTTCAATTGTTATAAACAAAAGAAATAAAAAATTTTGAAACTTTGAAGACAAATTCTGGCTTAACCGTAAATTTTTGGATATAGATAAGGTGTGTTAAATCGTCATATTTTGATCCCAGGAATCTATGGTCTAGCCATTTCTCCACATTAACGGGACACCCTGTATATATTTAAAGAACTAGTACGATATACTAAATCGTAATTACATATACTTGATTACAAGCCTGGGCCAATGTTGTTTAACATTTTCCAATGGTTGGTTAAGTACTAAAAAAATATGAGTTAAGTTCACAGCTACAAATTTACAAGGGAAATAAAATGTAGATGGAGAAATGGTTAGTATTGCTACCTAAACTGCTGTGAAGCTTTTTTTACATGAGATGCAGAAGGATGAAACTTAATACAAACTATATACTCGCTGATGCATCTGGCATACAACGCTGCAAATACAATATATTATATATTTTTGTAGGATGTACCATCATCTAGGTGGTGGGATCTTGATGTGTGTCTGAGCGTCAACAAAGCATGGGAAAAGTTTAATGATATAATATTAAGTCATTTTAAAAACGCTTTTCCATTAAAAAGTTTACTAAATTTAAGAAAAAATAATACCGTCCAGTGGTCTACACCTGAATTAGATAATATGAGGAAAACTCTACAACTCGTGGATGAATCTTGCAGATTATTCAATAATCCTGACCTTTTAGTTCTTAGAAAGGAGATCAAAAAGAAATATAAAATTGCCATAAAGCAATCTAAGATATGTGCAAATGAAAATTATGTCCGTTCCTCTAATAACCCTAATAAGGCAATGTGGAAACTTATAAATAACAAAAGAAATATAGCAGCCGTAAATGTGTCATGTGGTGCTGTGCGTGATGCAGTTAATAGTTTTAAACCTAGAAATAGTACAGATATATATGGCTTATCAATGAATGTGGTTAAATATGTATTAGACGTTATAATTGTCCCCCTTACTAAACTTATTAATCTTATTATTTCAACCAATGTTTTTCCGGATATTTTAAAAATAGCTAAAATTCTACCTATTCATAAGAAAGGTGATTTAAATGACCGTAATAATCACAGACCGATAGCCCTACTTCCCATTTGTTCTAAAATAATCGAAAAAATATTATTTGATCAAATCGTCACTTTCTTTGATACGCACAAACTAATTAATGAACATCAATATGGATTCAGAAAAGGAATGACCACGGTAAATGCTATTCTAGATCTAGTTGATAAACTTATTGGAAGTTTCGAACAAGGCGAAATTGCAATCGCAACATTCATTGATCTAACAGAGGCCTTTAACTGTGTCACGCATATTAATTTAATTTATAAGTTAAAGAAGTATAATTTCGATGATAACAGTTGTAAATTGATTACATCTTATTTGAAAAATAGAAAACAAATTGTATATTATAATAATACCTTCTCTGAAAGTTTGCATGTGGAACATGGTGTACCTCAAGGGTCCACATTAGGGCCATTATTATTTATTGTTTTTATCAATGATTTTCCAAACTTCATAACCGATGTTAATGTGGTCCAGTTTGCTGATGACACAACATTAGTTGTGTCTCAGAAAAATGTGAAAGAAGCCAAAGCAAACAGTGATATGGCGATATCCGAGGCAGCGAATTGGTTTACTAACAAATTATGTCTTAATGAGGAAAAGACTGTCACAAAAATATTTACATTAAATAAATGCTCGGACGCTAGAGACTTGTCTGACGTAAAATTTCTGGGTGTAGTCATTGATCATGCACTACTATGGGATGGACATGGTGATGAGATAGCAAAGAAATTAAATAAAACATTATACTTATTAAGAAACCTTTACGATGATCTTCCAACTGCTATGGTACGGTCAGCTTATTTTTCATTTTTTCAAACATATATACAATATGGAATTATCATATGGGGACATTTTAGCACAAGGCATCGCCTAGTTAATCTACAAAGAAGAGCCGTCAGAATTATATCTGGGATAGGTTTCCGCGACGACTGTAAAGCTAAGTTTGTCGACCTTGGAATACTAACGCTTCCTTGTTTGTATATTCTCGAGTGCTTGATGTATATCAAAGAAAACCATGATCTGTATCTAAAACATAGCGTTACACTGACCATAACACGAGATATAAAGAAAATGTCTGCCCACAAAACATCAGACTTAGTAGATCTCAAACAGGCATCAAGTATTATGCGATATTATTCTACAATGCCTTGCCACATGATTTACGTAAACTATCGAAGAAACATTTCAAAACAACAATTAAATTAATTCTACTAAAAAATGCCTTTTATACCTTTGATAAGTTTTTATCTTTTAATTTTAATTTGTTGTAATGTCTATATCATTATTACAGTGTAAATTATTTCATTTATATTTTAAATCTTAAATTATTGTAATTTTAAAATGGATTTTAATATATTTTTAATTCGTTGTAATGTCGCCACTCGATTTATTATTGTAATTAGTCCTTATAATGTTTGATTATTTGTACTTTCAAAATAATGTTTTATGTCATTGTTCACTCAATGTTAATTGTATTATCTTATTCTGTACTGTTGGTTGTCTCAATTAATTAAGTTAGAAATTGAGTGTGTACAATTGATTTTTTTGTATCTCTATATTGGACTTGTGTAAACTGTAATCAGTCTAAACACCAATAAATTATTATTATTAGATATCTTATACTGTATCAATTTCGAACGTTTGTAACCGCAGCATTGATACACCCTGTGTATAAGAGCTACAATTGAGTGAAGTAATGTACTTTTTATGTTCCATTTATATTTTTTTCATTAATTGTTTTACTTCCACCAATTTGAAAATTCGCTTCCATTAAAAAAGTAGCAGAAAAAATATCGAATATGTAATAGAATCAAAATCTTTTATAAAAGATAATACTGGTATAAGATGCCTGATGAAGATAAAAGAAAATGAACACAAAATTATCCAATTATAAAGTGGTGAAGAAAGTGATTTTAAGTATGATATGTATGAAATATGAATATAATTTAATTTAATAGAACAAAAATATTTATTGATAAAACTAATAAAAACTACGAACGAAAGACAATAATTTTAGTTATTGTATAAATATATAATTTATTTAATGGAATCTGTTATTTGACATATAATATTGTATAATATAATGGAGCAACAGTTTTTTTTTTAATATTAAATTTAAAAAAACTCGGTATTCGGTTATTTGTCTATAGTGTGTATTGAGATAAGGGAGTTTAAATCAGTTTATGTAAGACACTGCTTGAAATTATTCAATGATCTAATGATAGCAGAGCCAGCTCTCACTCAACTCGAGCCAAACACTAACACAGAATATATTTACTTATCCACTGCATCCTCTGCAGATATATCCCAGAAGACTTCTTACACACAGAAGGGGTTTACATTTAACCTAGATTAACACAATATCGTATTCGCATTGTGATTTAGAAATAAGTGTATATGAAGGATTTCTCTTAGTAACTTATAAAACCATTAATAATTTATTTTTTTCTACAGCGACCTAAGGACTAGAATACATTTATTATTATAAAGCCATATCTGGTAACATGAGTATCCCTTTAAATACAGACACTGAATTCTTCTTAGTTTATAAGGATGATGCTATTTTCGCTAAAGTATCAGTCTTATTATTAAATTTCTTAAATATTTATCGAACAATCTTAATAAAGCTGTATTTGGTGTCAGTATGTAAATCTATAAACATCTATTAATTCCTTCATAAATTTAATTGCAAGGGCGTTTACTTTGTGGTGCATCTTCAATATAATGAAAAAGGAAACAGACATAGTTTGATAATGACTAGTTGTTAGTCGAAACTATAGTCACGTATAATTTAAAATAAAGTGGTAAAACAAAGTAATCGTGTCTTCTCCTTGAAAAGTTATTTTAAGGCTCTTAGAAGAATACCCGAGAAGCATAATAATGGTGGAAAGATCCTTCATAGTATTTTTAGAACAAAACAATATGTATTTATGTTCATAAGTGTTAGGGGTCTTTAGATTTAAAAAAATCTATGAAAGTTACGTTTCTCAATTCACCTCGAATTATAACTTGTACGGAAAGGATAATAACTAACAATTTACTAAATAATTGGGTTGGATGCTTGAAGCCATAACTTTGTGATACATATTGAATCAGGAACTTTATCACACACGGTGTGATATTAACAAAGTAAGTTTTATTTATCATTTGATAAAGTTTCTAAATAATTAGGAATAATTATTTTGATAATAAGTAATAATTATACATCTGGTAATATTATTGATCAATAATAAAACCTTTTCATTTATATCTACGCAAACCACTACGAAGCCTATCAAATAATATGTTTAATGATCATTTAATAAAAATTCTACTTTTGCTATTATTTAGCTAATTCACTTGATCCTATTTTACCAAACACTTGGTTCGATTTTACCATCAGAAGATTTACATTACACTTTTATAGTATTAACACTGACTACAATTATCTACAAAAATGGTTTTTTTTTTTTCAAGAACAAAAGTATGAAATTCTAAAATCATTTATCATGCTGAATTTAAAAAAATATATCAAATAAAACAAATAACTTTGTAAGTATCACACTTTTATTTATTTTCGTGACTGCAGTTTCGACAAATTTAGCTTGTTATTTTCAAGTGTTATATGTTTCCAAGGAAAATAAAAATATTAGTATTTTAGCAAGCTAAAATTGTCGAAATTGCGGTTACAAATAGAAAGTTATTTATTTTTTTTTGAAGTATCTAATAAATGTATCATGAAGTCAAAACTTCTAAAAACACGAATTTCAATTTATAAATCTTTTTAATCAGTGCAAGAAATTTATTTGATATTAATTGAATTGATTTCTTTATTTTTTTTATATAGATTTAGTGATAGATTGTCTTTTTCGAACATATATTGCAGAAACATCATTTCTATTCCTATTTATATTCCTATAGTAGTTAACTAATATATTAGAATTTCACTTGTGTTGATGTCTCTTCTCTATTGTAACAATTTATTGATGGAAATGGACACGGTGCTCGTTCCTGACAGCAGCAAGATTTATTAGAAAAAGGTGTATGTAATAGTCCAAGAAGTGACTTTTTAAAGAACGTATTATCTCATTAATCTTTAAAAGAATAAAAAAATGCGCTACTATGTTATGAAACATAACTCTTTACTTTATACTTTCCAAGAATATTGGAACCTGTATTTTTGGGAGATTGATTTTTTAGTGGATTTAGCATTTATTTGTAATGGGTCCTGTAAAAAAATGGCTTATTCAATTTGGCACTGCTTATCAACCTTAATTTTAGTACTAGAATCCACCAGAAATTTTATATTTTATTCATATCATTTAAAAATATGTTGAGCATAGCACTGAAAGAGGCCAATTCGTGTATTTGTTCCTCTAATTAACTTTATTGCAAGCATCATATTTTTATATTTTCTTTGTTAATATTGGTATTATGTGTTATAACGAAACTAGAAACTATGTTTTCTCGTAAAATAAAACTAAATCTTACATCGGTACAACTAAGTCAACTTGTTTCTTAAGTCGTACCACTAATAGCCTAAGTCGTACCACCTATAGCCTAAGTCGTGTCACCTATAGCCTAAGTCGTACCTAGGAGTTCAATTAAACTATAATAATAATTAAAACGTATTTTTTACTTTCCCTATATACGAAGTATATATATGGGAAGTATTGTGATGGTGATTTTTTGTAAATTTTTGAGGTCCCCTGAGTCTATTTCACTAATTTCTGAAAAAAATTTGTATCTGTGTGTGTGTCTGTCTGTCTGTTGTGTTCCTAAATATAAAAAATATTCAAAAATAGTTCAAACAAAAGCAAAAGGGAATGGAAAACTGAACAAGTTTTATTAAAACATATTTTTCATAAAATTCTTAACTTTCGAGAAAAAAATTAAAATTAAACATTTTAATATTCCGCTGTTCTGCTTTTTAATTTTTGATGCTGCTTTTATAATAATTATATTATTTCTTCTTTTATATGCCTCATTTTTTTATGCTTTCTATATTCGGTGTGGATGTAATTTCAACTTATGAGATAGAGCATCTATGGAACCTTTTGCTTTGGTTAATTGTAGGAATCGGAGCTAAAATATTTAATGTCAGTTTTATTTCTTGATTATTGAAGTCCAGTTGAATAGTACATAAACAGTCTTCAATCACAACTGTAGAATCGTAAAAAGCGTCATTAAATTCATGCTTGTTGCATCACCAAATAGATTTGAAACCATTCAAAGCAATATTCATCCGAAGTGATTTTAAATATGCAATTCCAAATAGTTCTGACACAGTAGTTTATTTAATTGTGTTACCAGAATTTGTTCTCAAGCAAGAAGATGAAGCTTCGTCTTAATTGGTTTTTAGAGATTTTAAAAGAGATCTGTCGAAACGTTCTTCAACGATGGGTTATATGAACAGGAAATGAAAACATTATAATGCCATACTTGCAAGCTAGTTCTATAGCTTCAATATTTTTTGTATGGGTAGTGTGTCCATCCAAAAGAAGAAGTACTTGCTTATTGTTACCATTCTCCTAGTTTGTATACTTGATGAAATGTTTCAACCATTGAACAAAGAGTTTTGAAGTTATCCACCATTTTTTAGAGCATCGAAATACAGTAGTCAGTGGTACTACTTTTTTTAAGGAATCGTTCATCCGCATGCGTTTAAATGCTAGCATAGGAGGTCTGTATTCACCTGCAGCATTCGTACTGCATACACTTGTAGTGGTCAAACCCCTTTCATCACTTGTAAGTGCATCAACTTGATGGTTGCTTTTCTAAGCAATCATTTTGGATAGTTTATGAACAGTGGATAATCCTCTTTCGTCAACGTTATATATCTGGTTAGCAGTGAACTTATATTCATCTAATATAGATTCATATTTATCAAAGAATCACTTTCTTCATTAAAAGCCCTGGCCCTGTTGCTTCTGGAATACGTAAAGATAAACAAGGATTATCCTTCATGAAATTATAGAACCACTTCTTCCCTGTAATTTCTGTTTCTGTGTTAAAACGGTGTGGTAACTAATAGGCAAATCTTCGTAGATCAGTTACAGAAATCCCAAATAAGCTTGATTCTAAATTTTCCATATTTTCAGTTATATACTTAGGCCCTCCAAATTTCACATTCTAATTTAATCCTTTAAAATGATGAAAATAATGAAAAAACGTTGGTTTAGGAATGTTATATTGTCGATTAGCTTCATTGAATCTAATAACTCCTTCCGATAATTTGTTTAACGCCTGGTTTCCATGCATTATAAATTGATTATGGCTTAAAATGCGAAGAATGTAGAAAACATCATATGAGAGTAAAAAAAAACATAAAATATTTAATAAGCCGAACCAGTACGATTTAGGAATTTCATACGGGTGCTATTTGAGACACAGCACATTAAAATTTAACACAAAATATAACTTAACATTGAATACAATTAACACAAACGAATATGTAAATTATACTGAACCTATATTTAATAAAAGAACATAATTTTATCAACAATTTATTTGCAAGATTTACTACCACATATGTGCAGAATTATAAGAAAATTGAAAATAAAGTTACTTGCTGTCAAATTTCACAAATTCTACATCAAATAATAATGCGTTACATGACGTGGTTGGCTCAGATATATATTTGGTTAACGACGATTTTACTACTGTCGCTTTAGTTTGTTCTAAATGCATGTGATATGACTTGAGCAGTGCTACGACTTAAGTAACCTTACTTTATATTGTTTTTTTTTATCAACAGCTACCAAGTTTATTTAAACTGGATTATGGTGTTAATCTAGGCATTCTTTCTGTAGATATTGTGTATAATCCAGTTTTCTCTTTTGGATCAGAATATACTGAAGTGGTGAGTAGTTGTTAGATTCAGTTATTACTTCTTCCTC
This sequence comes from Ontholestes murinus, assembly GCA_963969525.1. Taxonomy (NCBI): domain Eukaryota; kingdom Metazoa; phylum Arthropoda; class Insecta; order Coleoptera; family Staphylinidae; genus Ontholestes; species Ontholestes murinus. The sequence goes on from OZ018395.1 coordinate 40,106,939, forward strand.
TTAAAAATTACATATACAAATCAATTTTAAAAAAAAGTTTAGTTTATACAAAATGTGTTGTCTGTGTTTCTGCTCCATGTCGAAAGGTGTAAAAAATAATCACACGGAAATGTTCAGTACTTAATTTTATTTTTTGGCCAACATCAATTTTTCATGTCATTATAAATAACACAAATAGGGCATGAGCATTAATACGTTTTGAGTAACTCTACTGACAAAAAGGCTGGATCGTCCATTCCGGAAAAATGAAGGCAATCCTCGTATTATAACAATGTAATTATTTTTAAATATATTTGAATATAACTATTCTTATTTAACATTGATGATTTAATAATAAAGATAACTTTATGTTACAGGTAAGAAGGAGTGGTTGTGTAGCAAGGGGTATGCCACGTTGGGTAGAGCTTCCCTTCCGACTGTAGTTCCAAGATTTTCCACACCAAAACCGTCTATGCGTGGTGTAGAGCAACATCTTTCACGAGAAGCTAAACTAAACACTGCAAATATAGGCCGGAGAGGGCCCATAAAAAATCCTTCCTATGCTAGGAATCGGCATAAAGTAGATTTCGTACTACCGATATGTCATGGTTTCCCTTGTGTTTGTACCGTGCGTGGAGCTCCGTGTCGTAGGATGAAAGAAAGCTGGCACTTGAGTCACCTAGCTGTACAAAGAGCAAGGTTGGCAACACAGTGCTTTAGCCTGGATTTCTACCAAAGAAGGAGGAAGGCTGAGCATGCGGTGCAGACTGGCCATAAGCCAGGGCCTTCCACCACCACGGTATACACCAGTCAAACAAAGGATGGACTGGGAAACCTAATGCTTTGTCGAGAGCGATCAATTCTGCAAGAGCTGAAAGTTTAGGTAAAATAAGAAGAGGAAAAGATGGCTCATGCATCTGCTGCTGCCATGTCTTCTGGACTGAACCCCAAGAAAGGGTAAGTAGAGGTATTAACCCATCAACATTAAGACCCAGCTACAAGGAGGCTGCTAACAGGCATCTCCAGGTAGCAATGACTGACCGCCAAAACCTTTTGGGGAAACTCACAAAGAACCATATTAAGATCCTGAATGATGTTCTCGCCTCTAAATTGGTCAAGCCATATCGAATGGTGTCACACTTATTTTCGATCGATGGCTGTACTCCGGAGATGCTCAGTATAACATGTGCCTATCAAACATCCCTAAACTGAATATGGAGCAGACAATTAAACTCCTCGTTGGTCAGAACCGGGAGCTGATGATAGATCGATGGTGTCTTTCATACTGACAAAAATACCGAGGGTAGATTGGTCGTAATGGGAATTCTAAACAAGGAAATCACCTACGCTAGGAGGATGGAAGGATGGAAGTGTCGACTCAGATACAAATTCCAACTTGTCGCGCTTAATCCCAAGAAGGAAACTGCTAGTGAGACGATCCATCCCACCCCGACGCAAGCTGAGGACTAAACTACAACTTCCAAAGCCATTATAATAGCCTGGCTCTAATTGAAGAATCCTATGTAGTGGCAAACAGGATATGTGGACTGTGTAATTTAAGAGACACCATCTTCCATAGAGCACAAAATCAAAGGGAGCGTGCTTTTATATAACCACCCGCTAATATGAAGGGCAAATTTATGCCACAACTTTCTAAGGAGAGGGTTGTGGTAAGATTTCTCTAATCGCATATCTAACTTACGATGCAACCAACCCACATCCCTCACATAAACTGGAGGTTATGATCAGATACTCTGAAACAAACAACATTAGTCTCATTATAGGTTGTGATGCTAATGCACACCAACCAGTGCAAATTAGGTACTAAATTTCCTGAAGAGGAGAAATCCCAGGACAACCGACAGGGAACTATTTACAAAAACCCTATCGGAACGACTACAAAAAGTTGGGAACCAAGAATGCAGACCTACACCTGTATGTGTTAGAAGTCGCCGAAGATCACAACTTGCTTGGATGCAACGAGGAAGGGAAGTTTGCAATATTAAGGAATATTTAGAATCAAGTTTGGTAAAAAAGATATGTCTAGTATACTAATATTCACTACATATTATGTATAATGATTAGTTCGTTGGTAAATGTGTTAAATAAACCTACATTAATCCGCACATAGCATATGAATCTGGTCAAATAAAAACAAAACATAAAATTAAGTTGTTATTCTCCTTAAATTAATTTAAACTACAGTTATAATATAACTCCACTAGTATTCTATTGATTGTTAGGTATTAGAGAATACAAACAAGTTTCTACTATAACTACAAAATTAATTTCAGGTACACGAACTCATAAATTGTATTGTGTTCTCTTAAATAAAATTATATTTATTTTTCCTAGTATATAATATAATTACTTTATAATTATATTTCTTATTTATCTTTTAGAGTTTACAGATTATCATTTTATTCACCAAGTTCTTTTTAGCTTTATATTGGCTCATTTTACGCTTTCTAGATTTCTTTTGATTTGCTCAAATTGCTATTATCTTTTTTGCTGATACATTATTTTATTACATTTGGCAGAATACTTTTTGGTTTATATAATTTTCATTTGTTTTGTATTGAATTCTAAATTTATTTTATTTGTTATTTTTTATGTCTATTTTAAGTAATAATTAATCTCTTATTAAATATTATTATTTAACACACTCAAAAATACAGAAATAACACGGCACAAAAACCACGCGGCTAATAGCCAAACACTACAACTTCTACTACGATGAATATTTACTGCTAGTTATTTTTGCGTTTCTGTATATTCAGTTTTTCTTAGAGAGTTATCTCTAATAATATGTGTCTTGTTTGGTTTCGACAAAGTTTTTTAAAATTAGTTGCAAAAAATAATCCCTTTTAAGTACTACATTGATTATTATTATGTTTTTGCTTCATTGTTTTATTTTTCTATAAAAATTCTAAATATACTTTATTTTTGCATTTATTAACATAGTGCACAGTGCACTTCCTTCAGAGCATGAGGGTCTTTTATGTTCTTGGGTTTAAAACTTTTATTTTATATTTTAAATATTTATAAAAAAAGAGGTCAGTTGAGCCGAGTATATAATAAAATAATAATTTTGTATTTTTCTTTATTAAAAACAACTTGTTAATGTTACTTTCAAAACCATTTTAGTTAAATCATGTACAGGCACGTTTGTATGATGACTTCCCTTATATTTCTATAATTAAAAAATAATACGAAACGTCATTTCGGATTATTTTCTTTCTTGCTCCTTCACGCAAACATGAACTTGAAACCGCAGAAGAGGTTTCTCTTCATTTTTTTTTTGTAATAATCAGCACGATTATTCGTGGTAATATTATACAGCACTATAATGATACTCATGGGGGATGCAGCTGACTACACCCGAGCATTTAGGAGATGTCTTGGAATAAAAAATTGAATCAAATCTGTGATCGGGCGTGCGTGCAGCGACCGACCGACCACCGACCACCTGCCGAAAAATGTTATTAAAGAAACGCTCCATTGATTTCAGATTGAAATTACAAGAAGCAATGGTGAGAAAGGAAATGTATCATTAAAATTTTATAAGTTGATTTGTTTGTCTGTACCGCATTACGCCGATAAAGCAGTTGTGGTTGTAATTACTTATAATTTTATTCAGGGGTCCTTAAATTTTGAATAAGGCGGATGCACCAAAACATTTTAAGTGCTCATGCAAATTCATTATATTAATTATGTTCGTTGTATTTCAAAGGAAGGATAAGATCTTACTAATATTAAAAAATGTTAAATAAATTTTTGTTTTAATCTTAACTCTCTGTGATAAATAGTTTAATGTTTTTTGTTTCTACAGTTATTTTCTTCTCTAAACCGATGAAACGATTTTTTTAAGAATAATACTTTAGCAGATATTTATTTTTGATATTTGTTAGTATATTTTTTTAACAACCCTAAACTCATGAAATTACTTTTACCAACTTTCAGTTACTTCATAGTTAAAGTTATTGTTTCATATATTTTAGCTATTTGCAAAAAAATATAAAAGAAAACTATTTAAGTTTGGAATAATTATTGAAAAATGTAAATGTTAAAATAATTACTTTTTGCTGTATGATTCCGATCAATAATTATTAGTAGTAGTAGAGTTAGGCTATCGACCACGTGGTCCTTCCGCCATGTGTTCTTTGTGTGTGTGTAAATGAGCTTGTTAGTTTAAAGGATCGCCCCCGTCACTCTAAAGCACCATTAATTGTATCCCAATGGTGAATGGTACCGGTCACCCATCCAACTGCTGACCCGAACTAACGTCGCAACCGAATGTTTTCTCTGTTTTCTTTAAATTTCTTTTGCAAAAATAAAAAAAATGATTTTAATATAATTGATTCTTATTCTGGTACTCTCTTAATGGAACCAAATTTTTAAATTTGGATAAGTAAAACTCTTGTTATGTTCCATTTCTTTATTTTCAGGTATCTGACACATGTTTTGGTCAAAAGTCAAAGTTAATAAACAAAATTAAACCACTACATATTTTCAACCTTACAAGGCCATTATCAAACGAACACTGTACGTTTGATAATGGCCTTGTAAGGTTGAAACTATAGTTACGAAATAAATTCCGTGTGTGATATTAACAAAATAAGTTTTATTTATCATTTGATAAAGTTCCTGATTCAATATGTAGCACAAAGTTATGGCTTCGAACATCCAACATATTATAACACTGAGCACCAAGACGGAGTTATATCTACGGGGTACTAGGCACTTCCCCCAGAGATTTTTATCACGATGTTGGGCCAAATTACAGGATTAAATAAAGATATAGCAGTGTGCCAAGGTTGCCTTAACAACCTTGAATTGGTATAAAATGTCAGTTTGACATCAGAAAAAAAATATAATGAAAGCAATTCAGTCGCTAAATAATACTTTTTGAAGAAAAATATAGCCAAAATGGCAATTAGTCAAATCATTAGGCTCGAGTAAAAGAACATTCTGCCTAATGAATTTCCCCCAAATTTCTTTCATCAAAAGTATAAGTACATATCTTTATCTATCTAATTTGTGATCAATTTATTTATTATAAGAGGAACAAATTATTAAATACAAATACAAAACCTTGATAACTCTGTTCATCGCCAAAATTACCATATTTGGGATTAAATATATCCACAATATGTCACTATTTGGAGCAGATTTCGGGTTGCAGGCATCATTGGACCATACTTCTTCGAAAATGTGCCCGGTTAAAAGATGACTGTTACTGGTGCTCGATATCGCGACATGATAACATAATTCTCTCCATCGAAATTTGTTGATTGATGTAGTGAATATGTGATTTAGACAAGACAGTACCACATGCCATATAGCCCGTGAAACAATTCAATTACTGCATGAGATATTTCCTCGTCATGTACTCTCATTTCAGTGAACAGAATTGGTTCCCTAAATCGTATGATTTAAGAACATTAGATTTCATTTTATCTTATTATTTGAAGCCAACGGTCTATATCAATAAGCCCACAACTACACATCCATTAAGGAAGAAATTAAACGCTGCATCAACTAAATTCAGCCTCAATTATGCAGAATGGCAATATTTCGAAAAAAGCGCGCATATACCAGCAAAGCCATGGAGGCATTTCGCCCGATGTTTTATTCCATAAATGACCCTATCCTATGTACTTTATGACACAATAAAAAAGGACAATCTAAAGACTAAAAACATATTTCTGCTTAATTCAATTCTTGCGTTAATATTGGAATATCCTTTAATATTATTGGTGTGATTATAGATAATTGATGATTTGATTTTAGAAAATGAATTAGCATATGCATTTGTCGATATTAAGCTAAATTCTGTATACCTTATACTATTGATTGAACTTTAATATCAATATCTTGATGAAGAATACAAGAGAGAGATTTCTTGACAGTCTCGAAAAGATTTTGATCTCGTCTGTAAATACTAGAAAGTATCTGTATCACACATATAGCCAACAACATAGAAATTGGAATATTTCAAATCCTGATGACTTAGATCTACGCATTCTAAGATAGAAAACATAATATACAAAAACATATTAAAATCACCCTTAGGTGGACGATAGATAACAATATCAATTTTATTTAAGTCAACCAAGTAATAGCCGAAAATTTACAGAGATTCTATTTATTTATTTAGTTCAGATTAAACACGTGATTGGTTCCCAATTAATTATTCAATTTTCTGATTGGGCTATACATCAAACAACTGTCAAATAAAATTAACAAACGTCAGTTTTTGTGAACTTTTTAAAAATGATTGTAAACATACTATTCGGAAATACAACACAAGAGGTATTTCAGGAAAAGATAAAAGACGCCGAGCCAAAAAGTACGTTACCATCCAAAAATATAATTAATTTTTATACACAATAAATGCCTTTGTTATTGTAATATTTTTGTTGGGATATAGTCTGATAAATTGCTCTCGTGCATTGTAAATTATCGCAAGTTTGCACTCTTTCGACAAACTCAGTCGTATTGCTTTAGGCAACAGCCCCTCGCAATTCGGGCTCGCATTATGTTGCCAAGCAATACGACTTTGTTTGTCGAATTCGTGCAAACTTGTTACCGATAATTTTCAATGCACTTGTGCAATTACTGTTGAATACAAAATAGTCATATAATAACAAAAAATATAGTTGCCATAGATTTGGACGTCAGATTAATAAATATATATACATACATATATAACTATATAATTTATAAAATGTAAGCTTAATTCTAAGGAGAATAATATATTATATATAACATGTAATAAAAAAAATGTAAAAAAAGCAAAACCTATTAACGTATAAAACATTTCTAAAATAGACACGTTAAAAATAAATTTTGTACGATTATATATAAATATAACGACTACGATACACAAAACCAGCACCTTAATAATTAAGAACCACTTAAATACTACAATATAAATTAAAACATGTTAAAATCGAGTGTATATAGGACGGACAAAACATTTTAAAATTTATCTTAATTACGTCAAATTCGGTATTAAAGTATTACTTATTGGTCAAATAATAATTATAATTTATTTACGAAGGTTAAAACTTCAATTTTGGTATTTAGTGTTGTTATTATTAGAGTACCCCCGTCCACCGAATTCTTCCCACTGAAATGAGATTCAGTTGACATTCTGTTAATACAATAATATTCACTTTCATGGCCTGAAAGGCCACTGGTCGATAGCCAATGGAAAAACAAGAAGAGAAGAAGCATAGTAATTGTCCTATTATCAGATGTAACACTATTTTCCAATAAAGATGTTTATCTCTCTCACTCGCTCACACACACACACACACACACACTTTCACTTTCTTTAAGCCGGCGCTCTGTGATGCATACTATATTATATTGTTGACTTTCAATGATACTACCCATTTCCTGGAGACTTGACTGTTTCCCGAACTTATGTTGGTAGGCATTTCTTGTGTTTCGTGAGTGGATTATCTAGTTCCTGGTTTACTGGGAGTCTTCCTAAAAATATATCTGTTGATTTCGATACAGCCTTGCCAGTTAGGTGAATCCGTTAACACTCTGTTAAGTTTGCACTTAGTTTGAAACTATTACAAGTTTTAGATTTTGTTTCAATATTTACGAACAAAAAATGTTTGTTGACTAATACTTTATTGATATAAGCTTCCATTTTTGACAAGGTAACATCCAGATGTACTCTTCATTCTCTTATAAATAACCAAGTCTTTTTGGGTTTGGCAAAAATTATTCCCGATAAATTATTACTATTATTTATTTGATATTATCTCTTTAATGATAATCAAAGTTTTACTCTATCCTTCATTATCATTAAATGCATTGTTTGTTTTGGTTTTTCAAATTGCTTAATCGCTTGGAAACTCCGCTTCGCGATTTGTTTTGTTTGTTGTGTATTTTGCATCGTGACTTTTTCATCGTGGTTAAGATTTTCTAGTACTGGTTCAACACCTGTTGATTAATATGAATATTTGCCGGCTTAAGTTTTTGTTGGTTGCCTTGCCTAGTAGTAGTAGTGTAGTTGTGATTTATGTATTTGTGAGTATGTAAATGAGCTTGTTAATTTGTGTCGCTCCGTTTTGAAATACGAATTTCGCAGAAACACAGAAATTCACACTTTTAAAACGAAGCGACATAGTTAATTGAACAAAAACTTACATCCCACAATGATACACACTTAAAAAAATGTATTATATTAACCAGTTAACTGTGTCGCTCCGTTTTGAAAATTTCTGTGAGTCATGAAAATCGCTCGATGACGGATATATACGTCAAACACAGTTAACTGATTAAAGAATCGCCCCCTTCACTCTAAATCACCATTAATTGTATCCCAATGGTGAATGGTACCGGTCACCCATCCAACTATTGGTCCGAACCATCCTTGCTTATTTTCAATAAAATTTATTTTTTCTTTTAGAGGAGTAATATTATCTTCTAAAACAATATTTTTGCTTTCCAATTCTTGTATTTTACGTAATTTTATTTTTCTTCAACTAAAAAATTATTTTGCCGAATATCTGACTGGGGTCCCCGGCGACTCTCCCTCCACTTAATTGTGGCTTGCTGACTTCTATTGCAAATTCCCACAGATCTTTGTATGGATTTTAAGGCACGACTCACGGAATTAATAAGCACAGATTACGTATAACATGGCATTTACAGATTTGTTTTTGCATTTATTGCAGTTTTTCTCGACTAAATTATCGGACTCGCACGAGAGACAAAACTGGCTCGTCCGCCATTTTACTTGACACAAGGTTAAAAATATGAGTTAATGGTTTTGAAATGTTTGAGTTATTTCAATTTAGTAAGTACGGCGTCTTGGAAGATTATAAAATGTCCATTTTTTGAGCTGCTAAATTAAGCTGATAATTCAGCAACGATTTCTTGCTCAGATTTTAATACATACCTTCTTCCTGCCAATTACAAATGACCATAGCTTTTGCGTCAGTCTCAGCCTCGTCGATATAACATATGTACATTATGTTTTATATTAGATTTGATCTTAGCTTCTAATTCTTTTAATTTATATTTATTTAAATGTGTTTTGTTCTTAAAATAGTGCTTCTTATATCGTCGTTTTAATAAAATTACACTATATGAGCATCGCCCTATCAAAAGTGTTGTATGATTAGAATTTTTTCTTGATTTATTTTTAAACAAAAACTTCTTTTCAATTAAAAAAAATTAAATGTTTAGATGTTTTTATAATTTTTATTTTTTCTGAGCCCTTGCGACTTTTTTTATTTTGAATATTTATTTTGGCTGAAACATTAAATAACCATTTATCTAATGAAACATACTTATCTTAATTTTTAATTTAATTTTTCAGTGTTTATATTCTTGACACCAAACTAACCCTTTAAAGACACGCGCGTGAAATTTAAGATTTTTGACTGTTTCTAAAACTGTATCTACTGTAATAATATTTATTTTTAAAAATTTTATTCATTTTTCTTATAAAATAAAACAAATTGACGACTCTTTCAAATTAACATTTTGTTTCAAAGAACAAACCAAATAATTTAGTCATTTATAAATTTAGATAGGTTAAAAATTATTGAATATTGAATCTAAAATTGATTTCTATAAAATTTATCTCAATAAAATTAATTTCAAACATTTATATTGTTTTGATTTTCATGTCCAAAATGTATGTATGATTTTGAAATTTTTTAAATTTGAAATATAAATGAAATTATCCATAATTTTCAACTAAAACTTTTGTAAATTCAATACTTGTTGCGCTACACTCTTGATGGAACGGTATGTATACATTAGGGGAATTTAAACTCTTGTTCTGCTCCATGTTTTTATTTCAGTTACCTGACACGTGTTTCGATTTTACAATCATTATCAAAGGTATATTAAAAACAAGCAGAACAAGAGTTTAAATTCCCCTAATGTAAAACTTTTGATTTAATTTATCGCAAAAACAAAAATATTTTTATAGAAACTTCAAGAACTGGATATTTTCTCAAAACTCTTTATAAATCAAAAAATTAAAATAAATAATTAATATAAATATGTAACATACAATGATATAATTGTTAGTCTTTTAGTGGCTATCGACCAGCGATGTCTCAGTCCGGATTTGTCAATTTCAATGGATCTCGTCAGTCTGTCTCTGATGGTAATAGATGATGTGTTCATGTATTGTAAATTAAGTTTCTGAATACTTTTGTCCTGGTTATAATTTTTGACTTGTTAGAAGCCGGAATTTATTTTTTTCACCATTTTGCAAACTAGTGGTGCGGTGAATCAATAAGCTGCTGAAGGGATTGTAGAACTTGGGTATTGTAGGTATAGAAAAAGGAGGGCATTGTCATCATTAAAATAAAGGGGATCAGGACTATAAACGTTGAAACAGAAAATGTTGTAGAGTAGTGGAGATAGAGGGGATCCTTGAAGTAGACTTTATTCAGGGGTGAAAGGATGGGAGAAAAAGTTATAGATTTTAATCTGTTTATAAGGAAAAAATAGTAATTTACCAAGAGTTACTTTCTATTTATACAGGGTATAAATAGAGGGTTTTTTTTCGATGTTTTCTATGGGGATCTCGGAAACTATAAGAGATAGAGAAACGGTTAAATGGGGAAAGAAGTGTAGATTTACGAGATGAATTGAATTCCACTTTCAAAGTTTTCAAAAAATTCAAGGGTAACTAGATATTTTGAAAAAAGTAAAAAGTGTCAATTTTTTCAAATCAATATATCTCGGTTATTATAACAGATAGAGAAAAACTGTAAAGGACAAAGTTTTAGATAATTTTATGCAGATTAATAAAAAATAATCAGAAAATTTTTATCGCCATTTTTTTCCGAGATATGACGCAAACTTACATTTTTTTTAATGGAAACCATAGTTGGCTATGACCTCATTCAAAAGGTATTTTTTTTCTCTTTAATCCAATATGCCATGCGACATAATTATTTCTAAAAATAAGTGAGTTATAGTCATTTTAAGTTTTATTAAAAATAAAAAATGGGTAGCCATGAAAAAGGTGAAAGTAAAACAATTGCAGTTGTTTATAATATTAGCAACAAAAACAACAAAAAACTAAAATATGAATATAGTATACAGATTTGCACTCATTAATAAGTAAATCAACTTATTCAATTGAATAAAAATTAAATAATATGAATTGATACAATAAATCAAAATAACATCTAACACTTTTTAAACAATTTTCTTCGCAAAATCCTAATACAAGCAAGAAATCTGTTTGCTGCAAATGTGAATATTTATGAACTATAATAAAGTTAACAATAAATGATTTAAAAACACTCAGTAATTATTATTTTACATAATTTACATTTTTTAAACAAAGACTGCCACGAAAAATATATATTTTCGATTTGATAGAAAACTAGATTTTGTTTTTACTAGATAAAAAAAATATATTTTATTTTTTTGTGCGAAAAGCGTACAAGATATCAAATTTTATTAAGAGACAAAAAAGTTTTAGAATCAAATTCTCTTTTAAGTAGTATTTTTTGTGGATGCACTAATAAAAAAATATAAATTATGTATAATAATTATGTATAATAATAATTATTTAGTGTCTTTTAATAATACATTTTCATTTGATGCACCAATATAAAAATATTTTAGTTTTTAAGTGGTGGTACTACTGTTTTTTATACTTCTTGTTAACCAATAATGGCCATAATAACTGAAATGATGTATTATATTGTGTTAGTTATTAATAATAAATTTCATTCAAATCGAATGAAGCGTTCAATTGTTATAAACAAAAGAAATACAAATTTTTGGAACTTTGAAGATAAATTCCGGCTTAACCGTAAATTTTTGGATATAGATAAGTTGCGTTATATCGTCATATTTTGACCCCAGGAATCTATGGTCCAGCCATTTCCCCGCATTAACGGAACACCCTGTATAACAGTGGGTTTTCAACATAAGTACAGATAAACAAACAACAATGTTTAACTCATTATTGTCCGATTTACCTTTTTATGAGTAGTTTATCCATAATATTGTATTGTGTCAATGGATATTTATTTTTTATAATTTCTAATAAATTATTTAGGTGTCCATAACTAAACTAAAGGAGTTTTCAAATAAATTTAAAATTTAAGCTTTTCTTAAGTTTTTGAAAAACTAAAAAGTATCACTTTTTAAATAAACAACAAAGTTTATTTATTTTGAATTTATCAAAATGTATCACGAAGTGAAAGCCTACACAATTAGTTATTTAAAAAGTTTTTGGTTAAATTTTATTTTCAGTAGGTGTTGACATAAAGTGAATTTTATTTTTCAATCTAATGAATATATATTTTTGAGAATTCCTGTAATCCGAAGTAACTTTTGAAATATTTCTGTTTGTATTTGTATATATTATAGGAATATAACAATAAAAATAATAATAATAATAATAATAATAATAATATAAATAATAACTTTATTGCCCAACAGTATACATCAATTATAATTTACAAAGTAAGTAATTATGTATAAATTAACACTACTACTATTTAGTTATAAATTAACTTCTGCGTGTACCTTGCACTCAATGTATATTCATTTCTTGTTCTTAATTTCTCATATCATATTCATATTTAATATTTCACAGAAATAAATACTTCCAAACTAGATTTTCTTTGATAACTGTATTATTTGTATCACGCAAATTACTTTTGTATCATTCAATGACAGAAATTAACCAGAGTAGTTGTTTCAATAAGTGATCTTTTTAGTCTAAGTAAGACTTAATCTTTGTAGATTTACGAAATGTTTTCGTATTTTTAAACTATTGAATAATAATTGTGGCGTGGAGTAAATATTAGAGAACGCATTGGCGAAAGAATCCACAATATTCTCTGTCTTGCTATAAGTATTATCACTATCATGCATTTGAGCGAGTATTCTAGAGGTACCCTTCTTGGACTGCACAAAATTTCACAACTTTTTAGAGTTACGTTTAATATCATGTTCAACTTTAGCTATACAGGGTGAATTTTTTTCGATGTTCTCTATGGGGATCTCGGAAACTATAAGAGATAGAGAAACGGTTAAATGGGGGAAGAGGTGTAGATTTACGAGACGAATAAAATTCCACTTTCAACGTTTTCAAAAAAGTCAAGGGTAACTAGATATTTTGAAAAAAGTAAAAAGTGTCAATTTTTTCAAATCAATATATCTCGGTTATTATAACAGATAGACAAAAACTGTAAAGGACAAAGTTTTAGATAATTTTACGTATATTAATAAAAAATAATCAGAAAATTTTTATCGCCATTATTTTCCGAGATATGACGCAAACTTACATTTTTTTAAATCGAAACCATAGTTGGCTGTGACCTCATTGAAAACGTAATTTTTTTCTCTTTAATCCAATATGGCATACGACATAGTTATTTCTAAACATGAGTGAGTTATAGTCATTTTAAATTTTATTATAAATAAAAAATGGGTAGCCATGCAAAAGACAAACAATTGCAGCTGTTTATAATATTAGCAATATTGTAATTATTAGTTTTACAGAGATAAACCAAAATAAAACAACTGCATAAAGTAATTCTGTAATTATCAATATATCAATGGGAGAAAAATTTTAATATTAAAAAAATATGGTCAAAGAGTCCACTATTAATACTATTATGACATAAATTATATCTTTTTAAAATTGAATTTATGGCTTTTTGACTAATCTTATGTAAATTGAATTAAATGTTTCAATAACAACTAGATTATGATCCTCCACAGATTGATATTATTTTTCATATACTTTTTTACATAACCCAACAGAAAAAATTCTAAAACGCGCAGATCGGGAGATCTAGGTGGCCCTGGGATTGGTTTATTTCTTCCCACTTATGAGTTAGGAAAAGCATCATTTAAATAATTTGTAAAGCCAACATGTTATGAGGTGGAGCACCGTCATATTGAAACCATTTTAAGCTTGCTTGTAATGATAAATTTAAACAATCGAGCGTATTTTCAAATGTTTTCTGAAGAAAATGAAAGTAATCAGTTTCACTTAGTGAGCTTTCAAAAATATATGGACCGAAAATTATTAATCCAAACACACCATGGATTAAACCCAAATTTAATTTGTAGTTTTCTCTGTGAAACTTCTCGTGGATTCTCTTAAGTTCATCTATGTTCATTGTGCCGATTAAAAATACCACAGTTAGTGAATCGCGATTCATCTGTTCATAATATTTTTGTAAGAAACGTATTATCCTCTTGACAAATGGGTTTATACCACATACAGAAGGCCATTTGATAATTACAAAATTATTATTCTTATGCTGGTTTTTCATTTTTATTTAACTTTGTAGAACTAATAATTACAATATTGCTATTATTATAAACAACTGCAATTGTTTTACTTTCATCTTTTCATGGCTATGCATTTTTTATTTATAATAAAATTTAAAATGACTATAACTCACTTATTTTTAGAAATAACTATGTCATATGTCAGATTGGATTAAAGAGAAAAAAATTACCTTTTGAATGAGGCCATAGCCAATTATGTAAGTTTGAATCATATCTCGGAAAACAATGGTGATAAAAATTTTCTGATTATTTTTTATTAATATACGTAAAATTATCTAAAACTTTGTCCTTTACAGTTTTTGTCTATCTGTTATAATAACCGAGATATATTGATTTGAAAAAATTGACACTTTTTACTTTTTTCAAAATATCTAGTTACCCTTGACTTTTTTGAGAACTTTAAAAGTGGAATTTTATTCGTCTCGTAAATCTACACTTCTTTCCCCATTTAACCGTTTCTCTATCTCTTATAGTTTCCGAGATCCCAATAGAGAACATCGAAAAAAACTCACGCTGTATAAGCTCGATATGTTGTTTTTATCATTATTTTAACATCCATCTCAGGCGATGGAATTCTTAAAACAAATACTGTAGGTTGGTCGAGCGCCATTTGCGACGATAATATTCCCTAAACCGAATTATGGTTTTAATTTCACGAGTAAACAATGGTGAAAAAGTGCGTTCATATTTTGAAACCGTATCAGCAAGTATACTGTACACCAAAGAGTAAAAGCGCTCAGTACGTCATTAACACTTGTATAAGTATCTAGGAAGGACAAATCTACATATAAAATTATGCTGTGCAATTCTGGAAAGTTAGTCTTGCGAAAATTATAAGTTTTATTATGACTTGCCGGAAATGGAACAGATTTTGCACTGTTACATATTTGTAAATTAATTGAAAGAGCGTGGTGGTGGATGTCTTTTGGAATAAATGGCAGTTATTTATGTTCGATTAAAAATTTGGCGGGTGTATTTTGACTAAGTCCAAAATTTTGTTATTAGCATTAGTAACGAGGTTGCATTGCTTTAAATTCATGGTAATTCGGAAATTTAACTTGGGGGATATATTAAGTATTGTCAATGATGAATTTAATAGTGGTACATTAAAATCAACCAAGAACCTGTTTATCGAAATTAGCAGTTCCAATGATTCCAAACTAACAGAAAACTAATTAGAGATAATATCAGGGGGAATGTAAAGTACATCAATATAAAACTGATGTTTGTTAAGTACACATTTACATACTACAATATCAACCAGCAATATAAGATTCGTAACAGTCAATGCATCAATTTGTTCAGCGTATATTTTATTAGACAGTGCAAGCAGAACGCCTCCTCCCGTGAGCGCGCATTAGCAGAAAAACGACGATCACATCTGAAGACTGAGTAGTTGGTTGAAGTTCATCATCCAATTCGACTTTTTCAGTATCTCGTTTGAGCCGATGTGTTTGAATTCTTATTTTCAAAAAAATATTATTGGCTTTTGAATCATAGCCACTAATCGCACAAAAATAAAGTAACTATATAAAATTTGATTTTAATTTTCTTATAAAATACATACAATAGTACGTTAAAATTTTGTAAAATCAGATAATATTGTAATGTGAAGTGATTCTATTGCAAAACTGTTCACCATTCTTAAAAAAATATACTGTCAGAATAGAGCTGTTTACAGACATTATTATTTTAGGTTAAGACACACCTTTCTCACTGATAATTGTACAATTTGATAGCCTTCTAACATGTAACATTAAATTTTTTGTCATATAAATTTTTCATTAGATAATGATAGTTAAACCAAATATTAAAATTATAAAAAAGTTACAAATATAGTTGTTTTAAGATATCATAACCTCATATAATTATCTCTCAAAATAGGTACATTAAACTTTTATAAAATCTAAAATTATATAAATTAAGTCAAGCATGATTTACAACCGTTTCACATTCTGTCCCTATTACCTCGTGAGGTACATTAGCCGAGGAGAGACGGATAATGTGCCCCCTACCCATATATGAATTTATTATCCATCCATTCAAGTAACGTGAAACATGAAAGCAAACCCCACGGCCGCAACAAACGATGGCGGACAATATGCAAATCGAAACTAAGTGTTATTAACATTCGGATATTACAAAGTGCATTAAGTATCATTAAAAGTTCATTTAGATAAACATCAGCGGTAGCACTAGCAGTCAATTCGTGTTTAAATGGGAATTGCAGTTAGTATTCAATTACAACAACCCCTTTCCAGGTAACACATACACGTACACAGAGCCACCCTTCCCCCGAAAACATTAATAATTCACCCTAATGATTCGCTTTTACACGGAATAAAACACGAACCGTAGATTTTTACATATTTTATATTTCACCATTATATCTTATTTATGTGAATACATTTCTGTAATCAACTGATTAACGAGGTTCAAAGCAACGTATATGAATAACTAAGTTTTCGTTTTCATTTTTTCCGTATTTTCGTCAAACAAAGCAATTTTAATATAAAACGTGTTTTGTAATTCACATTACGTTTTAAAATATTTTTATTATTTTTAAATTGAAGAATATTTCTGAAATATAAAACGATTTTCATGTTTTTATATTTTGTGTATTACCTAAACATACATATGCATATAATTGGACACTAAAGTAGTTGATCTAAAAAAGTATAAAGTGTTAAAGGATCCCTACATATTGTTTATATTATAAATTATTAAACATTACCCCATAGCAATGGTTGCAACCATCATTATGTTTGATAAATCATCATAAACTTATAAAGAAATAGGTCAGATAGAGGATGCAGTACACAATGATGTCATATATGTCAAAGATATTTATAAATCGAATAATTACAAAATAATAAATTCAGATAAAACTGCGTTTGCTATAACTATTGAATATATATTAGAACAGTTACTCTAAAGGCATTTATTCTAATAGCACAAAACTATCGTTTACGATAATATAAATCTAAGGCTAAGATTTTATTATTTACTAACATATTACTTTATTAAATCAAATATTAAATTACACTCAAAGAAAACCATCTTTTAAAAATTGGAAAAGTTTAAAAATATATATTTATTCAATTTTTTCAATTGCAATAAATTTATGTATGATATTTTGTTTTACATTATCTTTATAACCAAAAGTTTTAGAAGTTCAAAAATAAACAAATCAATGCTAAAAAATATAATAATAGGTTATATATGATGATGTTCTATAAAATATATAATTATCAACCTAAAATATGTTATTTATTAGGGATTAAGTAAACGACTCGTTAAATAATTCTCCTTATTAAAATTCATAAACTCAACAAATGGTATGTAATAATAACTGCTTACTGGAATTTAAAGTATGGATCTCTTCTTTGATTTAAATATAAAATATGATTGAATAAATCACAACAATTGATCAAATGTGTAAAATAACCTTTTTTGTCTATGTAAATTAGGGCCGAGTGGAAATCTATTGCCTCGAGCGATGGAAGGCATGATAAATTAGGGTGCATTTGTGATATTATTAACATGACTAAGTCACCCCGCGGTGTTTCTGGAATTTTTATCAGCCACCCTCGCTTTGGTATTCATGACACGTTCAAATATTGATTAAAGAGCTTTAAAACAACTTAATAACGCATAAATAAAACGAAAAATATCTTCATATTACTCAGCATGAAATAGAAAAGAAAATGTGATTAAGAGTATAAAAAATCGAAACTAATTTATACTAAAGCTAAAGTTATATAAATTTGGAAATAAGACAGTAGATCAAATAATGAGTGTACTGCCTGTGTCAGGGTCATTTGTGTATGTGTGTGTAAATAGGTTTATTACTTTAAATAATAACTACATTATACATGCGAATGTTACCGAATGAATTCGGATTAGGCTCAAATCAACCAGCAATCACTATTGGCTGCAACAATATCCGCTTATCACCGGTATTTATAGAGAATTATTATGTAAATTTGTTAACTTTTTTCTAAGTAGCTTTAATAAAAGAACATACAGTGCACTATAATTTCATAATGCCCGTATTTCATTACCGAAAAAGAGCCAAAACTTACTGCTTGTAAATAATATGATGCGAATTTGAATACCAAGCAATCTCTATTAATTTCAATACAGCAAATGAGTAAAATAACTTAATGAAAGTCCTATTCTAGATTATCATTGAATTTTTGTGACAGTGGGTCTCATTAAATTTAGAGGTATTTATTTCTGAACACATTTAATGAATTATTTATTAAAAAGTGTAAAAATTTGTTACATCTACCTGAACAACTAGGAACACTGCCTGGTTAATACCGTGGGTGCAGTGCACTTAAATACGAGGGGTACAATATATAATGCAACGCATTTTTTTTAAATTCAGCATTCAAATAAACAATGTTCTTCTCCAATTCTTTTGCTATAAAAAATTGTTTTCAACGTAATCTCCATTCAATGCTACGGATTTACGCCACCTTGACATGAGGGCCTATATGCCTGCCGGTACCAGGGGTCTATGTCGGAGCCAACGTCGTGCAGCGTCAATAATGTCTTCATCATACGCGTAGTGCTTCCCGCGGGTTGCGTCCATCATTGGGCCAAACAGATGAAAATCCGACGGTGCAAGATCGGGGTTATAGGGAGAATGAAGCAGAACTGTCCACTGAAGTTTTGTGAGCTTCGCTCGAGTGCGAGGTCTGAGAAAGTTGGAGTAGTAAAACAATACACTTCTGAGTTGATCGTTTAACCATAGGGAAAAACATCGAATAGAATAACCCTTTCAGAATACCAGAAGACCGTATCCATGACATTAACAGCTGAGGATATGGCTATAAACTTTTTCTTTATAGAGTAGTTGGTGTGGCGCCACTTCATGTTATATTATTTGACAAAATTTGTCACGATTAGCCTCATATCGAGCAAGCAATTCTGCACACATGGTCCTCCTTTCCTCTTTATGGTCTTCTTCGCGGAACCCAGCAGGAAGAAACCTTTGAATTGTGAATACAAACAAATAGCAACTAACAGCAAGTACAACCCGAAAATAATCTATAAAATATTACATAAAATTAATAATGGAACAATTATAATACAAATAAAAAACTTTTTAACTTTGTTTGTTTAACACTGATTTTATTAAGTGACTATAGTTTCGACAATTTTAGCTTGTCATTATCAAACTAGAACACTTCTAGTTTGATAATGACAAGCTAAAATTGTCGAAACTATAGTCACTTAATAAAGTCAGTGTTATACAAACAAAGTTAAAAAGTTTTTTATTTGTGAAGAATAATGTATAACAAAGTAGAAGCCTCCACCGTTAACAAATATAATACAAAACAGTTTAAAACAATACAAGAAAAATTTAAAAGAACATCCCCAATACAGAAGTTTTACCCTAATTTGCATTTATATCAAATAAAATAAATAAAATTTTACGAAAACATAACATTATACAAGCATTTAAAACTCAAAAATCATTAAACATTTATTCAGCCATCCTAAAGGTAAAACCAATATTTTGAATGAAAGTGGAGTATACTTACTAACCTGTGATACATGCGCAGTTACTACACAATTTGACATATCAAGCAAATATGTATTTTTTATGAAACTCATAATGATATAAACTAAATATTATTGACAGATATCTAATCTTTCTAGAACCACCAAATTCAGCTCTCATATTTATCATTCCTAATATGTACTTCAAAGAATGGTTTTAACTATAATTAAACTCTGAAAACAAACTGAACTTATTTATCCCCTTCCAAGCCCGCATGTCCTCTGCGTCTGCGCACGACACGTACAAACACTCTTACCAATTCCCCAGAGATATGCCCTGAAGCAGCCGTATTCCGTCAGGAGCTGCGTGAAATAGTAGTCCAGCTCCCATACCAACCATATATCTTACCGTTTGCCCGCCATCTAAGATAGGCATTGTTCATATCCAGTCGCAACAAGACTGTAAAGTCTTGTCCCTGCCTTCAGGGATATGTCCAAGAGTGGCTTCGACGCTAGATCCTCCAAAGCTGCCGTGGAGATGGTCCTGTATCCCCTTATCACCATTAAGCTTCCTTTGTCCAATTTAAACAGAAAAAAAATAATTAAACTTCATATTACAAATTGAAGAATCTCTAAAATTTAAGAAAAATGTCATTAAAAAATTAATAAACAAACACGTAGATAGACACAAAATATAATCCAAAACAAGCTTAAAACAAAATGCAGAACAGAAATTAAATAAATTATCCAAGAAATTTAACCTACGCCCGGCTTTGTACACAAATACCAAATAAAAATCTTTGCTAAGAAACACATTCAACAAAATCGATGATATACACAAATCAGGAATATATTCCATTAATTGCAATACTTGATATATAATTTATATAGGTCAAATAAAACGGAATTTAAAAACCAGATTTAAAGAATACATTCAACATTATATTATGTTATATTATCTACTTTACAGGATCTATTACAAAACATATAAAAATACATACAAAGAAACAATGAATCACTTTAAAATTTGGAACATTGATCCTGAAGGCGGAGTTCACAATTTCTTGTGTTCTTCCACTCAACCCAATACATTTCTTTTACATTAAAAATGAGGATCCAAAAAAATCAACAGTTGCTAATCACACCATAATGACAGGCCAACAATTTTCGATAAACAGTACAAAGATATTGAAACAATCTACAGACTATACATTAAATATGTTGAAGGCGATTGAAATGAAGAAACATAGAAATACACTTTTGAATTTTGATTTGTCGCCATTAAATAATCCTTTGTTAGACTTAATATCACAATTAGTACCGACTAACTCAAATGTAAACTCTTTCTCGGTAATTCCTTAATCCACGTTTTTTCCCAATAACCCCTTTAGATATAAATACGCTGCTTACTTCGTTAAACTGGTTATAAGCTGTTGATAATGAATGAATAGTACTCGAAATGTATATCTAGAAAAATAAAATTAAATTGTGAAGACAGTGTTAGTATTTGTTTTCCAAGTGCTGAAGTCTCCTCCAATGGCTTCCAGAGTGCCTGTCATTGTAACCATGTGGGCCAGGTTTCCCAACAACTCCCAGAAGGTGCTTTGCCCTTCCCATGGTCTATATAGCGACATTTCCGTATTTGGTATCCCTGCATCACTCCCTGTATTTATATGAAGAAAATTGTTATACAGAAA
Organism: Ontholestes murinus; assembly: GCA_963969525.1. NCBI lineage: Eukaryota > Metazoa > Arthropoda > Insecta > Coleoptera > Staphylinidae > Ontholestes > Ontholestes murinus. Next base: position 40,128,454 of record OZ018395.1, read on the forward strand.
ACAAACTAAGCAACATAAATACGTATTATTGTTATTTTGAAGATTTCGTTTTTTTTTTATACTTTAGCAATCCTTTTAATATATGATTTACTTATTGAGACGGGTTATAGTTATCAGATTAAAATTTGCAAAATTATCCTTATATATACATAATTTCACTTAATGTCTATAATTTAAGTGCTGACATCTTTTTGAAGAGGAACTGTATACAATATACGAGGGTGCATTTTTAATTTTGCGAAATGGAATAGAAATAATATTACAAAATTAGTTTTCTCTTTCAATATATTCCTCAGCAACCCTAACACATTGCTCATATCTATGAATTAACTTATGAATACCTTTATAAAAATGTTGTATGCTTCCCTAACAAATACGCTGAAATTGCATCCTTTACTTTATTAGTAGAAAATTTCTTTCCTCGAAGTTCTTTTTTCAGATTCAGAAAAAGATAATAGTTGCTGAGCTATGAGATGGTTGATCAATGATATCGAAGCCCACCTTATGAAAAGCAGCCAACGCAACTCGACTCTTGTGAACAGGAGCATTGTCGTGCAAGAGCAGGACACGTTTGGTCTCCTTTTCTCTTTAATAGCCTCTTTTAAGTACTCTAAAATTGAAGCGTATTATTCTTCAGTTATAGAAACATCATTTCCCTTGTAATTAATCAACAAAATTCCTTCGGTATCCCAGGAAACTGCCGCCATGAGCTTGAACGCCGACTGCAACACCTTGAATTTCTTAGGCGATGATGTATCTTTTTTATACAACTGCATAGACTCATACTTAGACTCAGGTTCATAGTGATGAACCCAAGTTTCATCTCCAGTATCAATTCGCTCAAAAAAAACATGTGTGTTTTCATTACACTGGTTCAAAAACGCACGCTATGCGGTGTGAGTAATCTAGGTACCCATCTTGCACAGACTTTTCACATGCCGAGATGATTATGTAGGATCTTAACAATTGTTGTTTCAGATACTCCAACTTTTTCTATGATATCTGAAGTGGTGACCTTAACAGATCGCCCAGGTCGGCAATCGTCTTCAATTGATTCCGTGCCTTCATTAAAGAGGTTGTGAGACTTGTATACCATACTTTTTCCTGGAAAAAAGTCCCCATAAACAGGTGGCATCTCTTCTAGTATGATTTGAACACTGTTTGTTTGGCAAGGAACTTTATAACGGCGCGGAACTCTATTTTCTCCATAATTCACAATTTTTCTAGGATTGAATTGCTTGATCGGCGATAGTTCAAATACTACTGACTTCGTTATGATAATACTTGGTATATATACTAATGATTAGTCCGAGCGGATTGAGGTAGAGTCATATAGAAGTTGGTTAGAGGGATTATGCAGAGGATTATTAGGATGGCGGATTTTGGTAAGGATTCTTAAGGAGGATCGCTAGCTAATTGTGGAGAGTAGGTTTGCAGGAGTGGGAGAAAAGGACATTACCATAGTCAAGTATAGGGATGCAAATTATTTTATAGATTTTAACAGCTGATTTGGTGGAAATTCTCTTGTTTTTGTAGGTTAAATTTCTGAATAATTTGGCCCTGGTGATGATTTTCATTTTGTTTAGAGCTGTGTGGTTTTTAAAATTAACTTTTTGGTGTAGCCATTAGCAATGTATTTTATGGATGTAGAAGGGAAAACAGTTGTGTGGGAAATATGAATATAGTGGGCAGGATTATTGTTATGGTGATAGGGAATTAGAAGCTGGGATTTATGAGGATTGATTTTAATTCGCCATCTGCAAAAAGAGTGTTGTAGGGTGTCAATGAGATGCTGGAGGGATTGAAGGGCTTTAGGTACAGAGGGTCCATGGGAGATTAGAGCTGTGTCGTCTTCAAATTGAAGGAGGTATTTAGAGGTATTAAAATACAGGGGATCCGGGTTATAGATATCAAAGCAGAAGATATTGTAGAATAGAGGAAATAGAGGGAATCCTTGGAGTAAACCTTGCACAGGAGTAAAGGGAGGGGAGTAGGAGTTGTTGATTTTGACTTTAAGGGATCTGTTGGAAAGGAATTGCTTGATAATGAAGATAATATATGTCGGAACCTTAAGGAGGTAGCATTTGTATAACAGACCTTGATGCCACACAGAGTGAAAGGCTTATTGTATATCCAGTAGTAAGACGGCTGATGAGTTTCCTTCAAGGTATGTTTTTTGGATGTTTGAGGTAAGGATGGTAAGTGGAAGGGTAGTGGATCGTTTTGGGAGGAAGCCAAATTGGTAGTTTGGGATGCGGTCACGGATGAGGGATAGTATTTTGTTTTTAAGCAGTTATTCGTAAAGTTTTCCAAGGACAGGAAGTAGCGTAATAGGACGGTAGCTGGATATTAGGGATGGAGGATAGTCACGTTTGGGGATACAAATGATTATTCGTAATTTCCATTCGGAGGGGTAATATTTATTTTGGTAAATGAAATTAAGGATGTTGAGGATATGGACGTGTATGTGCGATGGTAAGGATTTTAGTATATGTCTATGTACTAGGTCGTATCCAGTCGCTGTATTTTTGCCCTTTTTTAAAGTGTTGAAATAGACCTCTTCTGTAAAAATATCCGTCGGTTTTTAAGTGTCATTGAATCTAAAGTAATTGTTGTACTAGTCATTTATAAATAGAAAGGTCGATTGGTCAAAATTAGGGTCATGTGTCTGTGAATAAATAGAATTGAATAAAATAATTATTTATTAATGTTGATCAATTTTGGTTTTATGTATCTTATCTCCGTGATCAATTTTGGTTTTATGTATCTTATCTCCGTGGAGATAGTTACTTTTAGTTTCACTTTAAGAATAATTTTAAATGTATTTAGTAATATATTTGAATGTATTAATCAAATTTATCTTACCTTTTAACATTATAAACATTTTAAATTTGTATAGGGTAATAATTAAAAATTATTTTAGTTTTTACTGTTGTTCTTGTCAATCAATAATGACAATAATAACTGAAAAGGTGTATTATATTATGATAATCAACTAATAATAATAATAATATTTTGTTATAAACAAAATTAATAATATTGAATTGATGAGGATGCTATATATTATAAAATTAATAATATTTTTTTGAATTTCTAAAACTAATTTCGGCTAACCATAAGCTTTTGAATATAGATATCTTGTGTTAAATCATCATATTTTGGCTCCAGGAATTTGCCGTTCAGCCATTTGCCCACATTAATACTCTGTATATGGTTATATCGATTCTTTTACATTTGTATGTACATTGCATTAATTTAACTTATTTATATTGACGAAGTAAATTTCTTCAGGTAGTTGCGACCATTTTTTAAGGGTAGGTATGCTTGCACCTCTATGGAATTAAATCCTGCTGGTCATTTTGTATACAAACTCAAAATATTCCTGTACTAAAAATCACTTATGACTCTAAGAAAAGAAAATAATTCAAAGTATTACAGACCTATAAACATAATAACAATGTGCGCTTAGTTTTTTGAAACTCTAATAAATACAATGTCTGTAGAATTTTATAAAACCCACAATTTTTACAACCTTGGAATAATTTTGGGAGAAATAACTCGGCAATTACTGCACTAAATTAGATTTGAATGAAGTATCTCTTTAAATATTACATCACCTACCAAAATCATTTTAAAAATTAAGCAAATTTAATAAATTATGCAAGTCTATTTAGCCTACTTATCCATATATTTCATAAGAGGTAAATATATAATTCAATAATTGTGAGTAGAGTAACTATTTAGAAAATATTAAATTTTTTCTATCAAGTAAATATCAAAGCAAAAAACCAGACATATACAAAAATATAATAATCAATATTGTTAAGTTGGTGTATATGTCCGCCTTACTTTTTGACCCAAATTCTTTCTTGTAGATAGGGTTCAACCAACTCGATTTTCTATGTACTCTATAAGAAAAAAGTTAAGAACAATCAAATTTGGTGATTTTGCAGGCCACCTAAATGATCCATTTATACCTTTGCGCATGCCTCCAAAATTATGGTTAAGATAATTAACAACTTGCCGTGCATTGTATGGAGGTCCATTATTTTGTTCAAAATATATTTTAATTAACAATATAAGTGGTAAATTATTCAAACATCGTTGGCTGTCATTTTATAAAAATTCCAAGTATCTACTTTCACTTAACAACTAATCAAAAATGGTAATTATTCTTCGACCGATTTAGTATAAAGTAAGATTACTATCTATACATTAAATTTAAAGCCATTTATAGTAATTTTGTAGATATAATTTTCACAATATTCTAATCTTACCGTTATTTACTACCGTTTTCGTTAAAATATTGGTATAAGGTATATATAAAGAATATTGTATATGTTTTCCTTTGATTCTCAAAAAAAACTTATCTAGCAATTTGAATAGGTATTTATGAAGGCTAATCGAACTTTGTTCATAATAAAATATTCGTTATTTTAATTATCTACCTATAATTTATAATATCTCGACATTATTTTTTGTAATTCTCCAAAAATTAATAACATACTTCTTATCTACTTTATTTTTTTAAATTTTCATTATGATACATTAATAAATTATAGTCACAAAAATACTTGAAATAGGGCAGAAAGACCGATGGTCGATAGCCCAAACGGACAGACTAACCATATTGTTTCATTACTTGTATTTCCATATAAACTGTGTTTGTAAAAAAGTGTTCGAATAAAGATGTTATTCTCTCTATTCGAAATGTTTTCGTTTAATATGACTACTTGATTTTAGCAGATTAAATTAACATTTAAGCACAGCCTACTTGGGGTTTGTTTGTTGGTTTAGTAAATTTAATAAATTAATTATTGTAGTGAAAATTTGGGTGACACGACGTGAACAATATTTTTTTCGAAATAAATTATTCTAATCACTATTTAATTTTTATGTAAGTATAATTGCATAAATAGACTATTAGCATTTACTAAAATCCTGATGAATTATAATGTTCCATTAAAAAAAAAATAGTAATTGCATTAAATTGATCAAATGTATAAGTTAATTATATTAGAGCGATAACAGAATTTTTTCAAAGTAAACGAAAAAATAAAAAATACACAGGTTCAAAATTTCGAAATAGATATCACTTTCTGTTAACTAAATATTCTGAAAGAGCACTAAACTCCGAAGTACTGATGACTACAAAAAAATTGGCAACTTAAAGAATTATAAGAAAACTGTAGTGGTTAAATTATTATTTTTAAACATTTATATTCTTTTAATGTTTAGTCCATATTTTATATTATCACTTTTTTACAATAAATATTTGTTGCGTTTGTGTTCTATTTTATACACTAGCGTTAATAATTGAATCATGTAAATAACAAATACAAACATCTTAAATAATTGTAATATATAAATATTCATTCTGAAATTAAACATAGTTAGTTAACTATGTTTAAATATTTTTACAGTAATAGCTGTTTTTGTCAATGTTGGTGCCCCTCAGAATTACTATTTTATATATTTATGTGTGCGTTCAAAAAGTCTTTTAAATACTCTTCTGTTATTTTAGAACGCTATTAGTAATATATTATAGACGATACATGGATATGTCCAATTCAACAACATATATAGAATAACTAACATTTTATCAACTGTAATTTGTAGAATGAGCAACGTTTCTATATTATGTCCTTTTCAAATCACCCCGGTATATTTACTAATATAACTTACAACATATTGATGTAATGTGCAAACATTGTAACTGTTTCCTTAAATGTGGCCAAGCAAATCCAATCAATTTAAGAGAACCATTGCATATTTTAAAAGCACAAATGTGCATCTGATTTACTCCGATGTGAATGTTTGAATATGTTTGTCGGATTCCATCCGGCGACCTCCGATTGGTATTTATGGCTCGGTTCGTTAGGGAAACGTAATAATTGAAAATATAGTTGTATTGAATTTTCATCGGCTCCCCATAAATCCATAAATCCTGTCCCCACGGCTAAGTCTCCTTAATGGAAGATAAATAAACAGAACTTAAGCGCCTTCGGCGGAGCGTTGACCCGACAATCTCCGAGATGACGACGATTATTTCCAATTAATTTCATAAATCATATCACGATCGTGCATTTTATTTCGCCGTACCTTATCTGCATTTTTAATTAACACAATTTATAATGTAAGCGCCGAAATTATTGCTCCAAATGTTATAAGGCTCATGGTTTATGTTACAAAAATGATTGTAATGTAAATGGTCCGGGATTAAGCAGCACTCCAATTTCGGCGTTCGGCGTTGAATTGCGTTTCCAAGATTTTCTTAACGCTCGATAGAAATCTATACACGTTTGTCATTGATGTTTGACGTGCATTCACATGCAAGATGGAGAGAGAAAAAACTTGTCGGATTAACTAGATTTTGGATTAAAATTTCACAAAAGTGCCATTCACTAGGACACTGTACGAAACACAGGTGTCGTTTTACCGTATCGTACAAAGGGAATCGTAAAGGCAGCTTCGTATTTCAGGTACGGGCGTGTGGGAATTATTTTAGAAACGTCAAACATTTCATTCGAGAAGTGCTAATTGATTTTTGCCTTACAAGGAAGAGACAAGTCAAGAGGAAAATTAATCAATTAATAACTTAAAGTTAAAGTCGTGCTTAATATTATTATTCAAAATACTATTTGTTTAACGTAAATAGTTAGTTTTGTCATAACGTGCTCCTATATAACATTATGAATTTTGAATATGCGATTGAAGATTAAATATAGGATTATTTTAATCAATTAAATCAATAATAATGTATATTTATTAGTATATCTACTCCAAGTGTTTTGCTTATAATATTAATACAATCAACTATCTTTAAATAGGCAGTTGCGCTATAATTCATAATTCATAATGTTTATTGATGTTATAGACATAGTCTCACATAGGTCGGAGATAATTAAATATAAATAAGTAAGTAAAAGTAACTACAATGGATTAGTATCAGCACCAGAACAAGTAAAACAAATATATAAACTAATACTAAAACTATTTAAAACATAACTAATTAGTGGGTCAAAAGAATAAAATCGTATAACAAAAGCAATAAAAAACATTTAAAGTAAAAAGGTTAATATTTCTTAGATCTTAGTTAAAAATAAGCACATAATAATAAGTAAAATCAACTATGCAAATTAATAAACAAATAAATTTAACATAAACGTAATAAAATAATCAAAATTCGCTAAAATTAAAATTAAAACTAAACAATAAAATGTAAAAAAATTAAACAGATCATATAAGTATCTTGTATATTATAAATAAGTTCATAATATAAACAAATAAGATAGAAGTAATAATACATATTTAAAACATAAATATGACAAATCTTTAATTGGTGGTAGTATTGCATTTTAAGAATTCTTCCGTTGAAAAATACGTATTGGATAATAAAATGTTTTTAAATCTCTGTTCAAATTGTTTAAGTGGAATACTGCGATTTTCTTTGTTGGTTACTTTGTTTAAAAAAATAAAACCAAGGTACTGAACACCTGTTTGGGATTTTGTTAGGATTAATTTCGAAAGGTATAATTTGTTTTTATTTTGGGTTTGGTACTCATGATTTTCATGTATCGTTTTTTTCGAATATTCATCTTTACATGACATAAACATTCTAGAATATATTGAGAGGACAATGTTAACAATCTTAACCTAGTAAAATCGCGTCTTTGTAATGAAAACTTCTAATAGCTGGGTGTTCCCAAATTAAAATACCGTATCTAAAATGCGACTCAACTAATGCAAAATAAGCATTACGTAATATTCTGATTGACACATTGCGAGCTAGGTTGTGTAGACCAAATATATTTTTTGACAAGGTAACAGCTAATTTTTCCCCATGACTATTCCATGTTAGTTTAGAATCTATATAAATTAATCTGGTAATATCAATTTGATCGCGAGGATTCGATGAAAACTGAATAATTTTAGATGTCGATGCATTTACATTGTAATAATGTCAAACTACGGTGTAAAAACGCTAAAAATAATTAATTTTAATTATTATTTTTATCTTTCATTCAAAATTAGACCAATAATAAAATGTATTAAAATCCTTTAGTTCGTTGTAAAAAAATTAAATAATAAATTTAAAAATACGAAAACATTTCGTGAATCTACAACAATGAGTCTTACTAAGGCTACAAAACAAATTAATTTGAAACAACTACTTCTCTAGCTAATACTTCGACAGACATTGAATAATACAAATTAATTTGCGTGTTACAAATAGTACAACTATCAAAGCAACACTAATTTGAATGAAATTATTTCTGTTGAATAAACTAATAAATGATAAAATGTACTTTAGATTGTTTAAATGTAACTATAACATGAAAAAATAATAAAAATAATAAAATTAATTTTTCATATTTTTTCATGTTATAGTTACATTTAAACAATCTAAAGTACATTTTATCATTTATTAGTTTATTCAACAGAAATAATTTCATTCAAATTAGTGTTGCTTTGATAGTTGTACTATTTGTAAGACGCAAATTAATTTGTATTATTCAATGTCTGTCGAAGTATTAGCTAGAGAAGTAGTTGTTTCAAATTAATTTGTTTTGTAGTCTTAGTAAGACTCATTGTTGTAGATTCACGAAATGTTTTCGTATTTTTAAATTTAAAATTAGACCACTTTTAGTACATCGTTAGTGACTTTGTTTTAAAGATTCTGAATTTTGTAATTTTACTTTGTTTACCGTATTGCCACATTTATTATAGTCTGCAAGGAGTAGTACCTGGCTATCATTTATACAATTGGCTAAATCGTTAAAGAAAATGAGAAACAATACTGGTCCTAGTACCGATCCTCGTGGGAGCCCTACCGATATCTCTAAGTTATTAGGTAGTTTATCCTTTACATAAACAACTTGTTTTCTATTAGATAGATATGACTTTAATAGTTCTAGACTATCAATATTGAATTTATACTGATCCAATTTACGTAGCAATAGATCTTGCACAACACAGGCGCTTTAGTGTTTTGATATGGGTAAAGAACTGAAATCTTTAACAACTAATAATGATTAAAATTCACGTATTTTGTTTGTAGAACGAACTTTTAAAAATAAAATATTAATATAATTTCTTTTTATGGTTAACACAATATTCATAAAATCGGGAACGGGAGACTAGCATTTTTTTTCAATGTAGTAAAAGAAGCGTCTTACTTTTATATCCATTGGCCAATTATTAGCACCCATTAGAGCATCTAAAAATTTAAAATCGACACCGACCTTAAATGCTCTATTAGTTCGTGTATTTAACTTATCAAGAAAGAATACGTACGTATTCAATTATACACGTTACGATGGTCGTAACGCAATTTCCAATATATCACCAAGACATCTTCTCAGGAGCACGAAGTGACAAAGCTGATTCTCTTGTACCTGTGATTAATTAATTTTTCATTTTCTTGGATTCTTGTTTTTTTTCCCATTGTCGCTGTCGTTTACCAGTGACGATAGAGAAACCCTCATCCTGAGAATTATCAATAGTATGTGGTGTTGATTTGTTTATATTGATATTTCGTTGATCTGCATTGCTTTAGTGGAATTTATCGTTGCCAACACTCTTCACATGCATATTTTCACTCTGGTTGCATTATGATTTTTGTTATCACTAGACATAATTTCTGTCACGGAATTAATTTTTAAATTCAGCCTATTTATTTCCAGTTCTATTAAGTTTATTTTATCTAGCATAAGAGAATTAGTGTGTTTTAGTTCACTTACGCGTTCTTTCAGGCCTACGAATGCCTCCTTTTCAAAATCAATTGTTTGTTCAATCATCGAACCAGTCATTTGACTAACCTCGCCGTTGTGAATTTGAACTCCTCGGCATGATTTGGCTCTTTTAGCACAACCATTTATCAGAAGAAAGTCAGGGTTTGAGTGGAAGACCATTTTGAAAAAGAGTGAACTCCGCCCAGGATTCTTATAACCTAAATTATTTGTACGTGCTTTCGTTTTTAAAATTTTGTAATTAAATTTACGGAAAATAATGTATATAAGAATACCAGAGTATTAATAAACAAACAAACGTATAGAACATTGAAATCCTGATTTATTATTCACTTTGGAACTAGTAAATTTGCGACCAACTTTGTACATTTTTATTTTCTTATAGCTATGGATTTCATTTTCAATCGTGAAAAAAATTACACCCAATGGTTCTTTTAACAATACCATTGCTCACAGCCTCATCGTACACAGTGGCATTAACAGTTCTTTCCTTTACTTCCGAACAACTTATGCTGTTATTTATTTTGTATCAACCTTAGTGAAATTTATTTACGGTTATATAAACTATTTAACGACTACTTTACTATCAGAATATTTGTCTATAAATTTGAAAACGTGATACTATATTTTGTGTCTAAAATGTTGGATTTAATTGTGAGAAAGGGACATTACTAACCTTAGTTCATATCAATATTTCTTCTTCCCTATACAAACTACTCTTTAAAAAAATATATCCAGTTATTAAGGGAATTTGTGTAGTAATACACATATACATAAATCACACATCCAGTAAAGTGGTAAGTATTACATTAAGTACACTGGAAGCTAGGTGTGAGTGCATATCCACATACACAAACTGCCTTAATAACACGCAGGATGTTAATAAGTCGTTACACCCGAAAATAACGAACAAATTTTCTTAGTTACTATTTTTGATCTGGTGCTCCGTTTCAGAGTTATTGTAGATCTTTTGTTTTTCTAAAAATCGCCATAACTTCCTTATTTGAAAGACTATTTTAAAAAACCAGAAAGTTTCAGAAGTAGCTGTGGGCTCTCTAAAATATTTGTATTTACAATTATATGTGAGTGTTTCAAATACCGATCAAAATTTTAAAACAAAATATTTTGATAACCACACATCAATTATTGAAAGTAAAACATGTATTAAATACTTATATGATACATCAGTTCTGAGTAATTTTAAGTTGTTTAACATTGTTTTTGTAGACATTAAAAGGCTTATCAAAAGAAGGGATATTCTTAACACATATATAAAAATACTACATGTAGAACTAGCCAATGCCCTTCATACAGTGTAATTCGACCTATTCGACGACTATTTCCGCAGCAGAGTCAGCAAGATCAACTACAAAAAAAGTCAGATCAAAAAGGAAAAACTGAAGAAACTCCTCAGTAATGCACCAGAAGGAAATCCAGTGTTTTATAATAGACTTATAAACAAATCAGATACAGAATTTCATGTCGACATCTCCTCTTTTAGAGAAATTTATAGTATCAGAGTCAGAAATAGCTTAAAAAAATATCAACATATCGGTAATTGATAAATCAAAAATTGCTAAAATAATAAAACAAACACAATCAATTTCTAATTCCGACACAAAAATCATCAAAACTATAAACAAAAAAGTTCTATAGTAATTTTAAAAAACGAAGATTATATTAAGAAAGTAGAATATTTCATAAATAACTCCAATATTTCAGAAATTAAAAAAGATCCTACTGTTACCTTATTAAACAAACTCAAATCCATATTATAAGATAACGCCTTATTTTCTGACAATATAACCAGATACATATTGTCTATGAACCCCAGAACCCCCAGACTATATGGTTTAATTAAAGTTCACAAACCTGATAATCCCATTCGTCCTGTTGTGTCGTATATAAACTCTCCTGCCCACAAAATATCAGTTGAACTTATTTTAATTTTTAATTACCAACTTTAAAGATCCACTCTCCATTAAAAACTCGGTAGAATTAATTAAGATTTGTGTGAAACCAATTGCTGATAGTTTTGCAGATTGTTTTAGTAAGGCATATGAGTCTTCTTTTTCCAACAAAGTAGAAGTCCATCAAAACTATAGTCAACTTGGAAATTTTTCAATTAATTCTGCTGAAGTTAAGCGACATTTACGATGTCTGAGAGCAAAATTTACCATGGGCCTTGATATGATTCCAGATCTTATAGTGCGGGATTGTTCAGAAGTGTTGTGCGAACCATTGACGTACATATTCAAACTAATTCTACGTAATGGTGTATTCCCAAATAAATGGAAGGATTTTCGTGTTTGTCCTGTCAAGAAGTCTGGTGATGCAAGACAAGTGGAAAATTATCGTCCAATATCGATTCTTTGTTGTTTTTCGAAAGTTTTTGAATCAGTGTTGAGTGAGTATATTTACTACAGTGTGAGTGGGAAACTATCTATACAACAACACGGCTTTCTAAAACGTCGATCGACCACTACAAATCTGTGTAATTTAACTCAAGCAGTATCAGAAGCTATGGATTCTGGCAAACAAGTGGATGTAGTGTATACTGACCTCACTAAAGCCTTTGACATGCTTAATCAAAATTTACTAATAAGTCGCCTTTACGAATTTGGAATAAATCAAAATATTATTAATATTTTAATATCGTATTTAAGTAGCTGACAATTACTAGTCGAGATTAATGGTATACAATCAAAATGGTACACGACAACCAGTGGGGTGCCTCAAGGATCTAACTTGGGGCCCCTACTGTTTCTTTTATATTTTGATAGGGTCAGTGAAAATCTAAAATGTCCAGTATTAATGTACGCTGACGATTTAAAAATTTATAACGTAATTGAATCTAATAATGACTGTGCAACACTTCAAAAGGACATTAATACATTTAGTCAATGGTGTGCAAATAATAAATTATCATTAAATATATCTAAATGCAAAGTACTGTCATTTTCTCGGAAGGTAAACACTATTTACAATAATTATACAATTGATAATGTCACTATTACTAGATGTACCCATGTAAAAGACTTAGGCATAACTTTTGATAGTACTCTAACTTTTAATAATCATATTAATACGCTGGTTCAGGACTGTCGGAAATTTTGGGGATATTTGATGCGTAATTGTAAATCATTTAAAAACATTCATGTTTTAAAAACTCTTTTTACAACATATATTTTAAGTAAGTTAACATATTGTTTAGTTATATGGTCTCCTATATACGCAAAATATATTAGTTTGCTTGAAAGCGTTCAAAAACGATTTCTTCGATACTTGTATTATGTGACATATAACGTCTATCGCTATGATATACCATATAATGAATTGCTAGTTGAATTTAATTTTCTATCGGTACATGGAAGACATATATATGTTTCTCTGTGCCACCTTTATAAACTTATTCATTATAATATTGACAACCCTATGTTTTTAAATAAGTTTGATCTAAAAGTCCCCAGACTAACATCGCGAAATTGTAGAACTTTCAGTTATCCCATTCCTAATAATAATTATTGTTTAAATTCTCCAGTTTACCGAATAGCAAGGCTATATAATACTACATACTGAAGTAGATTTATTCCACGATTCGTATAAATGTTTTTGTAAGGATTTATTACTTGCTTTAAAATAACTGTAATCACTATTCTTGTATTGTGTTATTATTATTAGTAATAATGTTGTAGTTTCCTATCGCTTGAAACTATTTTACTTATGTTAGGATAAAATTATTTGTATTAGTACAATTATTTGTATTGTATACTTTGAATATTAGCCCTATAAAAGGACTGCCAGTCTGTTGGATTTAAATAAATAAATAAACAACCTAAAGAATTTATCCATTCCTAACAGTTGCAAGTTAGTATACTTCGATGTATCGAATATGTTTGCGAAAATCCCCCCTGATGAATGCCTCCAACTAATAATTGAACATCTAGATTATAATAATGCGAACCCAATATTCAAAGCAGATTTCATTAATTTAATTGACCCTATTCTAAAGCATAATCATTTTTCTTTTAATAATAAATTTTACATCCAGAAAGAAGGTCTAGCAATGGGTTCTCCCCTGAGCCCGTTGTTAGCCGAACTATTTATGACAGACAAATTAACCATTTTCCAACGTTGCTCAATTCCATTCATTCATCTATTAAGTTCACAGTTGAAACAGAATGCGATTCCAAAATCAAGTTTTTAGATTTAACGATAACCATAACCAATAATAAACTTACCTTCGACATATACCGAAAACCCACTTTTACAGATACGAGCATCCCAAATATCTCCCGTCATCCATATAAACAGAAAATAGCAAGTTTTTATTCCATGATAAACCTTGCATTAAAAAAAATATTCTAGATTCACTTGTCCCCAAATTAATTTTTAATGCAAAAACGCTAATTAATTATATGTACAAATCAGGAATTTACAGCTTAAGATGTTCAGATTGTAGAGGGTTGCACATCGGGCAATCATGTCGTAATTGTCAATCAAGATTAAAAGAACATTTTAGATCATACAATTTAAAAAACAATATTTCAACCTTTGCTAATCACTTATTAGAATCAAACCATAATTTTGACAAGGATGTACTCTCAGTAATCCACCTTAGCGAAAAAGGTAAAAAAAAATGGAGGCTGTCGAAATACACAAAGCAAAAATTAATCCGGGAATTTTCATCCTTAACGGCCAGCTTGACCTGATGTACACCCCTCTCTTCGAAGCAATTTAGATATATTATATATACCACTTATTATTTACATTTTAGTTACTTAGTTTGATAATGATTACTGCGTAATTCGAAACTAGTCAAATGGTTTACACCTGAACTTAAATTGATGAGGGATAATTTACATTTTATTGAAGAAGCATATTTGATCAACAGAAGCAATAATCTATTGTCATTAAAAAAACAGGTACGAAATCATTATAGAATTGCTATATCAAATGCAAAGAAAGCGGCTAATGATAATTATATTTTAACTGCATCAAATTCTAATCGTGCCATGTGGTCTCTAGTTAACGGTAAGCGCAAGAATAAAAGTAACACTCAAATCTGTGATATAACCTCTCGAGAATTTAATAAGCATTTTGTAAATATTGCCAATGAGATTGTTGCCAGTCTTCCTCCAAGTGATATAGATCCTGCAATATTAGTTAATAATTATGTGGCAAATAATGTATCCTATTTCAGATTTTCTCCTGTTTCTGTGCGGACGGTGAGGGATATAATTGAAGGCTTTGGTAATACGTCCACCTCAGATATATATGGTCTTACAATTGAATTAATAAAAACAATAATTGATGTAATTATTTCTCCGTTGACCAAATTAATTAATAAAGTAATATCAACCAGCTTATTTCCAGATTCACTGAAATCTTCAAAAGTTATACCGATATTTAAAGGCGGTGACGTAAATGATGTCAATAATCATAGACCAATTTCACTAATTCCTATCTTTTTCAAAATATTGGAAAAGATACAGTACAAACAATTGTTGGAATTTCTGGAATAAGCTAGTTACAAAGAGTCAACATGGATTTAGGAAAAACAGATCAACAATTACTGCAGCACTTGATTTCATTAATTACATCATTAATAATTTTGAACACTCCAAGTATTCTTTAGCAACATATACAACATAACCTATCTAAGGCATTCGATTGTGTGTCTCATGATTATCTTATTAAAAAACTGATCTGTTATTAATAAATAACGTGGTGCCCCAAGGGTCAACGTAAGGTCCTCTGTTATTCATTTTGTACGTAAATGATTTTGCTGAATTTATGCACAATTGTAAGGTAGTACTTTTTGCTGACGACACCACATTGATTAGTACTGCCGATACTCATGATAAAGTAATTAACCAAAATGATGTACTTCTTGAAATGGCAAATGTTTGGTTAGTATAGTAATCGCCTTAAGATGAATGCAACTAAAACACAACATATGATGTTTACTTTGAAACATAATCCAGTTGATAACAAGGAGAGCGTTAAATGTCTAGGTTTTATATTGACCAACACCTACTGTGGCACAATCATGGCAATGAAATCTCTAAAAAAATCAATAAAAGCATTTATCTGTTAAGAAGCTTGTTTCAAGAAGTAACTACAAAAAATTGAGAACAGCATACTTCTCTATATGCCATTCACACATATCATATGGTGTATTAGTCTATGGACACTCAGCTATAAGGCATCGCATGTTCACTCTCCAACGAAGAGCAGTCCGAATAGCTGGATTGGGGTATCGGGAAAACTGCAAACAAGCTTTTATAGATTTAAGAATATTAACTTTTCCTAGTTTATATATATTTGAGTGCCTTAAATATATAAAAAATAATATATATAGCTATCAGCATTACGATAATACACACGAAAAGTTCCATAGAACCAATTATTGCTATAACCAGCCTCTTTCAAAAATGATGCGATACGCAAATAACCTTCACAGATATGACCGGATTGATGTTTTCCATAACAATTTATTACAGTTTAAAAGAAACTTAAAAAGAATACATGTAGTCATATCACACGATTAGTTAATTTATACATTATTTATTGTGGTTCTATCTTAGTAATAGATACATTTTGTTTTTTTTCTATTATATTTTGTAAAGTAAATGTCACTAGTTTCGTTATTAGTCATGTAATTCTGTATTTTATTTGTACAGAATTTGTGAACTCTTATATTCTATTATATTAAGTTGGGAATGTGTAATATTTTTTATATATTGTATATCGCATACCTCGCCATTAGAATGTTATTTTCTTTTATGTAATATTGTATTTAAAAAAGGCAAGGCCGTTTATTCTAAATAAATAAATAAATGTGCAAATCAAAGATAGTTCTTCAACTATATGCCCTATTAACAAAGGTGTTGTTCAGGGTTCAATTTTAGGTCCATTGTTGTTCCTGCTGTATATAAACGACCTAGCTGAACATATTACTGAGGGCCATATAATTAACTTCGCTGATGATACTGCGATTTTAATTTGGCAAATAACGAGGATGATCTACTAATAAAAATCAAGAAAACTAATGATGAAATGCGAGATTAGTGTAGTAAAAATAATCTTCTTCTTAACACAGACAAGACAAAAACAATAGTATTTTATAATAAGAAACCAAGCAATGTTTTGATAGAAAATAATTCTGACTGTGTCAAATATCTAGGATCATATATACAGGATAATCTACGCTGGAACAAGCAAATTGATCATATTACATCCAGGTTAAGTAGTGCCTACTACGCCTTACTTAAGTTAAAAACTAAAATAAATCATTCATCGTTGTTAGAAACATATTACGCCATTGCACACTCCCATATATCCTACAATATACTAGTATGGGGGAGGGCTGATATAAGTCGTGTATTTGTAGCACAAAAACGTATACTTAGGCTCATATTTGGACTACGAAGAACTGAATCCTGTCGTAATGTATTTACGACTCATAATATACTAACAGTACCAAGTGTCTACATATACAAAAGTGCAATATATGCCTACCGTAATACTTAAAAGTTAAAAAAAAAATAATAATATAACACATGCTTACAATACAAGGAAGGGCTCTGACGTACGGGCTCTCTTACATAAAACAACGTTATATGAACGATCACCGATTTACACATGCGGAATAGTTCTGAACAAACTGCCTAATGAGATTAGAACATGTACAAGTCTTATACAATTCAAAACAAAATTAAAAAAATATTTGATTGAAAAGTGTTTCTACAAGTACACACATTTTCTTAACAGCTGAATTGTATCAAATATTAATATTTTTAACAGGAGTTGTACATGTCCAATGATCTTTATTTATTATAAGTTAAATTTTATCTTTATTCTTTGTATTATTCTTGTATGTATTAAAAAATGTATTCTTTGTATTTTAATGTATTATTAATTGTAACAATTTTAATTTTAATGTATAGACTAAGACTACTTTGTAATATACTTACGTTCACATCCACTACAATTGTATATTTTGTTTATAACTGTTATATTTTTGTATATGGTGGCTTTAGGGAATAAAGAATTGAATTGAGTTGAATTGAATTGAAATAAATAAATACGATACTCGAAATAAAGAAAATATTTGTTCAAAATCCCTCCGTCTTTCTAAAACTAAAACCGGAATAAACTTTTACGGCGTAAAATTTTATAACAAATTTCCACTTCAGATTCGTGAGTAACCTGTTAATATCTTTAAAAGAAAGGTAAAAGATTTTTATATCTTTGTTATAATTTTTCAACTGTTACTTTCAATTAGTCATCTATTTATATCCTTTGTTTTTATTATTTATATTATTTAATGTAATTTATTGTAGATTAGTTGCGTATATTTATATATACATATGTATGTATATATGTATATGTGTACCAGTATATGTATAATTTAGAACTTGTGTAAACTTAATTCTATGTGCACAAATATATTATTATTATTAGTCGTGTGTACTACGAAGTGAACGCCTCCAAAATTCAAGGTATAATAAATTGAGTTACTTTTTTTTATAATAGCAATAGCAGTCTTGAATTTATTTCTATTGTGATTGTAGTTTCCTATTAATTTATTTTTAATAGATTTGATAAGGTAAATTTTAGCAGATTATAATTAATTAAATTTTTATTATTGGTATGTTTTCTTTTTGTAATGGCTTTGTTACAAATAGAGTTATTACCTGATTTAATCAAAGCCATTTTAGATTGACTGGCTAATATTTTTAAATTTATATTTTCTGGTGTTATGATATATTTACATTCTTTATTTATCAAAGAGTTCAAATACTATGTTAGTTAGATTAACAAAATGATTAGAAATTATGGAGGATCTTTTCGCGGTAAAGTGTTCTAGGTAAGATTTCCTAATGAAGTTTTTTTTTAATTTTGAGGAGACGAGAAGATATCCATCATGGAACCACATATCCGTGATTCCTATTACGACTAAACAGAAAAAGTCTTTTCTAGTCGACTCTGGCGAAATGATGACTGAGGTATGGAGGATCCCGTCGTCCTGACTTTTGTGTAATGCATTTTTTATCAACTATTTTTGTTTGGTTGTAAATATGTAACATGGGTAAGAGCAATTTTTAAATTATGTCGTCTACTTGTTATTTCGTAGCTGATGTCTCTTTGTGACTGAAGTTTCTTAAAATCATCTTTTAATTCTGTTCTCTTTAGAGCTTCTACAGCTTCTTGGACTGATCAGCATATTATATATGATTAGTTAGATATGTATTTAGGAAGCACACTCACTGGTACTGGCTCAAAAACCAGATGTTTAGTTTAGTGATTTTAAATTTTAATTGAATTGAATTAAATTGAATATATCTTCTTTAAGAAAAACATCAAGTCCAGAAAATAAAACTATTGAAATTTGTGCTTTTTAGAAAATATTATGACTTTTTATTATCTTATGTAGCAGAAAATAAACTTCATCCATGGCTAATCTGTCGCTTATTTATTTGGAATATAAAAAATTATGATGTGGCCATCATACTATTTCCTTGTATTTTTAGAAATATTAACATTAAGTCTAAAAAAATAGTAGTCCAAATTTGTTGGTAACAAAAAAACATTGCAATCTATATAAAAATAAATTAGAAATTTGCTAATAAATTTTGCATTTTAACAAGCGTATCATGGTAGGTCAGAAGTACGCTAAAATAAATAATGATTTAAAATATTCAGTGTCTTATAGTTTAAAGTAGCAAATAAGCTTAACGACCAGATTGATTTATAATAATATACACGCTCCTATTTAACTGCTTTGTGTAAATAGGTTTAATTTCGTAATTAACACTATGTTTGATAATGACTAGCTGTTAGTCGAAACTATATTCACGTGTAATTTTAAATAAAGTGGTAACACAAAGTAATGGTGTCTTCTTTATTAATATAAAAAGAGTTACAACTTTTAGAAATTTTCCAAACTTGCAACAATTGATGAATGCATTTAAATACTAATAAAAAAACTTAAAATTATTAAAAAACATACATGAGTTTGTCAAAATTGCTAAAAAATCAAAAGTCGCTTCAGAGAATAATTGAAATTATTAGATATTTACAAAAACGCATTGTTAATATTAGCAATTAACAAAAACAGTTGAAGCCTTTAATTGCCGCTTCACATAATAATTAAATATATTAAAAATAAATGATTGAGTATAATATTAATTTACTAATTAATGGTTTCTAGTTTTCAATAAAATATAACATTAAATATTACCGTCTTTATTAAAAGAAACGAACTATAATTTAAATAAGGTAACTTTAGCAAAAAACCTTTTTTTACAATTAAATATTGTGAAATGAAAATGTTATAAAATATATTCCAACAAACAAATTAAATTAAGAAATTCTTCAGAAATTCTTCAAAATTAGTTAAATATCAAATCATAAGAAAATCGTTACAATTATAAAAATGTTTTTGTTCTAATAAAAAATACCCAAAATTACGAGAAAATGAATAGTTTGAGAAAAAAATCTATTTTATATCGAGAGAGTCGATTAATTATATTTTGAGAATTTATTTCAAGAGATTATAATGCCTCTGTCCATTTTATTGTTTTTTGTTAATGATTTAAAATTCATAAGAAGGATAATTGAATATGAAAATAAATCCAGATTATTTCTACAATAAATTTTATTAGAAGATTTTGCTTCGAGTACTATAATATTAATTCAGAACTGTCGCCGTATAATAGTGTCAAAAAACTGTTTAGAAGCAATAACTTCAATGAATTTCGTTAACAACTAACAGTTGTTAATGAAAAGTATGTAGCAATTACATTAATTTTACTTTTGCTCTCTATCATGCGTACATAACAAAAAAAAACTCTATATTTTTTTGCATTTTGATTATATGTAACTTTTTTGTTATTTCTCTCAACACTGCTCTCTCTTGAGTTTTTCTACTCCATGTTATATTCATCCAATTCTGGGCCTGCCCCTTTTTCTTATCCCTAATGGCCTCCATTGCATAGCTCTTTTCTTATATCTTCCATTCTACAGACATATCAATTACTTATTTGGTTCATCTCAATACTTTTATTCGTATTCTCCACGTTGCATCTATGTTCTGTATTAGTCCAAATATTTTTCGTATTATTTTTCGATCGTATATTCTCAGCAATTCTTCGACTTTTTTGTAATTGTTCATGTCTCATAGCCGTATGCTACTACAAGTCTTATATATTTTGACTTTTATATTCTTGTTTAATGTTTTTTTTGCGTATTCGTGTCTTCATTTTTTTTCTGTATGGTTGACCTTCACTCCGAGATACCTGAAAGTCCCCACTCTTTCAAACATGCATGAGCCAATAGTTGCGTTGTTGTCATTGGCAGCGCTACAGTTTGATATTCTTTTGACTTCCATGTATTTGGTCCTCTTTTTTGTTTCTTCCGCAATAGTTGTTATGGTTTTCGTATTGCATCTTGTCTCCTTATTATATATTGGATTTATTATATTCATTGACCATACCTCCGTCATTTTTTCATATGTCCATATTTATTTTGTGCTACCTCTCCCATAGTTTGCGTCATCCGTTATTCAATAGCTTTGTCGTGATTCCGTCCGGACTCGCGGCCTTATGGTTTTTACATTTTTCTGGGTTTTCGATTTGTGGTTCAGCTGTGGAGTAGAACTCATTCTGGTCTTTTCCGTTTTCTGTATTTAGCTTGTCCATGAATTATTCCCTACATCTGTTGAGGACTTCTCTGCTACTATTTAGCAATGCTTATCTCTACACCCTGTTGGCCTGGGTCTGAAAGCCTGTGTGCTTTCTTTTATACTTGTAAAAACTTTCTGATTTCTTTCTGATTATTGTGTTTTAGTATCTCCTCTACTTTTCTTGTCATCTTCCTTCATATCTGGTTTGCATTAATTCGTTATTAATTGTAATTTTCTCTACTGCTCCTAGCGTTCCTTTGGAGTTGTTTTAGCCCCTCTCTTTTTATTTCTTCGATGGCTTGTCAGCATACTTTGTCATACCATTCAGTGTTTTTCTGTTGTGTTAATTTTCCGATGGCTTTATTTGCTGTTCCTATTATTATGGTCTTCAGCTGCTTTTATTATTATCTGTACTTGTTTTAAATATAATTTGCATGTATTTGATTGATTTGGTTGAGGCCTTAAGTTGATATATCTTGGAAATTTAAACAAAACATTTATTTTGTATATATCACATTTTATTTTTAAGTGACACTTTAAGTTTGAAAATGATCAGTTAATGATCGAAACTCGAGTTACTTAAAAATAAAGTGTGATATCAACAACGTAAATGTTTTTGTTTTAAATTAATGGATTTATTATACATTGTGGCAAAAATCTTTTCTCAAAAAACGTTTGTATAATTCGGAAAAGTAAATATTTTCAAGAGGTTTTTTAGATTCTAAAAAAAACTGATTTTAAAGGTTTTGTGGATCTAGCTATAAAGCAGACACATTTTAAAAATTGGCTTGGGGGTCCCAAAATGTGTATTTCTGTAAACTTGCGAAAAGAATCACGACCATAATACTTTCCCTAAAATCGAAAAAAACCTCAATCATATAATTTTACAAAAATTAATCTTAATGTAATGGAGAAGAAACTTAATTGTTTGGTTAAAAAATAATAACACCAAAGTTAATACAAGTAAATCTGGATCTTTATAAGAGACGGCACTTTGATAATATCACACACAAGATTTTTTTTGTGATTAAGGTTTCAACCTTTACGATGCCAAAAATATAATCACAAAATAAATCTTGTGTGTGATGTCAACAAAGTGTAGCGAAACAATTGAAGCAAGTAAAATAAAAAGTTGAAAATCATAAATAGTTTACTATTATTATTATATTAAGTGATACTGGATTTTCAAAATATAAGTGCCGTAACAATCAACGTAATATCAATAAAGTGAAATGTCTTTTAAAGTTCCTGATTTCAAGTTTTATCACAAGTAATGACTTCCACTATTAATTATACAAGTAAATCTGTTTGTTAGGGACAATAAAGCACAATTCCATTCGATGTATCGCCTTTATTAAAATTTAAACTCATAGAGGTTTATACTTTAACATATATTATTAAAATAATATACGGCTTTAACTTGGCAGTTACTAATAATACATTTGTACAGGCTGACAATAAAGGTTTTTTTTTTCGTGTCTCATTTGAAATATCCCTGAGGTCTCTCCGATAAATACCCTCAATACAAATAAATGACAAATTGTCGTAAACTTCCGGTGTATTCGTACATCAGGTGTGTCGGCTTGAATGAAAACCTCGGGGCGATTACCTGCATTTTTTCTTATTGAATCTACAACGAGTCAAACCAGGTAGGATGAAATTCACATTCTGTCTAATTGTGATTTATGGACATTTCCATACAGAACCATACCCAGTCGTAAATCACACACGTACTGAACTTTTCAAAGCGAATCGATTATTAAATTACCAGCGGATGTATCATTTCGTCGCGGCGTTGTTTAGTTAGTCCCCAGTCATCAGTCGTCGCGGCAAAAAATAAAGTGAAGGCAATTAACGGAACAAATCCAGGTTACAAATCCTGGCCCGGCCCAAGGGGCAATTTGCGGCAGTTTTTTCCTTCTTGTTAAGTTTGTGCCGAAAGGGCGTTACGAGACATTTCCGCAAAAGTGCGGCGCTCAGACTAATAGCGACGTTTTCCCCCCTTCGCCTGGTTTACCTGAACCTCACCCTGTATATTACCCCTTGGATCCGGCATCAACACCTCGACGATTACGGATGGCAACGCTGGCATTTATAAACCCATTACGAACTAAATTGGGGTTGGATGAAAATTACAAACAATGGTAATGTAAATGTAATAATGTTACGAGCGATGTCCATTAATAAATAAATTATAATTACACGTGAAAGTTGATTTTCTGCTCCACCCAGCCAACGGTTTCATTTATTATCATCGAGTTTATAATATACCAAAGTGGATTTTTATTATGATGAGCAAAATTTTCCATCGGAAGTTTGCTAAATACATTAATCAATTCTACAACCGAAATCATATGTTATTAATATTTTTAAGAATCTTATTTATTTATTATAAAACTAAAATTAAGAAAAGCATTATAAGTTAAAACATTACAATTTTGATTGATTACTTGGCGAAACTCCATTATGCATTTTAATTAATAAAAAAGATGATGTTCTGAAGAATTATAGCAGCGTCTCTACATAATAAAGCAAAACTCTTAAAACATCCACGTTTTAATAATTACATTCATTTAATAGAATGATTGCGACCGTTACTACCTAGTAATCCATACTTACACTGAATTGAAAAATTCACTATGTTTCAACCACCAATAATTTATCTGTGTAAAACATAGTGAATTGTTCAATTAATTGTAAATTCATTTAAATCATTATTGCGGTATACAGTTTCAGAAGAAATTTTATTGATGGAAATTTTTGTAATTGAATGTTTTCCGCATAACATTTGCGACGTTATTATGGTAATGCATTATAGCAGCTGTACAGTATTAAAATTGGCAATACGTAATTATACAGGGTGCTGAAAATACCGGATTAAGAGAGTGACATGTTGTAGAGGAACACCTGGTTAAGATGGAAACATTAACCAATAGTACAAAACAAATCATTTTTCAGGCTATACATAATAATTATAATTGTTCTAAATGTGGAAATGGTGGAAATAATAATAGGAGTATACATTTAATAAAACTAGAACATATGTAAATTTACATAGCGTTTTAACATTTCCCTTCTCTGCTACATTTAAGCAAATTTAAACTAATATTGATGAGGTAACGATTGGGAAAATTAACTTAGAATCACTTTACATAATCTATTTTCACATGTTTACACAACTTCCCTAACTATTGTAGATGCGATCATCCGATCATTTTCAAAGGGGTTATTAAAACTAATAAATTTACATGATTGCATACATATGTGTCTTGCGCTGTGCATTATTTCGGAGATGATACAATAAAGGTATTGATTATAGGGAAGATTGAAACTTCCAGGTTATCATTAGTCTGCCTCAAAATTTTAAACTATGATTGGTCAAACATGTGATTTTTATAGATACAATATTTTGCATAGCTTGTTTTTTTTAATATTTAAATCGGATCCAAAATGTTTGCTTATTTGGCTCATAAGAGTTTAAACAATTTTAATTAGTATTAGTATTCTTATTTTCCTTAAAACATCTATTGACTACAAAATGGTGAGCCTTTAGCCTTTACTTCATTAGCCCTGTGCGATCCTATTTAATTTCTATAAACATCTACCCTAGGTCCTATTTATTTTTCAAAAATAAAACAAATATAAACTACATATTTATAATTTATTTAAACCAAAATATATGTTTTGAAATCCAATTTCACAAATGAACAAAAAAAATTGAGTCTAAATCATCAAAACAATCCAAAATAAATTAGCACTCATAAAAAAACAGTAATAAATAAGTAATTAGTAAAATGTCTATACAACCTTATAGGGATCAAACGACTAATCGTATGCCTCTCTTCGGGTGTTCGCGTGATGATTGTGCGTAGAAGTTTGTCTTGAAACCGAACATACGATACATAATATTTAGGTCGTATGAATGAAACGAACACTTACTCTTATTTCAAATAGTATTTACTTCATGTTTATTTCATATATCAATATGGAGCAAAACAGAATAGTATATGCTATGAAGTAAATATTTCCATTTGAAGCAAAATCTGTGCATTCAATTTGATATGAATATTATTGTTCCCACATTATTCCTATTTAAATCAAATTTACAAATATGTGACAGAATATGTCATAAAAATATGTCTATTTAAAGACAAAAATACGCTTTTTAAAGCTTTAAATATATAATGGATGCAAGTAACGTCATTTTGAAGCAGCATTGGTGATGCAGAATTATGGGTTTGAGTGGAAGATCCTTCGAAGAAGTGAACTCCGCCCGGCCTCCTTTCAGCCAAAATTTTGAGTATATTTTCTTATTTTGTAATATATATTTGGAAATATTGTTTGTTAGAAAGGAGTGCAAAGATGTAATAAATAAAAATAAATAAATAAATATTATTTATATATCTTCTCCGTATGATATTTTTGAAACATTCGCCAGGATGGAGGTCGGTTTACGTGCGCAAGTGTCGCAATAAAATATAGTTTATCTTCTTCCACCACGCACCTTTTAGTTACTACAATCCTTAGAATTACCTTTTTCGTTTGGAGTTCCTAATATCGCCTACAAGTTGTTACAATAACACTTTTCTATACTGGAGGTGAGTTTTTCGTTGTAAACCAACTTCTTGTCTTTGCTTACAAAACATAATGTAACTGTTTACTATTGCTACCTCCAGAAATAAACAAAAAAAACATTTTCTCCACCACTTTAGTGACTTTCTTGTAAAGCTATAACTCGCTATGTATTGCTCGGCACGATCAACTGCTCCAATATTTTTCATATAGGCAATAATCTCTACAGATTTTCTTATTTCTTCCACTGCTTAGGTATTTATTCTTCTCGTCACCAACCCAGCCTCTGTTTTATGAATAGTGGAAAGTATTTGCACATATATTTTATCTTTCCACGATTATACGCTCATTTTGTTATAGTTCCTATATGTTTTCGTCAAGTACCTCTGGAGTCTATTTTTTTTCTAATTTCTTCCGGCAAACCCTTCCTATTAGGCATTATCGTACCAGTTGTGTGAATGCCCAGGGTTAGTAGTTCATTGACTAAGTCTGTGCCTGTATAAAATTTATCAGTGTATAAGTGAAATCCGGTACCGTTAGATTTTTCCAATAATTTATTACAAACATGTTATGTTATTCTTGATGTGAACGAGATATCAGGACGAAAATGAGTAGCTGTTGTACTGGACCGTAGTATGGTAACAATACACTTATATCCTCAGTTTCTGATTCAACCAATACATATACCCTAAATACGTTGGATTTTGTGGATTATACATTTTAAATATGATTCTCACTTTGAATCCAACAATACTTTCATCTATTGCAATCATTTGTGTAGGACTATAGTATTATCTACAATTATTGTCAAGGTAATTTATGACATGTTTTACTCTTGCGCCTCGAGATGATATATGAGGTTGTTCTGGAGGTGGGTTCAAATGAAATGACTAATATATTTGGAGGAACTTTTTTCTAGAAAAAACGTCCTTGAAAAAGGTATGCTTATCTGTTAATTACTCGCTAAAATATTCATATTCATAGTGACTCCAAAGAATGCTTTCATTTCTGTGAGTGTAACGTCCACCCAATTCATATAGAATATTTTTGTAAGGGTGTTACTTGCTGTATTTTTTTCTTTGCGTACCTATTAGTTTCTCGTGCAATATTTTCAATAATTTCATTAGTGAAAAATAATTAAAAGGATTATACTTCTATAGGTGGACTATTTCTTGGAGGGTTAAACCGGTACCCAGCAGTACATGGTAATTTTACAAAATCTTCGTCATTTGTACCCCATAATTTCCATCTGCTTTCATCAAGAACTCTGTTATCTTCGTCGCTTTCTTTCTCAGAATTACTTTCATGATCAGATTCAGAAACATGTACTTCAAAATCATCTTCAGTAGCAGCATTCTCGAAAGCAATCTCTGAATCAAATTGGCTGTCATCACTAGAAGAGATTTGTAGACGTTTTCGTGAAGCCTTTATCATTTTCTACTAAGAATGAAAAAAATAATAAATTACAAAAAAGTAAATATCATATTACAATATAAAATGTAAAAAATACACAAATAATACTAATTACCAGTAAATTCAAACCGGCAAAAGTGATTTCAAATCACTGTAACTATTCAAAACAAAAAGGAGTTTAGAACTTCGCCATGCCACTGGCATGAACATAAAAAATCAAATATTTGATTTATAACAAATGCATCAAGTAACGTCTGCGCTTTACGCTACGTACAAAAAACAAAATTACGCATGCGCATATCACTGATAAAAAACAATTTTCAAATATTACACTTCTCACAAAAGAAACAAATCGAACTTTATTTATTTTGTATAATATATTAGTTTGTCAAGTATGAAAAAGAGTATGAAATCAAGTAAAGTAAATATAATTGTTTTTTTATATAAAAGGTAAATCTTTTCCTCTTTCTAACGCATATGTCACTTTGCAAAAAATTTGCAATTGTATAGTCCATGGAAATCAGCGAAATTCGTGTGTTGATGAAGCATGTGTTCCACCGTGGAGCCACAATACAGCAGGCAGTTACCAATATCATTAGAGTGTTCGGCATTCAAGAAGCTATAAACGCGAGTGTAGCTCGTTGGTTTAAAAAATTTCGTTCGAGAGGTTTCGTCATGAAACAATCTGGACTAATTTGGCACAAATCGATAAAGTGAAAAAGCTAGACAAGTAGATACCGCATGAATTGACCGATGCACAATAGGAACGAAGACTTGATACAAGTCTTTCTCTTCTTTCTCGCAACAAAGCCAAACCATTTCTCAATCGAATTGTTACGTGTGATGAAAATTGGATCATGTGCGATAAGCGTAAGCGTTCATCGAAATGGTTGGACAAAGATGAATTAACGAAACGAGACATCCACCAGAAAAAGGTGATGTCACTGTTTGGTGGTCTGGCTCAGATGTCATCCATGGCAGCTTTATGAAACCTGGCCAATCGATCATGGCGGATGTCTGTTATCAACTAGAGGAAATGATGAAAATTTTTCGATAAAACAGCCAAAATTAGTTGGGTGTCTCCAACGCTCGGCCACATGCCGCATGCATGACCGTGTCAAAGCTACAGGAGTTGAAGTTGGAAACTCTTCGTTACCCACCGTACTCGCTAAACCTTTTCCCAACTGACTATCATTTGTTTCAAAATTTAAAACATGTTTTACCTAGAAAAAAATCTATTCGGCACAGGCTGTCGAAATGACGTTTTAAGAGTTCACCGACTCTTCTGATCTAGGCTTCTACAGCAAAGGGATAAATGAGTTACCTGTAAAATGAAGAAAGTATATCGATAATATGGGTGCATACCCAAGAAAAAAAAAATGTTATTTAAAAAAAATCGAATTCAATTATGTGCATTTTTTTGCTCCATTTCATACTTAACAACCTAATATAATATTATTTAGAATAAAATTAATATAAAATTAACTGGTTTTATACAATAAATCGTCCCGTTTACATTCTTGAACAGAAAAAGCAACACAAACTTTTACTCTAGCGTTTTCCTTTTATTTACTAATGTATCAAAAGTGGTCCAATTTTGGTCATTTTCCATTTTTGGCAGAAAAAACCAAATTCCAAATTTCACGCCTAATTTAACATTGAGACCACTAACTTGATACTTCCGGCCTAGTAGTTATTTTTTTATATGCATACCTAGAGAAAAACATACTTCGAAGTTCATTATCTCAAAGTTAAATTCACTCGCACTATTTTGGCAGGACCGCAAAGAGTTAATGTAAGAATTTAAAATTATATTTTAGCATATGATTTACAAACGAACTTTTTTTTATTTAAGACGATGTGCTCCGTAGTGTTCCTTAAATCTCTTCTGGAAACTCCTTTAAATAAAACACTAAACTTTTAGTTTGCTATTAATAATGGTCAATTTCTGAACGAAATGTGCCTTTAACACGACATATATAATGTGAAAAAAGTATCAAACTAGTATTTTTTTTATAATTTTAATGTGTTATTACACATTCACGTACTCTAAGAAATCAACAAATCTAACATCCTCCCGTCTGTCCTCCATATCAATTTTGTTTCTAGCATTGCATATTAACATCTAAAGTAAATTGAGTCATACATCTACTAGATTTACTGTGTTCATTATATTTCGAGTTAATGTAATAATTTTACTGGTTTTGATAATGGAATTTTAAAAGCTCGGGATGATTTGAGTTTGAGGTTTTCTAAATATCTCAAACTGAATTATATTATTTTTACGAATAAGGGAAAGGTCTAAGATATTAATTTTGAGTGTATATTGTTCATTTAATTAAAAAACTGGCCAATCTGACGCGATGTACGATTATATTATGTATATATCTGAACTGAAAAGTTGATCTAAAAATATCTGCTAAAGGGACTCAAATGCTATTCTATAGCTATGTCATTATTTGTTGAAAAAAATTGTTCTTAAATTGTATTTTTTTTCTCTCTCTGCACATTATTTTATTGGAATATCTGAAAACGTACTACTAACATCAAATTAAACTAGTTGAATTGGTCGATAATCAAAATATACGTGCTCATCTCATTAAGTGACGACCTCTAGTTTCACGACCATGAACATCATCTAGGGTTTTTTTCTGTGGGAGTCGTCTTCTTTTACAGATACAGATGTACTGCACAGAATGTGTATTGCTGTTTCCGGAACCATATCACATAACCGACAGCTGGTGTCGCCGTTGTGTAGTCCGATTTTACTTAGGTGTTATTTAACAGTCATGTGGCCTGTTAGCAATCCTATAGTTGTCATCAGCTGTGTCCTACTTAGTGCCAGTAGTCCTGCAGCTTGGTTAGAACTGGGCCTTCTTATGATGGCCTTACTGTGGTTAAGGCCTGGTCTGCTTTCCCAGTATTCCTTGTGTTTGTTGCGAATCACTTTCTGACTATCATATGACCCGATCTCATTTGCAGGAGAAGTGCCAGTCTTGCCTCCTCCACTATCAGAATATGAAGTTTTGTGAGGTCTAATAGCGTCTCTATTGCTGCAGTAGGTGTGGTTCTTATAGCCCCTGTTATGCTGATGCAGGCAAGTCTTTGGACCTTGCTGAGGATTTGTATGGTTGTGTGTTGCGTGGCTTTGGTATACAACCAGTATATCATCCCTGGTCTGAGCCCCCATTGTCTGTCGTACATACGTCAAATTGCCGCAAGGGTAATTTCCGATTTACTTTTAATTTTTGAAATGTGCGAAGTCCAGGCGAGTTTGGAGTAAAAGATTACTCCTAAGTACTTCACCTCACCCGACTTTTCGAGGTTCTCACCATTTAGAATGAGGGGTTCAAGGCCGCCCAATTTCCTCTTGCGCGTGAAAGGTACAATAGTGGTTTTGGAGGGTGAAACTTTCAATCCTTCTCTAGCACACCATTTGTTCACCACGTTCAGTGCTCGTTGCATAAGCTCTCTGATCATGTTGTTGAATTTTCATCAACCAGAATGACTAAGACGTCTGTATATTCCAGGGAAGAGTATACTTTGTTGTTGAGTTCCACTAACAATCCACCCATGACTAGGTTCCACAGCAAGGGGAGAGAACTCCTCCCTGCGGACAACCGCCGGCCACCCTGCGGCCGGGTTATATATTTATATTTATTATTATATTTATTTAGTAGAGACTTGGAATAGTTAAAATTTTAAATTTAGTAAATTGGCCTCACATGCATCCCCATAGCCAATACCTGTTATTATTCGAACAGCTCTCCGATTCAATTTGAAAATATTTCTGGATACACTGAAGTAATAACAAGCATGAGATTGAAAATATCCATGATATAGAGATAATAACGCTTTTTTAGATAACGTCATTTTGAGATGTCTTAATAAATATATGGTTTTGTTCAATTTACCACTAAGCACTTTAAAGTGTTCCTTCCAGGTTAGTTTAGAATCTAATTTAACCCCAAGAACTTTAGCGGCCTCATCTTCTTCTTCATACCATGCTTTAAGGTAAATTTAAGTTTTACCGTTTGAGCTGTATTTAAAGAAAGACGGTTAGCACTGAACCAGATAGATACCCTTTTATTTATAGTATATCCAGTCTCTTGAGCATCTTTAAATAAATCCGATTTACTTAGGGCAATAATATCATCAGCATACATTATGACCATACCACGATCGATGTGAGCAGGAAGGCATTTATATACAGGGTGGCCGTTTTTGGAGCTCAAGCATGGGGGATCTCGATTATTTGAAGAGTTACAAGGTCGGTTAAATTAGGACAAAGTTGACCAATCTAGGGTATAACATAATGCCGTTGAAACATAAAATATTCCGACTACTTCCTCAGATATTCAAAAAAAATCGCAATTTTCAAATATGATTTTTTTTGCCAGTCTATTTAAAGTGATATTATTAAATAACAGTTAAAATTCCGTAAGTGGCTAATTTCGTTTTTAAGTATTAATTTAAAAAAAAAATTCATCACTATCAATTATCATTGTATTAAGAGTTACATGATAATGATTTCATTCATCGATTGGCGTTTTGTATGTGGGCAAATAATCAAATTATGATGAATAATAACTTTTAGTTAAAGTTTTATTTTCTGATGAATGTTCATTTACCAATTATGGTGAAGTAAATCGTCACAACATGGTCAACAAAAAATCTCCATTGGATTAGAGAAGTTGAAAGCCAGAGACGATGGATTAATATATGGTGTGGCATTATGAGATGAAAAGTATTTTTCATCAAAAGCACATTAACAGGGCAAACATACGCCGTTTTTTGAGAAATGTTCTACCAATTCTACTGGAAGATGTTCTAGACCAAAGGCCAATGCTGTGGTATCATCATGATAGTTGTCCTGCACATTATTCCCAAGTTGCTAGAAATGTATTGGACTTAAATTTTCAAGGGCGATAGATAGACCGCGGGGGACCAGTACACTGGTCTGTGAGATCTCCGGATTTGACATCACCAGATTTTTTCCTATGGGGCTATATCTAAAACAAAGTTTATCAGAACCTACCCGCAACCACTAAAAACATACAAGAATATAGTCCATTTCAGTAGATACACTTATGCGTACACAAAATTCCTTTAAAAAAAGAATTGAAAAATGAATTGAAATGGAAAGACATCACTTTGAATATTAATTAGAATAAGTAGAATAAAGTATTCGGTGTTGCTGTTTTAATATTGTGTTCTATTTAATTTAAGTTTTATTTCATCAGCTATGACAAGCTTTATCAATATCAATTTAAACTAGAAATAGTACATTTTATATAAAGATTATTTAGATAATTTAACTTTATTTTTACACGTAGAAATACGAAAAATACACAAAATATGTTTCCATTAAAAAAAAAAAAACAAAGTTGACGTTCAAATTACCTTGAAAGAACTAAGTTGCAAATCCATGTGTAGTGCCTTTAAATTTGCCCCCTCATATCAAAAAACATTTATTTGAACCATTTTTTCATATTTCGTTCTCTTTCGGAAATATTTCACTTTTGCCAAGATAAATGCCCCACACTGTATATCTATACCTATATTTATTTAATTATTTCTAGATAAAAAGAAAAGTTTTTAGTTTAAGTGCCCCTATAACATATTAAAATATTAAAGGCGGATGATCTATGTCTAATTAGAATGGATGAACAATGTCCGATTGCTTATGTAAAACCAACCATCAACAGAAAAGTATGAGGGCGTTACCTTCGGTTCTCGTTACGGCACGTGTTTTAAGAAAAAAGCCCCACCGTGACAGAGGGGGAGCCCCCGGGGGCGTTCGTGTCGTGTTTCCAGTGTGGTAATTGAAGCCGCAGTGCAGCCACCATTACATGCAGAAACTGCGGCGGGGGCTGTTTATGGCGATAATTCAATTGTGGTGTGGTGAACTTACATCAGGCCCTCACTAATGGGGCAAAATTGTTTGCCTTGTGTGCCGTGTGTCCAAATTTGCACAGACAGCGCGCGTAAATGCGATGCAAACCTAAAATTACAACCGACGATTTTTGGAACGAGACAAACAAGTTCCGATGTACGCACAGATCATGTTATTTATCCTTTCGCTAGGGGCTCATGAGATACATTTTAAACCTAATGATTACTAAGTTTGTAAAAGGTTCCGTAACGAAAAGAGTATTTGATGTGGAGGAAAAGATTGATTTAATTAAGTCGAAATTTGATTGTTCCAGAATTTCCTTTGGGAGCGTGCGGAGTGTGAGCATCCGGATTGAGGAACGGTGGGAAGGAAGGAAGGCTCGCCTTATTAATATTAGATGATGCCTATTGAGTGCGGAGTGAGTGAACGAGTGAGGTATAGCCATTTGCGGTCGGTCTGAGGCATTGAATTACATTTGCATCTATATAGGATCTCTCTCCGTTCGCGAGAATTCCTTCCGCCCCCCGACAGACGGACCCTGGGGAATTTCTTATACCTGCAGCACCGCCCCGCACCAAATTATTTCCTCTCAGCACAGGTGCATGAAGAGGGAGACGTTGTATCAGTGCCCATTTTTCCTTTTCACGCGAGAAACTCAAACAGTGGGCAGAAAGTTTTCCGCAGTCCGAAACAACAATTTACTTTCTTTCCTCTTCCTGGGCCGTTTGCACGACTGCAATCAACCGCTAGGGCCCTCCTGGGACCATATTGTCTGCGTATGTTTCAGATTGCGGCGCCTTCGGATCAATAGCTTTTTGTGCCTTAATGCGTTTTTATCAACTCTACTTCCTTTTTTAAATTGCAACAACCGCCACCATAAAGAAAAACTTGAATACCTTTCAACTTTTATATGTTTAAATTATGTATTTTTTACAGAAAAATATGAGAAATTTAACTGTATTTTTATAAATTTCAAATGTATCGATTTTTTTACATACGAATAAATTAATTATAATTTCTGTAGTATTATTTATTAAGTTAAAACATATGTTGTGATTAATTATATTTTAGAGCAGAATATATTGCTAAAGTAAGAGTTAGTAAAGGCAAATTATTATGTAACATCCCTTTTCCTGTTGCATTAAGTAAATTATGCAAATTAAACTTTGAAAAAATATAATACACTCTTCAAACCTCGTAATTGGGGCAATGGGGGTGTTGTTGCCTAGTGACGAGAGACATGTGGTCAGCGTGTTGAGTCCTCTAATAGATGAAATAATGCACAAGACAAAGGCTCGAAGGTAAGTAGGTAGAGGAAGAAGCACGCTGCCACAAAATTGCCGTCCATTATCTCCGTCTGCTGGTAAATCGTTTATTCTAATGGGCCACGCTCACAGCCCATCTCTTGGGATAGGTCACCGACGTTTACATTCAATCTATATGCTAAAACTAATTAAACACATCGCAAACACAAGCGCTGCAATGTTAATGATTTGTGGATTATACAGTGCCACACAAATATTATACACAAATTAATTCGAAAATTAACTAATGGAGGTAATTTGTCATTAGAAGTACGGATATACTAAAAATTTCCTGAATATAAATTATTAATCGAGCAGATTTGAAGTTAGTTTAATTTATCACTGTCCCACCCTAATTATTAATTATCAGACCCCACGATACTTCCTACAAGTACAACAAAGTTTATTAAAGATTAATTATAAAACAATTAATTCAGTGATAATCGCTGGCTTCATTATTTAAGCAATTATTAACGGTTTTTTAAATGTTATGTTCAATATAAAATATTTTTTTAATCTTGTTGTTTCAAGAATAAAATAGTAAATAATAATAAGACCATATTTATAGAATCATTCTCTTAGTCATATTTGATTATCAAGTATTAAATCTAGTTAACATTAGCAAAATTAATGAAAAAATTGCCAAAAAATGTCGAGGTAGTCAAATTTATTACCGAGAGAGAATTTTCATTGAATAAAAGTGGAAAAATAAAATATTATGAAGGAAGCTGAAACACCTACCGTCGATAAACAATGAAGACGAAGAAACACAATCAATATTGTTATGTAAATACTAGCCTCAATAAAGATGTTTTCTCTTCTACAATTAAAATAGTAGTTGCTAAACAAAAAAACATAATTCCTTCTTTAAAATGTCGTTATGTTGATAAATTGAGCGGTGTTATAATTATAGATCAAATAAGAGGTTATTCAAGAAAGTAATCAATTGTAATACTAAGAAGTAATATTTTTAGTACATTTGATCCTCACACGTGATTCTATGTGGCAAGGGTTGATCGTCATATTTATTAAATTTATTTATCTACTCCTATTGGGTTATATATTTATTTTTAGCCTTAATTAGTACAAATAATGGTATATATAATTCAATATCGTGAGTTATGAATCATAACTCACGCTATGAATTATAACTCACTGCGATCGATCAGATTGTCATGGTTTTTTTTTTGAATCCATATTTTCAAGTTAGCTGAAAATTGAAAAATGCCAAAAAAATTGTGACAGCGCAATTCCCGAACATAGTAAATATTGTATTAAGTAAAATATTTTACTAAAAATTATTATTGTAGTAGATAAAGTATAGCAGCGCTGTCCAACTTCTCTTAGCCAGCGGGCCATTTTTTCTGTAGCAAATATTTCGCAGGCCGAAAAGGGTAGGTTTCATGTCAACTCAAAAATTATTTTATTTATACGAAAAAAAATTAAGTCAAAGATAATAACATTTTTTCGACAATAAAGTTTATATTTTTGCATAATAAAGTCAAATATATCTTGATTAGAAATTAAAAACACTTGGTTTGTTTCACAGAATATATATTCAAGTGTTTTTAATTTCTAATCAATATTTTTCCAATATGTTTCACCGCGTGTTAAGTGAGCAATTAATTAAATATAAAGTCAAATATATATTATATTTATTGTTAAAATGAAATATCACATAGTAACGAACAAAACAATGCTATTCTTAAAAATAATACATAACAAGAAATAATAACAACACAATAAAATTAGAATATAATGAAGCCTAAGGTATACAATGGGAGCATTGTGGCTGTAGTTGTTGAGCAACAATCTCTTTTATGTCCATATCAATATTTGTTGATTTTATATATTTCATGTCAGAGAATGCACGCTAGCAGATATAAATTATATATTTGTGGTTGCACAGAAATTATGGTACATTAGGCGATATTTGGATTTAGACTTATTAATAAAAATACTACATTTAAAGAAACGACTGACAGCAATACTGACGTGAACTTATTTAATAATAATAGTGGCTGGGAGCCTTAAAAATTACTCCACACATAGATAAGCATAAATGAGCAACTAGACATAATATAGAAATATGCATTATTAAACAATAAGTTTAATTTATTATGAACAATTAATAGACGACAGGTAACTTATATGTATTTCCGAACATAGAAATGATTTGAAATCCAAAATTTCTAAATTTTGGATATTTTTCTTTATCCCAAATGTTTGAACACTTGTATTCCAGTTGCTCCACTGGATGCAATGGATGTGTCAGCCTGAAGATCACATAATTCGCTTTGATATTTAGGTTCAACGGAGGTAATATTGGTATTGAATGGATCACTGAATAAATGAATACTCATCTTTAAATCATCAAATCGAGCAAATTTTTAAAAAGCATATCTAATTTAGGTAAAAAATTTCAAAATTCACTTCATTTCTTCATACATCTCTTTGCAACATTCAAAATGAAATAAATTATTTTCCTGCAAATTTAACTTCCACAATTTTAATTTATTTCTGAATCCTGGCAAACAATTAATTAGTTGAGTAACCAAATTTGAAAATTTGATATTTTTCCTGGGAAAAACATATCCCTTGCTTTCTACGCATCTAAGTAATGCCAATGTGTGAAATTCAAAAAATCAAATCAACATAGTTATACTGGGTGACTGACGAAAAACGTTTGGTGCCGTATCTCGCTTATTTTTCATTCGTTTCAAATAAATTAAGTATCCAATGAAATCATTTGTATAAGACTTCAATATGAATGGAACTGTTATTTTTTCTTGGATTCTATTTTTGATAAAAGAAAATCATTTTTTTTCAAATTCCACTGTATATATATATATATATATATATATATATATATATATATATATATATATATATATATTATATTCATTGATAAGAAGATTTGTTTCTGAATATAATTGTAAAGAATTTTATCCATATATCAAACAAAACCCAAATAATTGAAGAATTTATGAAAAAATAATTAAAAATAAAGTACATAGGTTACTTATAGAGTAAACTATATACAGAGCCTATTCTAAATGTCAAAAGTGATAGTGTCAGTCTTTAATACAATGCTGCAACAATTTTAAATAATTTCACCATTCAAGATACAATATTTTGAAAACGGTAGTAGTGGTACAGGAATTTTGTGCTTCTAAAGAAATAGTTTTCCTGTGTCGACAAATTTGAAAGACAACTTAAAAAAATTGGTCTTTTAAAAAACCAAAAAGAAATGCTCGTGTAATACAGGATGAAGATTTTGAATTAAATATTTTACTGAAAGTTCAAGTTGCGCATAATCTGGAAGTTTCTCAGCAAACAGTTCATCGTACTCTCACGAAACATACGTTTTTTTCTATACATACCACGAAAAGTACACATCAGGATATTGTAAAGTTTTAAAAAATAAATAAATAAATAAATCAATTTTGTACTAACTTTATTAATAAGTTGAATTTAATAAGAGAAGAGATTTTTTTATTGTCGCATGCTTTGGTGGGATAAATGCACTTTAGGCAAAAATATTATATTTAAAAGAAACATCCATCATTTCTGGAACTATGGCCATGTTGTTGAGACAAATATTCTTATCTTTATTCATTTTAATGGTGTTTTAAGTCAGTTTTGATTGATTTTTTTTCATAAATTCCTCAATTTCTCGACGTGTTTGATGTATGGATAAAGCTGTTTACAAAAATTACAAAAATCTCATTGTGGATGAATATATGTACAGTGTAATTTAAAACAAAAAGTTGTTTGTCTTTTGTCAAAAACTGGATGCAAGAAAAAAATACCTATTCAGTACATATTAAAGTCATTTACAAATGATTTAATTTGATACATTATTTATTAAAATCGGATCAAAAATAAAGGATATACCGCACCAAAATTTTTTCGTCGTTTATTTAAATAACTCTTTTATGTACAGCTTTATTATAAAATTGATTTTAAATACAAATAAAAACACTTACTACAATATTTTCATATTTCATTAACTCTTTTCTGGGCTATTTCACTAATTCTATCTCATCGCATAACTATTTTAGAATTCAACAAGAACAGTTGTATGCAAATACTTACTACAGTTGTCATCGACGTTTTTTTCGACATTACATCTACTCACGTTAAAGCATTATTGGATTCTTCTCGCAGGTAGTCTACTTATTCCAATAAAAATAGATTTGATTTAATAATCAACTGATTCGCCAGTCTTTTAGACATGTGCTCGATTTTTAGTGCTTTATACCTTAAAAAAATTATTCAGCTGGATACTGTTTAACAAAAACTTCATTAAAAGAGTCATTCGTTTCACAATTCGTACAGCATTAAAGTAATATAAAACCTATTTAACCCCAGCTCCGACTTTTCAGTGATCTTTCTAGTGTTTAACATTTTCGCAGCCATCGCTTCCGTCAATCCCAGCACATTGGGCATTCGGTTTTCACTCTCACTCAATTGTAAATACAGAGTATAGTAATAATATTTACTAATATTCGATTGTATTATACTTACAACAGGTCTTCGTACAGCATAAAGTAATTGTTTAGATCTTCCCTTTCTTTTATAGAATCTCTGTCTATTTTGGTGATTATTTTTACTGGTTACAGTAATGATTAATTATTAAATGTATTTATTTTCTTCAAAATTACAGGGCTGTATACATTATTTGTTATTTACGTTTAGTTGTTTTGTTCCTTGTAATTTTTCCTATTTGTGGTCCTTCCTCCCTTCCTTCCTCGCCTCGTGATTTCTGGGTTGGACCCTACCTCGGGCTAACGGTATTGAAGGAAACTTGTGGTTTCTTCTAGTTTGGACTATTCCTTCAGAGTATTTCGTTGTTTATTAGTTTATTTTTTACTTTCAATTTAAAAGGAATATATTTTAATGCTTTTATATATGAGGGTAGTTTGTTGTAGGTGTTTATCATGTCCGTTGTCAAGTGTTGGGTGCATTTTTTGGTTTTAAATTTATCTGTTCGAAGATCTGATTTTCGCCTTGTTTTATAGTTGTGTATTTGTTTATTTGGCTTGACTATAATTCGTGTTTTTATTAAATTGTGTTGTATTTTGTAAAGCATTAACAAACTGTTAAATGATATTAGTTTTTTATATCTAGTTCTTTTGTTATCTCATATAGTTTTTTTGTGCTGGTTTTTTGTCTAGCATATATAGTATTTTTAGTATTTTATTTTGTTGTCGTTGTAGTATTTGTAAATTTTTTGATGTGGTGTTTCTCCAAATAGTCGATAAGTAATTGATATTTGACGTAAATAATGCATGGTATACAGATCTTCTTCTGTGTTGTGGGATGTATTTTTGGATTTTCCATAGTGCTCCTATCGTTCTTTTAGATTTTCTTTGACTTTTAATTTAGAAACTAAAATTAACAGAGGCGTCTTCAGTCTATATATCGTTATCCTCTTCCTTTTAAATCGTAACTCTCGTTACTTTCTTCAGATCAACCCCAACCCTATTCTTCTGTGTCAACAATACGATTTTCTCCAGATTCACTTTAGTGCAAGCCATCTTTAAGATGGTGCTGCAAACCATGCCCTTCGACTGTATGCCACTTTGCAACAGCCTCATCCATAGGGGATGCGCCGAAGCTCTTGCGGTATGCTGATTAGTATGGGTTTTTTATCGGTTCATACTACTTTGGAAATATTTTATATGTCTTCTTTCTGTCGCTGTATTAGCTACTTTAAGGATGAAAAAGAAATAAAAAATAATTTCTTTCTGTTTCTTTTAGTCTAGTTCTATTAATGCCTTAAATCTCTGTTCATATACTCCAACTTCACTTCAGCTTCGTATTTACACCCATCATCTTGACAGGGATACTTTTACTTTTACGAAAATTTTGCTTGTACTTATAGATGTCTCAATGAAGCGCCTGTGTTTTTAAACATAAATATCTTGGTTCCATCGACACTTCCTTTTGTATTTGAGAAGTACCAATTATAATCAATTTACACTTCTTTATCAAATCTTTTTAGTTTCCCCATTTATTTATTAGAGTACCATTTATTAAAATAAAGAAGAGTCTTTATTTAGTTTAGTCTTTAATTTTTCTATAAAACAATGATATTCGAACTGGCCTGAAAATTAATATAATAAAGATTAAGATAGAAGTAACCAATCAGCAAATTCCTTGATACCTTCTCCCATATTTCCAGCATTTTCTAGGAATTTGCTAACTTGACCACTCCGCAACCATTTTTATCTCACTTCCCTTAATTTATTATGTAAGAGTTTTAGAGTAATTAAATATAATCATGCGCAGAAATTAAATCAGCAATTCATAGTAGTAGTAGTGTTTGGCTATCGACCACGTGGTCATTCCGCTGTGTGATTTGTGTATTTTGTGTGTGTGTAAATGAGCTTGTTACTTTAAAGGATCGCGCCATCACTCTAAAGCACGATTAATTGTATCCCAATTTTATCTAAAAATAATTAGGACAGAGTAATATACATGTGAAAATTATAGCTTTCACATAATTTCAGCTACTAATTTGTGCAAAAATCTTAAAAATATAACCTTTTATTATCACAATGAAGTTAAGTTTCTACTAACCAAGTCATCATGAGATACGATGTAAAAACACCGGCTGTAAGTAAAATAGGAAAAAAGGACAGTTCAAAGTCATGTAAATATAATGTAGTATTTGCTGAGTAATTTAAAGATATTTAATCCAGAAGGCCAATCATTTAAAATATTGACAATAATTATCAACTCGTTTTGAAAATATTTCTGCAGAGAGTTAAGAAATATTCTTCCATTTAGAAAATCATTGTCGTTTTTATATTTGTAGAATTTAAATAGAAATGTTTGATACATTTATCATTTGATCAAATTAACTAATATTTAAAAATAGTTGATTTAATTTTAAATTGAATATGTACATATACTCCCAAAACTGTATTTAACGATTACTATTAGACCTTTTATGAATATATTTTAGTGTAACATGGTTGAATAATTGTATAATTCTACATTTAGTATTGATTTATTGACTTTTAAGATATTCAGAATTTCCACACGATAATTAATGCTTAATTTTAGTTTATAAATATAAATACTTTTTGATCTTGCTATTTTTATAAAACGTAAACATCGTGTTAGTAGTCAAAGTATATAACTTTTACAATTTACGAAAAAGCAAACGAGGAACATTTTGACATCAATCTCGAAAAATTATAAATAAAAAGTTAAATAAACGGGTCTCTGAAGAAGAACCTAACTAACTAATATTACAGATTTGTTTAGTTATAATGTTTTCTTGAGTTTTTACATATACAAGTGTAATTATAAGTGTAAATAAATATATATTATTATAGCCTGTTCATAAATTGTTTTTAACATTCCATCGCGCCACAAGGTATATTATTAAAAGAAATAATTAATGATCTAGCAACATCTGCAATACACCTCGAAAAAGAAAGCTCAACTAACATTTGGACCACAGCTATGAAACAATTATCCTGGAAATAATATTAAAATATCCATGAAGGAAACATATGAGAAATTGGCTCTGCAAATATAGTTTTAGGGAAATGTTATCATCAAAATATTAGACAAAATTAATGTTGTTTTAGTTGATGAATAGTTGAAGCGTTAACTTCGTAATACACCTTAAAAATATAAACAAAAGCGCTTACTTTGTTGATATCATACTTTTATTTGTAAGTGACTCGAGTTTGGATCATTAACTAATAATTTCATAGTTAAAGTAAATTGAACTACGTAGTCACTTCAAAATAAAAGTGTGACATCAATAAAGTAAGCGTTTTTGTTTATAATGCTGCCTTAATTGTAAACAGACTATTTAAAAGATAATAACTTACGTGTCATTTGCTATTTTCTAATTTTAGCCAATATTTTGTTGGTTTCTGTACTGATATTTTCGTTTCGGTTGACTTGTTGCATATATTCTTCATATATAACAAATCTGCGAGTTTAGGATGTAATAAATAAGTTAGTTATATGAAAGTTCTGTGGTTTAAATTGTTAAAGTTAATATTAATTATAAATAAAATGTTTAATATATAATGACTAAATTGATTTGAAAGTACTAGAGCAAATTAATTTATGTTATCAACTAAAAACGCAAGCAGTTCTAATGTATCTGTTTGAAAATAGGTTTTTATTAAATAAATTTCGGCATATTTTGTGTGAAGCAATTGTAAGTTTAACATTTAATAATATGAAGAGACTTCATTACTACGTTTTGCTATTTTGTTTTAATGAAATTCTTCATCATATCCAAGATAAAGAAGTGAACGCCTCCGCAATCAAACATTTAATATTATTATAAATTTTTTAAATGGAACAAATTTAGGAAAAAATATTTAAATTACTCTAAATTATCTCTTAGATTGAATTTGTTTATATCAAAAATTAAAGGTAAATTAAAAATACAGCTAACACGTAAGTATAACTTTTGGTGTTAAATACATTCCTTGCAGATACATTATGCAACACCATTCTTATGAATGATCTGAAAGCATGTTTATGTGCGTGAATGTATTTGATTGTATGTGTCACCCTCGTTTCCAAAATTCCCGATTGTTGTCCGGGATTAAGGTCCGTACCCAACGTGAAATTTGTAACGTGCGGAATGCATTCATTCAGCATCCACCATTTAACACGAAGGAATAAAGCAATCGAGCATAATGGGTCCGTCGGCAGTTTTCTTTAATCCAATTTCACGACCAGTTTGCTCAAGGGGAGGAGCGCTATAGTCGGTACCCGAATTTCGAATTCCTAAAAAGGGATCACGGACACCTTTGCACAAAACACGTAACCATTTGTCAGTGCTGGGGGGCGACAATGCAGGTCCCAGCTGAAACCCTAATCGGTGGACATTGATGGCTGGCTGTTGGGTGGCGGCAGGGAGGAAGAGTGGACCTCCTTGGAGCGATGTCGTTACGCGAAATCCACGTAAATAACAGGATATTATTCAAATTTATAATGCAGATAGCACGGATAATGGCCTTTAATGTGGCATCGTTTTTCATTTAACGAGAACTCGTGAACGCCCCCCGATTTACTCTTATTAA
Source organism: Ontholestes murinus (assembly GCA_963969525.1). Lineage (NCBI taxonomy): Eukaryota > Metazoa > Arthropoda > Insecta > Coleoptera > Staphylinidae > Ontholestes > Ontholestes murinus. The sequence goes on from OZ018395.1 coordinate 40,172,157, forward strand.
CAGAAATTCCGACAACCTATAGCGATTCAACAGTTTGCATGCGCACTGTAGGAGATGTAATGGACGATGTAGCGAGACTAGAACCTCATCGATGCGATCAAATGCCTCTAGATATTATTAAATTTAATAGCAATTCTTACAAATATTAAATGATATAAATAATTCTAATACATATATCGATATACTTAAAAATAAGCGTACAGAAAAATAAACCATATAGAGATTGAAGTATCAAATTCGCCAAAATTAATTGATTTCAATTTAATATTCCTGCAGAAATTACATAAACATAATATATATATACAACTATTTCTCTTTGTATATGTATAAGAACCATAAGAAGTTTTTGATGGTTGCAACAAGTATATAAATAGTACAGGATGAATTTCTAATTTAATAAATCGCCTGTGATATTTTTATCTTCTTCATCATCTAATAGATTTTATATCTTGTATTTGATTCTCATTTTTCACTTGGTGAAACATTATGTTAATAATAGGTTGTTGAAAAAATTCACTTGGTTTGTTTCACTAAATTGTTTGTTTTATATTCGACTAGTTTCGGCACTGGGCCATTATCAAGAATGGCTTGATAATGGCCCAGTGCCGAAACTAGTCGAATATAAAACAAACAATTTAGTGAAATAAACCAAGTGAACTTTTTCAACAACCTATTAATAGATTTTATATAATTATTCAACGAGCTTTACATAATGAATATCTGTTTCTCTTCGGCATCTTTAATTAAAAACTAAAAATATAATTTAAACACACTTAGTTTTTTTACTAATTCTTACTTTGATGTTTAAAATATACATAGTTCCCCGATAATGTGGGGAAATGGCTGGACCATGTATTCCTAGGGCCAAAATATGATTATTAACACAACATATCTATGTCCAAAATTTTACGGTTAAGCCGAAATTTGTTTTCAAAGTTCCAGATAATTTTATTTCTTTTGTGTATAACAATTGAACGCTTCATTCGATTCGAATGTAATTTGATTTGAGCTTGAGTGAAACCATAAATGATTATAAGATAGTGAATCTTTCAATTTAGTGTAAGTATCGATAAGTATTAACGGTAGCAAACATCATCTTTATGATATATTTGGTTATATATTTCTTTAATATTTATTCACTATCATAGCAGTCCTAGTAAAATAATCAACTGATTCAAAAGAGTCATACAGAAGCCTATTATTAGATTAGGAAAAGGATACACATAAGTATATATATAAGGGTTTATAAATTATTGACATATAAAATTTAATCTCAATTTCTTTCTCACTTAACACTTGGTGAAATATATCAAATATATCAATTTATCAATATATTGGCGAAATTAATCAAAAGTAAATTATTCTAGTTAAAAGTGGCATTTGCAATGTGATATTACTTAAAGTTTTACATTGAGTACATTAAGGATATCATGATTGAACTCGAGGTAATAATAAATATATTTAAAAAAAAACTTACTACCAGAAATGATTTTGGTTGTGCAACAAATTGTCACTAATTTTTTAAATAACGATTATGTACTTGAATTATTCATCAAGCGATTGACGTTATTGTAAAATTAATGTGTTGTACTTACTAGACGTTTAGCTAAGAAGATCTTGGATTATTGGATCTGTAGTGAATTGCTAAGATTCTATCCATGGTTTGTCATTATTGAAATCTAATTGAGGACCTTGCAACAAGAGGCAGGCAAGTCCAATTTTCATTAGATGTGGAAAATAAGAAAGTTTATATGCTATTATAAAACACAAAGAGTTTCACATATTTCCACATATCATAGTTTTGAAGACAAATACGTAAATATTAGAACTACTGCAAGTTTTTAAAATTTGCATCTGCCTGTAGAAATACAGTTTATTTGATGGTTCTTTACCAGTGGCATAACATCTTTGTATTCAGCGGCAATGCATGATCATACAGCGGTTCTTGAATAGATAGATTGGCTTGAGCATTTCCCATTATGGAGGAATAATCAAATACAGGTATTTCCGTTATAATACTGCAATAGTTTGAATGTGCTCTTTACTGCTTTGAAAAAATGAGAAATTACTTTCATAATATTGTTGAAAGTTAAGAATCATTTTTTGATCTGCAATCATAACTTTAAAGTTTTTAGATGCTTGCTTAATACTTTCGGAATATTCAGAAGTAACGGGTGTCCAACAATTATTGCAGTCCCCGGTGGCGTTGGAATTAAAAACGTAGGTCGATTTTTATGTGTACCAAATAAATGAACTGACATTTTAATTGTCAAACATAATTTAAATGTAAATAATGCAGTGTAAAGTAATTAGAATACTACTTATACTAGGTCTGGTGCAGGCTTTCTGTGCTGCACCGATCCTGTATCGCGAAATCATAGCACAATAGCTCTCACATCACGAGAAAACGTATTGTTGTTAATAATTACATGCGAAAATTTTGTATATATATATATATCTGTCATGCTGACATAAACAGCCAAAAAATTCTCTCCAAAAAAGGGGACTAAAAACTGAACAAAAGCAAGTATAGAAGATCGTGGATGTTGAAGAGGATACTAGCTCCCTCATCATCATGACCAAGAAAGGGTTTGAGTGGAAGAACACTTTTAATTGTGAACTCCGCCTGTGCTTCTTTTAACCAAAATTTTATGTATGTTTTTTTAATTTGTTAATATGTATTATTTTAAAAAGAAGACCGAAGATAAATAAATAAATAAATAAATATGAAATTCTTGTGTGCGACGTTAATTCCATTCTCCATTTTCCAAACGACGGCCGGTGCAAAAATAAGATTCTAATAGAAACTGTTTCTGTTCTTGAGTAAACATATTCGAATTACTTATTAAAGTTAACAACACTTTAAATGCACATTTAAGTTATGTTTGACAATTAAAATGTCAGTTCATTTATTTGGCACATGAAAGAATTGGCCTACGTTTTTGATTTCAACGCCACCCGGGACTGCAATAATTGTTGGACACCCGTTAGTAAAACTGTAATTTTTCTTTCCATTAAATTTCTCTATTACGCCGAAACACCGATCACATGGTAAAAAGCTGTGGCCCGGTTCAGGAACTTGATGAACAATCTTTTTAAAAGATGAACACCTCATAAGAGTATACAGTATTGAACTAAAGTCGAGATCTTATTTTGTACTGCTGCATTATCAGAGAATAAATAGTGTTTTAACTGTGCTTGGCAAGATGTTATTTATGTAGTGATTTATATAAGATATAACTTCGTTTGGTGTTTTTTGAGCTATTGTTTTGTCATATAAATAAAAGCGTTTATAAAATGGTTCACTTACAGACATTTTAGGCAATGGCACTTTCTGCTGATGATCAAAAGTTAAAACCTCGCACTCGTAATTAGAAGTAGCAAGTTAACTCTTTTCTTTCAAATCAACAAAAACATGTCGGCTTTGACTTAGTTGCGACTCTTCTACCTGTAGCTCTTTGGTTTCATCGCTATCTAATGTCTTATCTTTTAATTTGTTATTTAGCATGTTGCACTTTTTGCATATATCTGAGCGAGATGATCCAAAGCTATATTTAAATTTTTGTTTAAAGTAACTGTAGTAAAAAATCATATGATTTTATTGGCCTAGCAGATGATTCGAAACGAGACTCATTCTATTTCAAATATAAATCGTACACCCTTTTAATATTCAACCCTGGAAACAGATAATAATGAAAACTTTAATTTCTACTGTCGTGTGACTCGCGACGTGGAAAACTTCTAATCAACTTTGGAAACCCATTCACTCGAAATACGATTTGATATTTTCTACGCTCAGACTTAGCAGGTATAGTAAAGTAGGATCACCATATTCTCTGGCAACATTGTCTACACGCTTTTTAGATATTCCATGGACAGATGCAAAGCCATTTCTACAAACATGTATCTTTATATTTCCTAATTTAATATAATACTTATGTGTAATATTGTAATGTCAAGTAAGTATTTGTTTTAATTTAAAGTTAAAAATTTCAATTGTGATTACAATTTTAAAATTGCTTTTGTAGTTTTAAATCATTTGATGGTTAACAATAACACACTGTGTCGTCATAATTTCGATTGCGAACAACTTGAACAAGAAATGCTACCAAGAAAATTTGCTCTTTTATTATTACTAGTAATAAGCAAAATAGAAAATTGTGCACCTATTATATCCTATGTATGACATTTCTCTATATATCTCATCTGTATGACATATATACAAATTACCTTGAAAATGTTCAGAAAAAGCTATTGAAAGCTTTATTCTTTTCAACACATGGCACGTATCCTGAGAAGGGTAGCTATGCCAACTTACTTACCTATTCTAATTTTAGTAGCATTTGTAATAAACATAAGATTTGTTCATTGTTATTCATTCATAAACTTATTCAGAACTTTTTAGATTCTAAACCTACAATAAATTAATTGCAATTTAACGTTCCTAGACCATCAAAGAGAAATTGTCGGACATTTGGATTCTGAATGCCTATTTCATGTCATCATACAAATTTTCCATTAATTAAAATGTGTCACTTATATAATGATATTCAAATTAATTGCGATATTTTTGGTCAAACAGTAACAAATTTTAAAAATGTTGTAATAACATGTTTCTCTTAAGTACGTATATTTTTTTAAAATTGTATCTTTTCTATTATATTGTGTTAAAATTTTGTTCTTTTTTGTATTGTGCACTACTTTATGATTTGTTCTGTAACTGGACGTTATTCAGTTTCGCAATAAATTATTATTATTATTATTATTATCAAAAAAATCCACGAAGATTAAATTTATTACTTAATTTTTGCCAAATGCTAAATGATTTGAAAATATTGAATATACAACATATGGACCCAAGATTTCAAAATTGTATCCTATCTCTTTTATAATTTTATTCTTGACTAGTAATTCATTATAATCTATACAAGAAAGAAAAGCTTTGATTGTCTCTCAAAAAAATTGTTTATTTGATATATTTTATGAACAAAATTTTATTACTACTTATTATTACTATTCCAAGTGTGAAGAAATTAATATAAATTAATATAATGTTTACGTTAATATAAATATTATTTAAATTTCCACTCTTTTAAAATTCATTATTTTTTTAATAACAATGTTTGCAACTTTGCAATTATTTTATTATTATTTTGCGTTTTCCGAACTTTTGCTGTTTTCTATTTCCTCTTTTCACTTCAATTCGTTTAAAAATATATATCAACTGTTTTTATTTTGATAAAACAAATATATTTATTTAGATCCAAAAGGCTGCAAGTCCTCTTACAGGGCCAGTACATAAGATAAATTACAGAAAATATTACAAAAAATATAATGAGCTGGTTATAAATAGTTAGAATAATTAGAAAAACATATCATGAGCAATAATAATACATTACAAGAATAGTGAGCAAAACAAAATCAAACTTTTTATTTTAAAACAAGTAATAATTATTTACCGAAACATTTAAATGAAGGTTGAAATGCATCAGCTGTATATTGATACTCATTGTATCAATATACAGCTGATGTATTTCAACCTTCATTTAAATGTTTCGTGACAAGCGAATGTAAACAATAATTATTATTTGGAATGGGGTAAATAAAAGTTCTGCTATGTTCGTGATGTCTATCTGTTGAACTGGTTTAAAGTCATAGTGTTGTCATTAGAGTAATGAACAAGCTTATAAAGATGACAGAGAGAAATGTGTCTCTGTCTGCCTTCAACAAAAAGAACTCTAAATTCAATTAACAAATCATTATAAGATATGTAATATAAATGTTATATTTTGCATAATATAAGTACCGAAGGAATCGTTTCGGGAAAACGAAAGTACATTACATTGAAGTACATTTAATGATAATTTATCATCAATACACTATTTACTAATAGTATTAATGTTATTTTTAAGTTTTGAGCAGTCACTATTGGATTCTATTATGTTATAAATTTTTAAATCGTCCGCATACATTGGTACCGGGCATTTTAGGTTTTCACTAATACCATCAAAATATATAAGTAAGAGCACCTTACTTGCTGCTGTACAAAATTTTGATCGTATGCCATTAATATCTACTAGTAATTGACGATTGCTTAAATACGATATTAAAATATTAATTATATTTAGATTTCAAAATCGTAAAAATTAACAAATTATGATTCAGCCTGTTGAAAGCTTTAGTAAAATCCGTATATACGACAAGTTGATGTTGTTTACCAGAATCGATGGCTTTTAACACTAACTGTGTTATGTTACACAAGTTTGTGGTAGATCTTCGTTTCAGAAAGCCGTGTTGTCGAATAGTCAGTTTTTCACTCACAATATAGTAAATATACTCAATTCAGATACTAACACTTTCAAAACGCAACACAAGCTCAAATACAAACTTCCTTGGTTCGTACAGCACATCAGAACAATCACGCACAATAAGTTCTGGAATCATATCGAGACCCATGCTAAATTTTGGTCTCAGATGTCGTAAATGCAGCCTAATATCACGACGTATATTCGTATTTTAGAAGAGGAAGATAAAAAATTAGCAAAACTATTAATAATTTTTACTGGTTCACTCACATCATCATTTTGATAGGTCATGTCCCCTGGTATAAGCGCCAAACTGTTTTTGTTGTTAAAGTAGCTAAATAACATATTTGATGCTTGTCTAATTCGTCACTCGTTGTCTTTGATATACTCCTTATGTGCCGCAGATATACTGTTCTTGCATGATCATATATACTGTTCTTGCAAGTACAATTTCCGAAACTTATGTTTTAAATTTAATTGTTTGTTTAGTTTTTGGTACATGTCGTTCAAATAAGAGGTGCATGTGTCGATAAAGAATATTGTAGGCTTCAACATCAGAACTTTATAATAAGCTTGACCAGTTGATCTCTGATATGTCTCTATAAAGAGCTAAGAAATTAGTTTTATGAAAACTTTAGTTTATGCTATTATTCATAAACTTAGATGATTCTGTTTAGAGCTATTTGAAATATTAAATGTTAACGTAGGGTGGTGATTATTTTCTCTGGCCAAAGGAAACATATTTCAACTGGCGAAATAATAATATCCAATATTCTTCCATTTGAATTTTAAATGTTATATTGTTTAGCGTTGTTATCTAAATATGTTTTTAATTCATCTAAATATTCGCATTGCATGTTGATTCTAAAACCTGGTATATTGAAATCAACTACAAATATTATGTTTTTATTGACATATTGTCGATTTGTTAAAAAATAAAGTATAGCTCTCAACCCTTAACGCAAGTTTCACATAAACACAAACAATTATATAAATGATATGGTTAACTTTAGTGGCGACACATTCTCTTCCATTACATTCACGCAGATCAAGTGTTAATTCTTCAGATAGATATTTATTATTTATTGCCACTAGTATACCTCCACCTCTACCAGATTGACGATAAGTTTTGCGTACACTATAATTATTAGGAAACTAGGAAACAATTCAGTTTCAGTTGTTTACTTCCTTGTGCAGCCATATCCCGGCAATTAAATAAATGTCATGATCATATGTTAGTATATTATTATAAAAGTTTAGTAATTTTTCAATTAAACCATGCACATTTTGATAAGCAAAATATAAAAGAATGGTTTTTCGAAGTGTTAGGTGCAGTTTATTTTTTATTTCATTCGATTGTTTTTTAATGATTTGGGGTATTGTTTAGAAATCTGATTATAAGATCCTTTTTTCCTAATGATTCACGCCTTTTAAGTTTAGTGACGACTGTATTATATTATTCTTGCCTAAACCAACTTTAATATTTCTATCCAATTTATTTTTGTTTTTCATTATAGTATGCACCATTGACGTATCTTATCACCCTTTTCAGCCATTCAGAAACATTTTTTAATATATATTGAGTTATCAATATTTACCAACATTGTATCAACTTTAACCAAATTATCATAATTATTGCTGTCACTATCAGTATTAGAAACTACTGGAACTTCAGGAAAATTATAAATAATTAAGTTACTCTCTCTGCGTCTGCGGTCTTCAATTTCATTAATCACACTGAGATTAGTAGATCTATTATGTTTTCTTTCTTAATATTCGCCATTTCAGATATTAGAATTTTTAATTAATTGTTTTCAGTTGTTAATTTGTCACACCTTAATGTTAAAACACTAATTTATTGCTGCAGCTCTTTTACCCATTTATCAAGATCATTTATAACCATATATCATTGCCAGTATATACAATATCACGGACACAGGGAATTTTTTCTTCGTCCTGGATAACAGTACTTATTACACTTAACACAAGTTGTTTTAGTTGCACTTATAATCGGGCATGTAATTCTCCAGGCTATTTATTTAGTGAATAAACTAAACTATAGGGAGAAACAAAATCACACAACGCGGTCGTGAACATTGCCTAATAGTACTTGATAAACGCAGATAACTGTTATTTTTATTTTATCTATTATGCATTTGCATATCTAGTAGACTCAATTTGTGTATCTAGACATATACTCATATCTTTTAGGTTTTTTGAGCGTATTGTTAATATGAGCATCATCCACAAGAATCATATCATAGTTACGTACTTTTTTTATAATAACTAGATTTTATAGAGTAGTGTAAATATTTGGATCTGATTGCGTTTTATCGGAGTGCTCGAGAACACCAATATTATATTTCATTCTACACAAAATAACTAATCTTTTTATTTGTCGAGTTAAATATAGATAAAATACATTTTCAATTTCAGTTTATAGTTGTAATTCAATTTGAATCAAACCATACAGAATACTTATTACAAAATATATTAATTATAATTTCTTTGCGGAAACTCTAAAATAAATTCAAATAAAAAGCTACAAATTTGAACAACAGTTCAAAACAGTTTTTATAAAAGTTAGTAATTAGCCGCAAGTATAAATTTTAAAATATATTTTTTACATCGAATAATTTCAATATTTAGACATTATCCGAATTATAATTATTGTATAAGATCTAATATTACACCTATTAATATTAATTTTATTTTGTGAACTACAAGTATGTGCTACCAAGTAACATGGAGAGAATATGTTAGCATCTGCTTTGGGACAATATCGTTATATCGTTGCGAACACTTTATGGTTGCTACAGCATTACAAACAAGATGTGCAAAATATAGGTCAACATATATGATATAAACCTCGACAGAAAAGTTTATTAGTGGACATAGGAAAATAATCATAAGCGGTGTCCTACTGAACCAATAAGTCCAATACATACCTTTTACATTACATTTTTCATAAATAACTTGTTTGACGTTAAAACACATTTTATCATATAGAAATTTGTTCTTGAGTTACGTGAAGATTTATTTAAATGCACTTAATATGATAAAAGCATTAACACTTTCTTCATAATTTAATTAATTAATTATGAAGAGTTTTTATCATATTAAGTGTATACTATGTCATGATGAAGCCTGGTCTTTTGAGGCTTCTTATCATCATTTTCACATTTTGTTATTCAGCGTTTATGTATTTATATAATTTTAAATTCTATTCTCGATATATTTAAAAACTTGCAAAGCATTTTGCAGGTACTCTTTCTGTGTAAATTATTACCATCGCCGGATGCAGATAATATAACAGTCACATGATACACACAAAAATCATTCCATTCATTCGCCAATATCCACATGAATCGATTCCGTCGTCGAATAAAGGAATAATCGTATCTGTATGTTTGTAGGCAGGATTTATTGCAGGGTCCATTTCCTGTCTATTTAGGCACCCTTAAAAATACACAATGAGAGACAGAAAGACATTTCGGACGGTTTGGTCGGGCGACAAAGGGATAGCACGGATTCGGAAAGGGTTTATTAGAATCGGTCGATCGACGGATTAAAATGGAATGCCCGAACGACTCCTGTTTGTTTAGGCGGGAGACCCAAGGAGGAAATACCTGTTTAGTGGCAGCGGGACATAATTACGACCATTGTGTGAATAATGGACGACGGGATGTATTAGTGGTCACCCACTGGGCGCACCATAAATATTGGTTAAGTACTAGACGTCGATCGATTAAGCAAATTAGTTTAGCAACCAGACGTCGTCTAACAGAATTTGAAAAATTTAAGACTTAAATGATGTTCGATTATTAACTATCAATAAAGGAATACTCTACTATAGTTTATACATAATACAGTAGTTGGTTTCGAATCAGACCCCCAGACATTAAAAAATGCAATTTGTATATAAATATAAACGAAAATTAAATTAATAGTAAATATCTATAACTTAATTTCAAAAAGCTTTTAGTTGAAACTGTCAAATCAATTTAAAATGTCTTATTTTATAACTCGGTATTTTGTTTAAATTTATTAATAAATATCTAATTACTATCCTTTCGCCACCTATTACGATAAATACTAAGAAAGGTAGTTATATATTTAGTCTAAATAATATAAAACATATATGGTTAGATGTTTATCAATTGTATTAAATTTACATTATAGTCCAAGATAACATGATTCAAACTCTCTTTTCTATAAGTAATATAAAAGAAGTCAGCTATGTTATAACTAATAGACTGAAAACTTTCCTAAGAATAGACAAATTGTGACTGATAAAGTCGTTAGTATATCAATGTCTGGAATATATCCTTTTAAAAATAAAACATCTTTCAATGAGCAATTAATTAAATGAAATAATAACTTTCTTGACAACCAGAGATGATTAAATAATATGGAATAGAAGAGAAAGACGTGCGGGGATGGAGGAGGACTTGTAATTAATGGACGGAGATGAAACGTTTAAGCATAACAAAGGGTCTTTGAGAAAATTTAACATTTCGCCGGAGCGCAACACATCCTGAGAATAAAACAATTCCATTAGAGATAACCTCGGCGTCGTCGCCGAAATAAATGGCATCACAATGAAATAGGAAATGGGGGATAATAAAGAATGCGACGTCCGTCACACACTCGAGCAGGAATCGTCGCCTCCATCATCATCATCATCATCATCGGAGTGGAGTGATCAATTATAATTAAGCGAGGTTTTAATGAAATACATCTCAATTTTTCAGCCCCGGAGCTGGAGATCTAATTAGTAAACTTCAAAGTGGAAGTCATTTACACAAAGTTAATCCCGACCAGGGCAACTCAATCTAATTTAATTAACCTAATCCCGAACGATCCGGATTAATCAGCGCCTCTCAACATCCACCGACATTATTAATAACTACAATTCTTGGGGCTGTTCAGGTGTCTCGGGGTGTTACATTTTCAAAGGGGATTTTGTGTTTAGCTTGTACAGAACGCAGGGCGATCATCTAATTAGTGTACGTGCGGATTCATTAGCAACTAATCGATTGTAATTTTGAACAGGGGTGGTTACCTCCTGTATTCTGCTTAATTTATTAACAGTCATTGGCATTTCGCAGTCAGCGCTGACCTATCCAACGAAATTAGAGTTAAATTTATAGCCAGCTTGATTAAGTAAATTGATTCAATGGAAACCATGGACGAGGACATTCTAAACTCTTCTAAATGAGTTCAGTGTTAACAAATGTTAGCTATAAATCTAACGTAAATACTAACGTTCTGCAAATAGAAACTGTGATTTAATGAAAATGTTGGTAGCGACCGTTACTATGCGATAGTTCATTTTAAAAGGGTAAATGAAAATAATTTTTATGTTTTTATACCACCATTTATTGTATAATATATACAATATATTATCAATTTATGACACAACTATAGTTTCGACCTTTGCAGGTCATTATTAAGTGTTGTGTCAAAAATTGATAATATATTGTAAACTTTGTGTATATTATACAATAAATAGTGGTATAAAAACTTAAAAATTATTTTCATTTACCCTTTTAAACTGTGAGTTTAATTATATTTTTATAGTTTCTGATCTAGAAAATGTTACCAATTAAAATATGTTTAAAAATGCATTGAAATGTGGAGATGCCAATCCAATAATAACAGTTCTTTATTACTACAGTTTTACATACCATATATATGAATAGTTATATAATAATTATTCAATGCACAGCATGTGTCTGTAGTAGTATGGTGATTTTCCCCCATATAGTTACTTGTATGCTTTTAAACAAGTAGCATACAAGACATTATTATCTAAGTGGTATTTTTTCAATTATAAAATTTGATTAATATTTCTAAGTGCTATTGATTAGTTGACATCAATATTCGAAATGTAGATAAAATATGGTTATTTATTAAAATTTTGTATAATATTCATATCCGTAATTTACGGTTTATTTTCTATAAACTGGAAATTGTGTAGTATATTTCAACTCTATATATTAAACTTTTAAATTGAAAATTATAATTTTGTAAGCTTTATCTTATCGCTCTAGCAAACAACACTATAAATTTTTAAAAAGTTTTATTACATAACGTTTAATCCATCTGTCACCTATTCAAACTAAATAGTATAGAACATATATGGTAGGGGTTATCAAAATACATAATGTATCCTGAAAGGGAACCTAGCCATTTTTATGCGGGGGACGTACCCCTTCGTCATGGAATACAAGAGGATTGCCATAGGCATGTTCCCCCGGGTGCCACTTTGTCAATCTTCGTCTAACCTTTATTAATTACCGCCTCACAGCCAACACTAAACATTAGGATGCAATTGCAATAAAATGATTACATGCAATATATTTATTATTATTTTGCTATAATACTAAACATGTTAATAGCTGGGTATAGCTCCTGCCATAGTACCCTTAAAAATTATATATAACTCCCCCTTAAAAAATACTGACACCGCTTCTTACTTGCACTAGTAGACACTAGGCGCCTCCCCTAGTGCCCTAGTTCCACGGAGAGTGTCTCCTTTTGGACTGCCATTTATCGCATTCATCTATAGTGTGCTCGCAGTTGTTTCTCTCACCTTAGCATTGGGAGCAACGTTCTGTAGTGGGCTTGCCTATTCTCACGAGCTTACACACCCGTGTTTCCAAAGGATCTGCTTTAGGAAGTGGTCCATCTCGCCGTGTGTTCTTTGCACCCATGGTTTAAGATGAGGTATTATCTTACGCGTGAACCTCCTTTTGTTTCAACCACTATACCTCAGCTGCCAACTCTATTCCTGGCTGATCCAGCCTTCAGCCTTAGTAATCCTTCTTTCTGTCCCATATCAAATTGTCCGGAAGGTTTTTTCCCTCTCGTTAGCAATAACCCATCCGGTGCTTCTCTGGACACCGTTCGGTATCCCCTGATAATCATTTGCATTCTCTCCATGTTACTTTTATAGGTTATGCAACAAGCTTAAGCTGTAACAGCATTTAGGAGATTTATCGAGTGAGTCCTGCCCACCCTTTTTCCTAACCATCTCATCAGATTCTACTCTACTGCACAGCTGTTAGCTGGTGATATTGTCCCTCTTTCTAACGTATCGCTAGTGGGTACTACTATCAACGCTGCCAGCAGTAAGCCTGTCCTCCTCTTATTAGAAGAGTATTGACAAGGTTGGGTGCCCTTGCATACCGTAGATCATCTTCACCTCCGGTTTACAATCAACGCTACAACACCTGGTCGGGGGGATCTGGCCAGACTACCCCTCTTAAAGGGGTTCTCCTTCATCTAGCTCTAAAACTAAAAGTGTAAATTTAAAGTGAAAAAATGTCAACGTGACATAATATATTTAATAAAAATGTTTTCTTTCTGGAAACCCTTTACTAGTAGCAGAGCCAATAAAGCAGCAATGGACGAGAGTGGAAGATCATGTGGACGTGAACTTGAGCCTTTCCATGTTATGTCGAAATTATTGTATCCATTTTTTTAAATTATTTGTAAGCTTTCCGAAGCAATTATATTCACACATTGGATAGATAAATAAATATCAAATATTAAATATATCTTAAAATGATCATTCGTTTCTGAGATATAGCGCCCATCGACACACACACACTCACACAAACACACAGACACAGACATAATATTTTTTTCAGAAATTAGTGGAATTGTCTCAAGGGGAGCTCCTCTGAAACGAGTATTTCCTTTAAAAATGTTTAAATAATTTTTACGAAAACAATACTTTATAAAAATATATAAATAATAGGAAATAAAGAAGTAAGTAAAACTGCATGATGGACAGGAGGCATAATGAAGAAAATAAAAGACAAAAAAGATAAATGGAAAAAATACCTGCAAACTGAAAGATAATAACTATGAAGAATAAAAATATTAATATTTAAATACACATGATAAACATTAAAAACAAATACGGAAACATAATTATAGGTGAAACAAAACTATAGAAGGATGGCGCTAAAGAAAAGAACAGCCACAGAAAGACATCAGTATGATAGCGATAGAAAAAAAAGGGTAAAAGAAATAATTAACAATCTAAACAATGGAAATATGCGAGGAGTAGATTAAATAACTCCTGGAAAGATGAAATACATGATGGATAGAGTAATGGAAGATTTAATAATATTTTTGAAGGAAATAGTAGAATACGGAAAATACCTAGGAAATGGAACATAGGAATTATACTCTCAATACATAAGGACGGGGATAAAAAAATGTAAAAATTACAGAGCCATTACAATAGCAAGTGTACCATTTAAAATATTAACAAGAATTTTATTTAAAAAAAAGCTGAGATAAATAAGGAGAAACAGTATAGGACAATTAAAATGGATTCAGAAAAAGAAGAATTATGCAAGATGAGATATTCATAATAAGACAAATAAGTGAGAAACTAATAAACAAACACAGAGACATACATATGTTTTGTAGACTTGGAAAAAGCATTCGACTTGATAAAAAGAGAAGATATATGGAAAAACTAGAAAACAGAGATACGAAAAAACAATGATAAACTTACTAAAAGCATATACTGGGAAAATCAAAAAATAAAAATGAAAAATGATGATTCAATTACATTTAAAATAAAGAAAGAAGTGAAAAAAGAATGCATGCAAGTCCAATGCCATTTACATTTGCATTAGATAAGGCAATTAATGAAACAAAGCACAAGGTGAAAGTAGTAAAAATTGAATAATAAAAAATGGAGTTAATTCACCTGACATAACTACTATTTGCGGAAAACATAGTGGTGATAACATAAACATGAAAATGAAAACAGAAAGAAAACAACACAAAGTAATAATATAAAAAAAGAAATTAGAACAAATGTAACAAGATTAAGGAACAAGAATACAAATAGGAAAAGAGATATAATAGGCAAAATAGAAAGGAAATAAGGAAATAGCATGAATAGTATGAAAACAGAAATAGTTAAAAAAAGACCTACCCTGAAATATAGTATCATAGACCAAGAAAATACACGCAGTAGTAAAAAAACAATAAAGAAATATCAAGAAAGTACTGGAACAATACAATAAGAGAAAAAGCTCAAAGAAAAAGGGAAATAGAAAGAAATGGAGGAAATTTACCATAAACCGTAAGGTAGAAGAAATATGATGAATAAACACTATCAATCAATTTATTATTTGTCAACTGTTTAGAAAAATAATCAGTTTCTTCATTAATATGAAAATATGATAATCCTACATTATTTACAAAATATAGAAATATAATTTTTGTTTATATTTTATTCTTGATCTACCATCTATTAAACGTCAGCTACAATTTGACTGCCAGGTACAAAAACATAAAGTTATATGGAGCTATAAAACATTAACTAACAAACTGTTTTCTGTCTTCTGTTATAATATGTTTTCTATCTTCCATTTCTGAACCATTATAAGTAAAATTATCAGCAAATTAGTTATCGTCTGACTTTTTTTAAATACAGAAATATGAATTTTGTCAACTGTCACTATGAAACGTCTGGATCTGGATCGAATGTGTCAGGGGTGATCAAATCATTGACCAGAGTACCTAGGCCTCACTAGGCCCGTTGTTTGATTGTGCTGCTTGTTTCCGGGTGTTGTGATATTCTTTTACTAGTCAGAGGTGATCTTGTGATCATTCACTGCTAGTATTGCTGCCTAGTAAGGATTTGGATGTTCTTATCACGAATGTCACGGTGTAGGATTACTTTTGCCCCATGGATGATGCCAAAGATCTCTGCTTGCTTTTCTAGGGGTATAGCTAGTAATATGTCCGTTTGTTGCGAGTAAATATCCGCCCCGGATCCTCTTTTTGTTTTAGAACCATCGGTGTTTCCCCACCCTCTACACTCCCGGTTCCTCTTTTTGTCGATACATAATAGGGTCTATTGAAGACCTAGCAGGGTTGCAAATTGTCCGTCTTCCTTTCAAGGAAGGGTGACTTCTTGACAGCTTCCTCTAAGAGATGACAGTGTCTACCAACCCCGCCTCCTTTGTACAAGAGTCCAACTGAGTTTAGGCGCAGTGCTGTCGCCGTGGCTATCTCCGCTACATATAAGTCGAGAGGTGGAAGACAAGGCATTGCTTTCATTGCTGCAGTGGGTGTTGTTGGTGCCCCAGTCGTGCTGAGACATGTTATCCTTTGCAACTGAGTAAGCTGCTTTGCTGAGGTTTTCTGTCTGTCTCTGGGTTACCATTGGTTTGCTTAAACATGCATTCATCTGTAAAATATATATTATTTAAAATATTTGGTTCTTCTTCCATTTTTCATAATAGTTTAGGACCTATCCTTTCTTTCTAAGTCCAGTGATAAAGACTTAAACGTCTTTAAAAAACTAAGTATATATTAACAAAATTAAAACAAAAACTCCATTATTAAGTAAAATAAAAATAATTGCGTTGCCATTACTATAGTTGGAACCTGGCTGAACAAATATATTTCCAATTTCCAGTTATTAAACTAAAATATTTTTTGATCAGATTGATGATAGAGGTGGCACAATTTTAATTGATTCTTACAAACATTTAATATCATCTAATATATACTCGAATATTTCAATTGAACATTTATTTAATTTACTCAATACAAAAGACTTAACTGAATAGTTGAGGCTGTTACTTGTTGAAAGTTCATATTCTAATAACTTTGGTAACCAAAGTGATTACAAAAGACTTATCCCATAAAATGTGGCGTTTATATAAAATCAGTCCCGTTTATTGAAAAATAAAACAACCACTTTATCAGCCTTGAAGATATTAAGTGGGTTATTCGAGTAAATGAAAATGTTGATATGAGTTAACGAAACAAATTTGACACTTTTATTTACTTTATTAAATGGTACATCTACCATTTAATAAAAAAATTAAAAAAGCCAAATTTGGGTCATTTCTTCACTTGAAGATATTGTTGAACCCGTTGGGTGTGACAAATTGATTATTTGTGAGTTTAAACCAGATAATATAGTTTTGATTAAAACACTTAGAACCTTTCTTCAATATTTTATTTTGATCCAGATGCACATTTCGGACACAAAGTGTCAATTATTATAATGGACACTTTGTGTCCGAAATGTGCATCTGGATAAAATATTGAAGAAAGGTTCTAAGTGTTTGAATCAAAGTTATTATTACCTTCAAGTAACTGAATCAACCAAAATCAGATAATATAGAATATACCAGACTCAATCCGTTTATATATGAATTAACAGATTATTTTGGTCTTTTTAAATTAACAACATACCTAACTCGCTCATAGAATATTTTCCTACCTAACAATTAATTAGTAATATTGTAACAATAGAAAAAAGTCCTGCTTAATCAGGTAAATCATGGATTAAATAATAAGTTTCTTATCTTCATTAAATGCGCCTTGAAAATATATTTATCGCAATCAATTATCGCTGCCTCTTGGATATCTAGGGATATCTTCTTCTAGCCTGAAGAAAACTGCGCAGGCATGTAAAAGCTAAGCTAAACATGAGATTATAATTATTTATGAAACATAGAACCCTCACTTAAATTAAAACCACAATTCTTTTGGCAGTTTGCAAAACATTTAAAAAAGAAGATGAATTTCCAAACATAATTCTATGACTCTAACAAGATGTTAAAATTATATTAACTTTATTTATTTAACCAATTCTTCTAAATTGAACAAAGTAGAAAGTGTTAGAGATCTTGGAGGGATATTTGATTCAAATTCAAGTTTTTTAACACACAACAGCAGCAGGAAAAGTTTTTGAAAAAAATGGGGTATATACTTATATAGCGATTGGGAAAAAATTTAATCAAAAACTCCATCTAGAGTATGCATAATCTATTCGGACATCACATACATTTGCCAACTTTACTCGCCTTGAATCTATACATAATACATTTTTGCGTTGTATGGAAGATAGGGTTATATTATGTCCAGAAAAAATATTCAGATATAAAGAATAGTCTGAAATGAAATTAAAGAGCGTGCAGTTATGGGTGAATTTGGTATTTTGACTATTAAATTGATCCTTGGATTCACCAAAAACTTTAGAGCAATTATCTATTCATGTGTCTCAGGGGAAAAATAGCTCAACCAAGATTTTTCACCTGGAAACCTTTCGGAAAGCCATAATTCACGCCTGATGAATTCTGCAACCATATTTTAGAATAATAATGGTTTAATTTAATTTAATTGGAGAAACGTACTCTTCTTTAAAAACAACATTGAATAATATTTTTTTATTCATTTCTTAATATTATTTTCATATATAATAAGTTGTGTTTACATGAAACACAATTGTACGCTCGCATATAGAGAATAATTTGAGTTTTATATGTTTTATGAATTATAATTGTTTTATAGTAGTAGTTGTGTTTGGCAATCGACCACGTTGTCCTTCCGCCATGTGTCATTTGTGTATTTGTGTGTGTGTAAATGAGCTTGTTACTTTAAAGGATCGCCCCCGTCACTCTAAAGCACCATTAATTGTATCCCAATGGTGAATGGTACCGGTCACCCATCCAACTACTGACCTGAACCAACGTTGCTGCACGTCAGTTCGGGGCCGTAACCGAATTCGCCACCACCGGCGTGTAAATTGTTTTATATTTTCTTGTAAAATGATAAATAAATATTATTGTTAAGTATGGTAAAATAATTAAAGTGCTAAAGATATTTTGGCGTATAAGAATGGCAAAGAAAATATGATGTTATTAGAAAATTTTATAATGTTCATATCTCTTAAACCCCAACTTTACTGTTGTTTTTAGAAAATAAAAATTATGTAGTATATATCAAGTATATTCAACTATTAAATTTATTTTAAAGTTGTTAACATGAAAAGTTAATTTTGTAAGCTTCATCCGATTACTGTATGTAGTATTTGAGTAATTAATCACCGTAAACGTTTTAACTATATTATTATTCCGTTTGTACTTACATAACAATTAACCTAAGCGGCAAATAATATAAAATTAAACGTTAGTCTGCACATAGCTACTTTCTGAAATGTGAATTCAGCAACGTTTAAAAATCGGAGCAAACACACAGACCGTACAATATCCAGCAGACTGCAGAAAAACGTGCCTTATAGTATCAATAGGGAATGTTCCCAACAGTTAAGCGCGCTTTATTTCGACACGGATATGTGACTTTCGTACATTTACAGCAGGAACACGGAGCGGCGATGTACTTTCCTGCAATTTACGCGCGACGAAAACAATATTTTCAAAACGTGTTCTTGTATTTTACAGTTGAATTTTCGCTGCTCCAATTACACGCACCGTTGCCTGCGGTTGTGCCGAAATGTGAATAAACACGAGCCGCTGCACACACGTCTAAAATTTTAATATTTTATCAACAAACGTGGCGGCTTTATCTGAATAGTCATTTGATGACCTCGGAAATTTGATGAAATTTCTGATATTACCGAAACATACCCTCGGAGAATTTTAATATCCGTCGATGTAGCGTTCAGATAAGGTGAAATTCTTCTAATTGCACCTCTTGAATTTTGAATTTTATTATCCAGCCAGCCGGGTTTATGCTAATCGCATAACCCAACGAATTGTTTAAATTTGTTTAGATCGATAGATTAAGGTAATTATTATACGAATGTTATTGCATTATTAAAATGAATAGCTTGTGAAACTTGTTTAATGCATGTCTTGAGCACTTAATATAAAAGAAGACTATGTTATATGTTTTTTTTTTATTATTCTAGGTAGCAAAATGGTTTTGATATATTATCTTAAATTATACGTAATGTTTGCATATTTACGATAATTATTAGGTTACAGAGATAAACACTGATACCATCTCTATATTTTCTATCTAAAATTTTAATTTATTTCTTCTTTTATATATGACTTTTATATTGTCCTATAAAATTGGCTCTGTGGCCTATAAAACATATACTTCATCGTTTTTATATTGGTATTTTTTTAAAATTGTAGTTACCATAAGTTAAAATATATTAAAATCCTTCAGTTCGTTGTAGAAAATTAAATAATAATTTAAAATACAAAAACATTTCGTGAATCTACAACTATGAGTATTACTAAGACTACAAAACAAATTAATTTTGAATCAACTACTTCTCTGGCTAATACTTTGACAGATATTGAATGATTAATTAAAATTAATTTGCGTGTTACAAATAGTACATCTATCAAAGCAGCACTAATTTGAATAAAATTATTTCTATTGAATAAACTATTAAATAATAAAATGTACGTGAATATAACATAAAAAGTTATGAACAAAAATTGAATTTAGACTGATTTCATTAAATTAAGTTAGCAGTTAAAGCAATTAAAAGAATATAGCATTCAAGTTTACAATAATCTGCAGACACGTGTGTCGATCTTTCGATCACTTCAGTACAGATTTATTATATAATAAATACAAATAACAACATTTACTAAAATAAATTTAATTTATATTTCATTATATTTATTTTAGTAAATGTAGTTATTTGTATTTAAAATCAATTTTATATATTTTTTTTCGGAAAGTATTGCTTTACTTCCATATTTGTTTGCATATAGTGTTTTTAAAAATATAAGAGTTGGAACCGAGATAATATAATATAATCCTCGAACAGGTCGATTTATGTTCTCTATTGCGCACTTTCTGTCGTATTAAAAAATATTGTGATGTCGGTAAACGGAATTCGATATTTTTTAATTTTGCAGAGCTATTAATTATTTCTAAAGTTTACTTCAATGCAACTGATCTTCTTCTATGTGCCATATCCCTTAACATTGGCAATCACTTCCGCGAATCTATTTCTATCTTCCGCCAGTCGAAATGCTTGTTCTGCACTACGAATACTCGTCCAATCTCTGATAGTCTACAACCATGAGGATTATTTCCTACTGATGCTAGTTGTAGAATGTGGTAACTGCTGCCCTGTAATATGTGTCTAAGGTATGACATTTTTCAACATTGAATTATGAGCCCTCTATTGACATTTTCTCTGCGTAAAACTTCAGCGTTAATTAATTGATCAATCCATGAAATGTGTAACATTCACCTATGAATCCCCATTTCAAGGGCTTCTAAACGATCAAAGCGATTCAAAGTCTACCGGCTTTCTGTAGAATTTCTATAAGCTTCGCATGCTAAATACTGCCGAAGGCTATCTCATAGTTAAAAAAAAACAGACAGCGACGTCTTTGCGTTGTTCACGGCAAATAGAACCTCACTAGTTCCGAAAGAATTTCTTTCAAGGTTTTTTCACGTTTCTTCCGGATTTTATTATGTACAATTTTGTATTAGCCTATGGTCGGTATATTTTTCGCTTGCTGTTTTTAAGGGAGCGACTTTAACCAAACTTCTAGAATTGTACAGGTGTCATATATACTGTTGGAAACTTTTACAAGTATTTGAATGTTGTCCTCAGTTTCAATACTAAATATACCGGTATATCGTCCAGTCCGGGGCATTTACTATTTTCAGCTGTTTTTACAGCATATATTATTTCGGGTTTCAGTATTTTCGGCCCTTCTTGGTTTTGATATTAGGCCATTTCCATTGTCTTGGAACAGAACAGTGATGTACTTCTCCCAAGTTTTTTATGAGAACATGCTCGTATTATTGGTACATCTAAGTTGTCAATCAATACGGTGTGCACTTTCTTCCTATATAGGCTGGAAACTTCTTTTAGTTTTTTTAGCATATTGAACATATCGTGCCTAGAATGTAGGTACTCTATTTACACGCATTTTTCTCTCATCCAATGATCCTCTGCAGTACGTATGTTTGCTCTGACCTTTCTCTATAATTCCTCTTGCATGCCCAGAACGATTTACAAAGCTTCCTTTGCTCCATGAGAACCAGAATGTTAGCTGTCATCCAGCTAGTTTTCATTAACTTGGCTTTATCTCTAGTATGTTCACTTAGTACTTCCGTTATTTTGTCTTTTAGCCTCCTCCATAGAGATTCTGCATCTTGATCTGGTTGTTGGATTTCGCTTATTATGAATAGCCAGCTTTTTCTTGGTATTTTATTCTTGCAGTAACTCAATTATTCCCGAGGTCATGTTTTCCCAGATGTCTATATCTTATTAGTTTTTAATTGTACTTCTATGGACGATATAATAGGGACATGGTCGGACGAGGTATTCCCTACTGGGAATGTAGTCACCTATTTGATTGAATTCCTAAAGGGCTTGTTTGTTAATATGAAATCAATTTGGTTTCTAATGGGGTTCTCTGGTATGTAGAATGATACGATTCAAGTATACAGGGTGTCCCGTAAATGCGGGGAAATGGCTGAACCATAGATTTCTGAAGTCAAAATATGACGATTTAACGCAACTTATCTATATCCAAAAATTTAAGGTTAAGCCGGAATTTGGCTTCAAAGTTTCAAATTTTTTTATTTCTTTTGTTTATAACAATTGAACGCTTTATTCGATTTGAATGAAATTTATTATTCATAACTACATAATATAATACATCATTTCAGTTATTATGGTCATTAGTGATTGACAGGAAGTATAAAATAACAGTAGTACCACCACTTAAAAACTAAAATATTTTTTTATTGGTGCATCCAATAAAAGCTAAAAAAATATTTCTTGAAAGACCAATTAATTTTGAAACTTTTTTGTATCTTAATAATATTTGATATCATTTACGGTTTTTACACAAAAAAATAAAATATGAATATAGTAGGCAGTTTTGCACTCATTAATAAGTAAATCAACTTATTCAATTGAATAAAAATTAAATAATATTAATTGATACAATAAATCAAAACAACATCTAACACGTTTTAAACAATTTACTTCGCAAAATCCTAATACAAGCAAGAAATCTGTTTGCTGCAAATGTGAATATTTATGAACTATAATAAAGTTAACAATAAGTGATTTAAAGACACTCAGTAATTATTATTTTACATAATTTACATTTTTTAAACAAAGACGGCCACGAAAAACATATATTTTCGATTTGATGGAAAACTAGATTTTGTTTTTACTAGATAAAAAAAATATTGTGCGAAAACCGTACAAGATAATAAATTTTATTAAGAGACAAAAAAGTTTTAAAATCAAATTCTCTTTTAAGCAGTATTTTTAGTTTTTATTGGATGCACTAATAAAAAAATATTTTAGTTTTTAAGTGGTGGTACTACTGTTTTCTATATTTCCTGTTAATCACTAATATCCATAATAACTTAAATGATGTATTATACTAAGGTAGTTATTAATAATTAATTTCATTCAAATCGAATAAAGCGTTCAATTGTTATAAACACAAGAAATAAAACATTTTTAAACTTTGAAGACAAATTCCGGCTTAACCGTATATTTTTGGATATAGATAAGGAATCTATGGTCCAGCCATTTCCCCGCATTCACGGGACACCCTGTATAAGCGGTACATTAATAGTTTGTATTAGGTATTAGTAGCAACCATGTCATAATCTTGGCAGAATCAATATAATACATCCTCTCTCTCGGTGCTCTGTCCCAGACCATATTCACCTATTTGATCTCCGGGTTTTCTCTGACCTAACTTAACGTTGGTGTAGCCCGTTATGAATGTTATCTCATTGCCCTTTAATTTTTCAACCAAGTTTCTTAGTACCTTGGAACACTTGTATCTCCTAGTCATACTTTTTCCGTCTTAGGCGTATAAATTTGAATGATATTTATTTTAAAGGGGTTATTATTTATTTGGAGGAATATGATTCTATCCGATGTCGGTCCAAATTACATACATATTTAGTGTATAAAGAGAGCAACTCCATTTATGTAATGCCTATCATCTTTCTTACTGCCCGAGTAGTATAGTGTTTCTTTTAGCCTTGTTGCTTCTAATGCTAAGTTTTCGAGTTTACCAGCTGCATAAAGTATCTCCTACCACGAAGAACAGACGCTGTCGAATAGCCGCCCCTCTAGGAATAGACGCTCTTGTTCCTTTATCAATTCTCGCTGCCCTTGTTTAGTTTCTCCTCTAGGTCAATGCATTTTCCGGGAAGTGACGCTTTGAGCAATAAACAAGAGTTGGGTACCCTGCCAAGACCGTCAGGTTTTCCAGGGAAAAATATGCTATTTCTGCAGCGTCACCCCATACACCCCGCAGTGCCAATACAGAGTTTAAAATCATGCAAAATATGAGACTTATTGGCATACCATGATTTTTTAGATAGCAATAGATCTGGTCATTAATTTGCCCCAATGATGAGATCCAAAAAGATCTAAACCGGTCCGTTTAGAAAATTTGAATTTGCAGAATGAATGTGTCAAATATGTGCAATATATGCTTTAAATTTAATTATTCCTTCTAAAAAAAGATAGTGCATGTTATTTTAAAACGTTGTTGTCAGTATCATTTACTTTAAATTTCTTTAGAGAAGTTTCAGCTAAAAATATCAAACCAAGAATGATAAGGTCAACACAGTTAAATACCATAATGAAAAGCTGACTTTACTTTCCAAATGTTATAATCTCCCAAAATACAAATTTGTTAACACTACAGAAATTATAAAATATAAGCGTATATTTACTGTCCATTGTGTAGAAAAATATTTCATTGCAATAATCAGTAATACTACTAATTTGATATTCTTATGAAATTAAAAAAAAAAGTGATGTGGTCATTATAGCACATTCTCTATACATTTCTCGAAAACTATGACGTTTACGCAAAAGGGCTATTCTTAATAATTTGCTTAATTTTGGATTATTTACAATTAACTGTTATATAAATTTCATGCACTTAACTCATATAGTTTATTAGCAATAGGTAAAAATTATTAATTTTTAATTGCTTTCTCGCAAGTTAAAAACTTTATTAAAAACATGTTTTAATAAAACTTGTTTAGTTTCTCATTCTCTTTTGTTTGAATTTTTTTTTCAAAATTAGAAAAATCTGAAAAATAAGAAAACACTTTGGGTAAACATCCACTTCCGGTTTATGAATGTTCACCACAAGCTTTTGAGTTCCAGTTTTTGACGATAAAACCTTAAGTTTAAAGTTTTATCTCAATCGATCATTCGTTTTTGAGGTACAGCGCCCACCGACAGTCCCACACACAGACACAATTTTGTTTTTTTTTTCAGAAATTAGTGCAATGGTCTCAGAGGACCTCAAAATAGATATTTCCGTTAAAAAAATTCAATAAGTTTTCAGGAAAACTTTCCCTATATGGAATATAATAATAATCATATCATATATTTCGATTTTCGAAAAAAGCTTTATCCGCAAACTTCTAGAAAATATAAAATAGCAAATATAATCAAAAAACAAGAAACATCCCTGATCGAAAAAAAAACTAAAAGAAATAAACCTAAAAGCACCTATGTCTAAATATATACAAAGAAAATATACCAATACATCAGTTAGTTTCAAATTGTCAAACTCATTTATAAGATATACACGATGTCGATCAAAATAACTCGATAAAAAAAACTATAATTAGTTTAAAAACTATAATTTGTTTTTTTGTAAAAAAAAAAACGTATTTACATCTATACTAATATCGGAACTAAGGAACATTATTAACGAATCACTGTAATATAATTCCTAATCCCTAAGAACGTGAAGTACAGAAAACACTAGATATCCGACTATGCCAAAATTATTTGAATTTTAATACATTTACGCCGAAGAAGATAGATTGTGCATAAAAGCTTCAACGTCACCACGTTTTACAGAAGTGTATATGAAATAGTTAGAGGAAAATTATTAGAGATCCAGAAGAACAGAAGACTACATTCTAATTTTTTGCTTTATGTAGATAAGTAGACGATGTTCTTTTATATTGACATATAGAGCTCTGCAAAAATTTAAACATTCTGAACCAGAAAATTCAATTAATGATGAAAAAAAACGAGAGATAAAAATAAATCAAATAAAGATTCAATCCAATTAATACAAATAAAATATTTAGCAAATAATGCCTACATGTAACACCTATGGCAATAGATCACTAGAATAAGAAACTTAACAGTATTTATAAAATAGCCAACAATAACGGTTGGAAGATAATAACAGTATCGAAATTAGTCAAGACGAATCTGAAGTCAGCACAAAAACCAAGAAGCCATTAGATGTATAACAATATAACATAAAAGCAATATAATTAATTTGTCTAACAGAACCGTAAATAATAATATTGAAACAAGAGATAAAGTAAAAAAGAAATCATAAATATACAAAATTAAATTTATGAATTGTTACGAATTGTATATAGGAAAAATAATTAGGATGATATATTAACATCATACTGCATAAGATATGCAATACCGATTAAAATCAATGACATAAAAAAATAAACTTACCAGTACCGGAACTAAGGGACGTTATTAAGAAACCAATAAGAGCGCGAAAAAAAGACGAAAAATAATAAATCTCTGCCTAATTGTTTGGCATGCACGCCTAAGAACATAGATTCCCTCCGAAAGCTAAACATAAACAAAAACTCAAACAAAGTTTTTTTGTATCGGCAAATTAGACACGTTTCTAAAAAAACAGCCTAAACCACAAAATTCATTTGATGGATTTAACAATAGATATAAAAAAATAATAAATTATAATATTCTATTTTTATTCTTTAGAAAGTCTGACCATTAGGACCAACATCATACTGAACGACTCGTTTCTATCAATACAAATAAATTATTCAGTACTTGATGCAACTTCTACTAATCACACCTATGAAAATCGATCACTATAGTGGGGAACATTTGAATGTGCGATCATTCTTTTAATGCCTCGTTTCCAAAACGAAGTAAAATCATTACCGAAAATAAATCCAATGTTAACTGGTTTGGTCCTATACTAAAAAATATGAGAAACACATTATATTTACTTAGAGATATTTACCATATTTACAAAACAGAAACAACCAAAATGGAATATAATAACTTTAAAAAGCGGTATAAAATATGTATAAGAGACGAGCAAAAGAAAACAAATGAAAATTATATAACATCGTCATCGAACCCAAGTAAAGCAATTTGGAATATTATAAAGTCCAAAATGCAAACGAACAATAATAAATCTGATGTGGATGTATCAGCCAATGACTTTAATGACTTTTTTTACAAATGTAGCCCAAATTGTTATTGAGTCCATTCCTGATTGTGACCAGAATCCTATTCGATTGATGATGAGATCTGATATTGAAAATAATCCTTATAGTTTCAAGAAGTATCAATATTGAAACTAAAGAAAAAATCAAGTAGGGATTTATAAGTTTTTTTTAAAAGAACATATCAATCAAATTCACAAGTCAAACGTTGGAAGAATTTTTCTATTTCGTATAATTATAAAATTGATAGTAGTGTTCCTTTTTTTAATTTATGCAAAATCTTAATATTTGTGTCTTTTTTAAGGCAATGATTATGTATGTATAGGTGCATACATAATCATTCCCTTAAAAAAGATACAAATATTAAGATTTTGCATAAATTCAAAAAAGGAACACTACTATCAATTTTATAATTATACGAAATAGAAAAATTTAACAATAAACATCCAGAACTCAATTCCTTAAATGACCATACTCAACAGAATTCCACTCCGCTTAATAGATACCTAAATAACCCATATTAACAATCACTCTCTTTTCACATAAAGCTAATACTCATTCATATTATTTAACTTATAAAAACTTTAGACATATATCCACTTATATTCAATACATAAATTAAAATTTCTATATTAAACACATAATTCATATCCAAATATTCGGTTGCATACTTCGATCAATAATCAATAATCTGTTAATACATTTCTATGACAATACATGTACTTTCTATTGTCCACTAACTTCACTTATAATATTACTCTTTTAAAATAAAAATAAATTTAATCAAATTTTAACCATTAAAACAAGTGCTTTTTAAAAAAGAATATTCCATCAATTTTTACAACATCCTACCACAAACATATATGCTATAAACTCCAAAATTATGTTCTTACCACAAATAATGGTCTACTACCAATATTTTCGACGAACTGGTTACTGTTATTTAATTTGTCATCCATTACCATCTAACATTTAGACGTGTAAGTAAATATTTTTATATCATTTTTTTTACTAACAATTATAAAATAATTTTATTTCTTGACTTTAGTTTGATTTGTAACTCTTATTAAGAGAATAAATTTTCTTTAAATCTTGTATAAATAAATTGTTTTACTTCTAACTATATTTTGTAAATAATATAATAATTGTTTATTTATAAAATGAATTATTGTTATTTAAGCTAGATTAATTTATATTGTTTTGTATACTTGTAGTTTTCTGCTGAAGATGAGCATGTAAGCTCGAAACCGGTCCAGAAAATATAAATAAATAAAATATCAAGTACTTTATATTACCCTATTATTATTATTATTATTCTCAAATAAGTTCAGCGACATTAAGAACATCACAACTATAAATATATATGATGTTTCCACTATGTCAGAAACTTGGCTTAATTCCGATATTTTGTCTTATAATTTAAATATTGACGGGTATTATCTATTAAAATCACTCTGGTCTCTCTTCAAAGCGAATATCCATCTATTAAAATCGTATAAATTAATACCTACCTCAGAGTCAATTGAACAAGTCTTGTTATCTCGAATCAATGCGTACTTACCTCTTTCTTTAGATTATAATTATTTTCTTATAGAGCTGAAGTCGGTTATAATCACTGATTTCATTCATAGAAATTATTTGATTTGTCTGGGAGATTTTAATATAGATGTTCTGCCAGCAGAAAACTTGACGGCTGTTCGTCTAAATAGTTTTTCTAAAAGTCTTGGTCAGACTCAAACAATTGACTCTACTATAAGAATTACAGCTTCTTCTCAAATATTAATTGATCTAGCCCTTATTTTGACTTAGCTTACTCATTAAATAAAACACTAGTTTGGCACTTCTTTCACTTGGTTATCATTAATAATAGATACTTTGTGACCGAAATGTACATTTAGTGATAAATAAACCAAGTGAAAATGTACCAAACTAGTGTTTTATTTAAAAGGTAAGCTCTTACTACAGCATATCGGACCATGAATTAATAAATGTGAAACTAAATTCGTTTATAAAATTTACTGCTACAATTATGATTATAATTTGTTTAATTATACATTAAAAATATTCCCTCTATATTATATTACAGAGCTGGATAATATCGATGATAAATTATTGTATCTCAATGACATATTTTCCAACTTATATAATGAGTTCTTTCCCTTAAAAACGTGTGTTACAAGAAAAACATACTCTCCATCGCTT
Organism: Ontholestes murinus; assembly: GCA_963969525.1. Classification (NCBI taxonomy): domain Eukaryota; kingdom Metazoa; phylum Arthropoda; class Insecta; order Coleoptera; family Staphylinidae; genus Ontholestes; species Ontholestes murinus. The sequence goes on from OZ018395.1 coordinate 40,201,703, forward strand.
ACGGATAACTTAAAGCAGATAATGCCTATTAGAGATAATAAATTAAAAAAAAATAAAATAGAAAACTGAAATCCTTTGACAGGAATACAAATCCTGGAAAAATTTTACTGGTATAGCAATTAAAAAAGAGAAAAAATAATAAAATGTATTAAAATCCCCTACTTCGTTGTAGAAAATTAGCTAATAATTTAAAAATACGAAAACATTTCGTGAATTTTAAACAATGAGTCTCACTAAGCCTACAAAATAAATCACTTGTTGAAACAACTACTTCTCTGGCCAATGCCTTGACAGATATTGAAACTAATTACAGGATAATTTAACTAAAATAAAATTAATATTAAGTATTCTTACTTACTAACTACACAAGAAATAAACTAAAGAAGTCAGAAATATACAATGTTAAATGTATGAATTTTAGCGGATTGTATATTGGCCAAACAAAAAAATGATATTCAAAGAACTTAAAAAAAATAATTTATTAACAACAAACTATCGTCAGTGAGAGAAATCTTAACCTCCTAGAACATTTAATATGATATTATTCACGCTAATAACATCATAATTACCGAAAATTCCTATGTCAGGTGTATATAGTATATATTACTTACTTGTAATTTGATAACGATTTGCAAACATCGAAAGAAGTGTCAGGAAAGAGAATAAAATTATGGTATTCTGTACCATTTTTTCTTCGTCAGATTTTAGATTTATCTCTAAAAATGTAAGTTATCTCTCGTTGGTAACTAAAAAATATGTTATGCATAATGAAGAAAATAATGAAGTTTAGATTATTTAGTCCTTATAATACGGGATTTATGAAAAAAATTATGAGATGAGTTGAAGGCAAAATGAGCATAGGGAAATAGATAGGATATGATAACTTTATGACAAAAGATATTCCTTCAAGGGTAATTGGTTGAATATTTATTTTTCTTCGAAAAGGTAGCTTAGTTTCTAATTTTATTTTTAAAGTTATATTATCCCTAATTAGGAAATTTGAACTTTTACAATTATACAGCATTTATGTGTAAAATGACCTTTTAAAGACAATAATGCCTCTAACCACTTTTAATTAACTGATTGAGGTTAGAGACACTTACTTTCTCATACATTTTAATTAAATAAATTGTTGTATTTACTTTCAAATAATTTATGCGATAAGGTTACGGAAAATAGTAATTTAATTTTTATTATATATCTTAAAATAAAACATATATGCAAAATTTTATACCATATACTTGTACATATTGATACTCAAAGTTGTAAAAGAATATTTTCTGAATAAATAGATTTGGCGACGTATTTCTACGGATAGTAATAATTTGTAATTTACGGCTTTTTGATAATTCCTGTTAATTTAAATAGGTAAATTTTAAACGTTTTGAAGGTTTTCAAATTAATTACACACACATCGTGGTATCTTAATTTATAACGTGGTACATATAATTAACAACATTTAAAGTATTATTTTTAACCACGAACTGTGTGAATGGTGTCTGTACACGATATTAAGAAAAAACTCCATTTATAATGCGAAGATCATTGACGTCGATAATTTATGGTGCATTACTTGAAAAATGGTTTTATCGTCTGACGTTTTAGGCAAATTAAGCCGAGGCACGTAACGAAGACCCCTAATTTAAAATAAACAGTCCGCCGTTAAGAGAGAAGGCGAGTATCAATTACGGGTGCGCGCGAAACTCATTTAATAATGATTACCGACAAATTTTGGCCACGTTTTGGGCCCAATTGGTGCTGGCCCCTCGGGGCAGCACACAAACAGGTCATGATCCGTAAATTATTGAAAAGTGCACTTTTACGCAATCGCTGCCCAATTTGGGACAAGAGTATCGGTTTATGTGAGATGTAAAGATGTCCAAATTTATTTATTAGTTTTTTACTACTTATATAAATTTATAAGGGATATTAAAAGAAAACAAATATGTTATGGATTTAATATTAACGATTACAATGGCGTTTAGTTGACGTATAAAAATACAGTACCCGAAGAACTGGCACTATTCGACGTTCAGATATAATTTAATAGCAATAAAAAAAATGAAAAACTTCTGTATTTATTAAGAACCTGATATATTTTATAAATAAAAAACTTACATTCTAAATAAATTTTAAATGTATACATCGTTTCTATTTCAGCACTAAATAATCGTAAATTCATTAAATTTAATTTAAAATTAAAAGTATCATATAAATATAGGGTCCGCCAATAAGGGCGTGTGAACTTTAAAATTGAATAAAACAAGTTGTGTGTGAGGTAGAAACGAAATTTATTTTTCATTCGAAAGGGTATTCGACCCCATTAAGTATGGAAGATAACATAGTTCAAATGACCACCGCGGCTTCGTTTGGTAGCCCGGATCCGGGAGGTCCAATTTTCGATTACTCTGGAGCACATATCGGCCTCAATTTGAGCGATGGCGTTGCGTATGTTGACTTTGAGGTCATCGGTGTTTAGAGGCTTGTTGGCGTAGACCAGCGACTTGAGATAGCCCCAGAGAAAAAAGTCTAAAGGCGTTAAATCGCACGATCTCGGTGGCCAGTTGATATCGCCTCCGCGCGAGATGACCATGTCCGGAAATCGCTCGTGCAGAATGTCCATTGTGGCATGGGCTGTGTGGCACGTGGCGCCGTCCTGCTGGAACCACATATCGTCCGTGTCCATATCATCCAGTTTAGGCCAAAAGAAGTTGGTTATCATCGACCTGTAGCGCTCCCCATTGACGGTTATGGCCGCCCCAGCTTCGTTCTCGAAAAAGTACGGACCGATGATGCCGCCGGCCCAAAATCCACACCAAACAGTGACTTTCTGGGGATGCATTGCCACTTGATGGACCTCATGTGGGTTGTTCTCACTCCAAATGCGGCAATTTTGCTTGTTCACATACCAGTTCATCCAGAAATGAGCCTCGTCGCTGAAGATGATTTTTCGGCCAAAATGGGGGTCTGCTTCCAACTGCTCCAGAGCCCAGTCAGCGAACTCCCGATGCTGTCTGTGGTCGTTTATCTTGAGCTCCTGGGTCAATTGGATTTTGTACGGGTGCAGACCCAAATCCAGATGCAAAATTCTGCGAGTTGATGTCTCCGAAAGGCCAAGTTCCAGTGCGGAACAGCAGCGATATTTTCGTTCGATCGGGCGTTTCGTCGACGTGTCAGTGTTGGCTGGTTGTTTACTAAACCAGTCGACTCGAATTTGCCCACCAATCGACGGATAGTCGACTCTACAGGCCGATCATCGCGACCGTAAAATGGGCGAAGTGCGCGGAACGTAGCTCGAACTGATGACCCATTTTCGTAAACTTGCCATGGTGATTTGGGGTTATATACTGAACAAATGACAGCAACTTTGACAGCTCTACCTCGAACAACATGGCCGCACCCTTTATTTAATATCGTTCACATAGTTTAGTATTATTATCTAATCTTCACAACAGAATAATATGAAAAATGATTTATTTACCTTTTATGAATAAACCTTTTTCATTCGCTTTTCACTTTTAATAGATATTATTAATGTTAATATCTTTAATTTGATAAGAAATACAAGAAATATCACTATTTTACAAAACATTTACCAATATTACTATTAAACTTAAAAATAAAATTCTTTTGTAATATGATCCTTGAAAAACAACCCACGTAACTTCGATTTCTTGAGAAAAAAATATTACCTTGTTGTCGATTAGTTTACTGTTTTAATTTTACTAATACAGGGTCAGGCAGAAAAGTATGACGTTTTTGAAAAATCATAACTCCAAGAATTTTCAATTAAATCAAAATTTTGTTTGTTTAATAGGTATGTGTGGATTTGCAATGTCGTATTCATATCAAAGAAAAGGTTAAAAAAAAACATTTCATCTAAGTGATGCCCGTTCTATTCCACACACTTCTCAAGACGAGCAGAGAAGTTGTTTATGCATCCTTCCAACAATTTCTCGGGTGATAGCATTGGACAGGTGATCAAGGGTCTGTGGTTTCTTAAGTAATACGCGGGCCTTTAGATACCCCCACAGAAAAAAGGACCTAAAATCAGGCGATGGTGGGGGGCAGTCGGTGTTCCCTCGTAGCGAAATAAGCCGTACTGGAAAATGTTCTCTCAAAAATGCCATGGACTCGCTTGATGTGTGTAAGACTCTTCTAAAATCAACAAACTCTAAAAGAAAAAATTCACGCAGCATGGTGACTTGCTTATATAACTACCCTAACTCGAACCACATTTTCAGAAGTTCTGACACATCTTTCTCCACCTCGAGGTACTCCAGGCTTTAACGGTCCTCTAGTACGGAGGTTCTGTACCTACTTCAGAATGCTTTAATATACGGCTTTAATATACTCAATTAATAAAATCAGTACATACAGCTTGATTATTATTAATTCTTTCCGAATACCCTTTAGGTTTGGGTTAAATATTTTCCCTGCTATACTTCATATGCTTGTTTAATAATTTAACAAAAGTTAATTAAAAGTTAATCTTGCTATAGTTTTTACCAAAATTGTGTTTTAATTTTTATTAGTTGGAGGGTAACGTAGTGACCAGCAAACCATCCTGCATTTATATCCAAACTTAAGGTAAATTACATTTTTTTAATATCAAGAGAAATATACTATCAATTTTTGGAAACAAAATACTGACAGTAACTTAAATTTAAATAAATATATAGAGGGTGAGTGGGTTGCCTATAAACCACCCTCCAATCACTAAAACCCTACAACACAATTTTGCCCAAAAATTCACATGCGTACTACCAACTGCATTTTTGTTAGGATATTATTGCATTTGAACATGTTCTTAGTTTAGATACAACAAAATCTGTTATCTTTATTATCGTGAATATACATGTTAAATAATTTAATCCACGAAAATCTTAATGAAAGTAGTTGTGTTCTTTAGATCGTTTCAAATTTTTGATAATGTGTCTACTTCTATATTCTAGCCTGCATTCTTCTAAATGATGTCGCACTGCTTCTGTAAAAGGTTTTATCTCCTCATATGAAAAGTGATTCCTACTCAACTCGGGTAGAGGGAAATCTACCAACCCATGGTGGAATAAAGAACTTAACTAGGTGAGAAAGCAAGCAAAAAAAAACATATAACAAAGCGCAAAACTCCAAGCAGGAAATCTTTTGGACCTGTAATAAAGAGCTTTACCGACTATACAAAAAGAAGGCAAGGCAACGCCAAAGAGAATCCCGGACAAACAACCACCGAAAAAAAATCTCTCCAAAGAACCAAAGTAATGGAACAGGAGGATTGCAGTCATACTGACAACCTTGTAGAGTCCGTGGATATACTCTTAAAAACTAATTTTCCCGACTAGAAAATTTAAAGGACAGGGATGAAGACCAGGAGGCGATTTATTCCCTTCAAAATCAGATTGGAATGTAACCTTTAACATAATAATAGGACCCAAGCTAACCCGGGTCATTCAAACATTTAAGTATTTATAAATGAATGAAGTAAATCCAGCCCCACTTATATAGGAACTGTAACTTATTCAACACCTGGCAAATCCTAAAAAAAAATCAAAGTAGTGATAATCCTTCATGATGAAAACCTTGGAGAAGATTTCCAATCGGGAGACCATATTCTAGACTAATCCGCTTTATCCTAATTAGCCCGCGTACATACCAAGATGCTTAACCTAATCTGCACTCCATTGTGTGATTACTCATATTGAGGAGTCGTTGGTAATTAAACCGACATAGAATGAGCTTTTAACAAAGCGTCTTTCAACAACATAGGACAAGCTCTCTTAATGTCGCACATAGTGTATGGATAAGCAAATAAAGTCTCCAAAGCAAGGATTATCCGTAAATATCCACAGAGAAGAGCACTATCTCCTCTCTTGAGAAATGCCATGATACTTTCTAAGAAAACTAAATTAATCTGGTTTTCCAGCCATAGCATATGCAAATGGCTTTACAATTCTAGTTAAAGGCCGCTATGAAGTAATGTTGAATTCTCTCAATATAGTGGAGAAATGGCGTAAAGACAATACCCTCTCAGTAAATCCAAGACAGAGCTGATGCTGTTCACCAACACAAACAGAAATGGAACAGAATGCAGCTGACCAGGATATTCAACACCACACTAACTCTGGCTTCACAAGTACAGTATCTGAGGAATATTCTAGATCCTAAACTGAACTGGAGTAGTCATTTCCAACCAAGATACAGAAGGCCGCCATGCTCTATACCTCTGGTAGTGTCGAAAAGTCGTTGAAAGATCATGCAAACTACCACTCAAAATTACCATGTGGCTGTATACTGCTATTTTAAGACCCTCCCTAACACATACAGCAGTATGGTGGCCTAGGGTTAAACTCAAAACTACAACAAGTAGGCTACAGCACATTCAACGTCCAACGTATGTGGGAATTACTGTCGCCATGCGCTCCACATCGACGTCAGAAATGGATACAATATTGTCTCTTCCTCCCCTGGATTTATACATACAGAAGGTGGCCTTAAGTACAGCGCTAATACTAAGAGACAACGGCATGTGGTTTCTAAAGAAGGACATTATATATTCAATTTCTTAATTTGTTTTCTTTGTAATTAAATTTAGCATTAACTTTATTGCAAAAACAGACAATTTTTTACTATGTAACAACCAATCATAGGTTTATACAATTTCAAAAGTAAATATATGTATGTAATAAAATGCATCCACAATATTGAATTTTATTTTCTTATAACTCATATCATAGGTATTAAAATAATTGTTTAGTATGTAATATCTTCTAATTTGAAATTTCAACTGATCTCTATATAACATATCTAGTGAAATATATTTCAGTTCAGTTCGAGAGGTGTCGAATATTTATTTAGCCTGTAAGGATAATTTAACAATACATATATTCTTTATTGACTACTATCGAAATAAATGTTGAGTTGAATTGAACTATAATACTAGCAATTCAATCAATTTCAGTCAAGTATAAATCGTTATTTATTAGTTCGGAATCTTCCGGTTGCATAAGTGTTGGTGTGCCAGGATGAAGTCATGTGATAAATTCGGTAATTCGGAGTCGACGGGGCCATGAATTTATTAGCGGAATTTATCAAATTTTGGCATTCCTTCAGGGACATTTACTAAACGGGAACAACTGTCGCCTCACTTAACCCCCGGTCGCTCCAGTTTCAATTCTACACCATTTTTCTTCGACGCTAATACTTCTCCTCACGTCTCGAGAAAACAATATATCCTCCTATTGGTCCATTGATTTACCGAACTTATGTCTATTTGATATAACTTTAAGTATTACATCGTTTTAAAGTGCGCATGGGACATATTTCAACGAAACAATAAAAATTTCAAATATTAAAGTTATATGTAATATTAAAATATGACACTAAATAAAAATGCTTTATTTAGCTAATAGCAAAACTGATATAAGTGAATTATATGGAGAAGTGACTATAGAATTGGCGTGCTTTAAATATTATTATTTATGAGTATATTGGCCACTAGACTGGATATTTACATATATTTATACATTCATGGGCAAATGTGGAACCAAGTAATTATTTCTAGAATTGTTTGTATATTTTTGTTTAATATTTTATGAACCATATTTATAAAGCAAGTAATTATAAACAATAAACAATTATTATTAGGGCCAGTCTGGTGGTAGCGAATGCTACACGCCTATATTGTGCTCGGTCGTTTCCTCTACCAATCCATATAGTCTACAAGTGGTGTTATCCATATCAACTCCTTCACCTACCTTGTGAAAATGGTACTTCACTGGGAAATGTTCTGTAAGGATACCCGTGATCAGTCTTATCTCGATTTTAGTTACCTATTATACTTGCGTGGTCTAATACCCACATTAGAGTGAATTTGTTGCTCTTGACCAATTGATTCAGAGCTTATTTATAGTTCCAAGTAGTTTTAGAATTGAAGCTGTACCCTTTGAGGTTCTTAAGCGCGTTTTTAATTTTGTTCAGTTATTCGGGAAATTGAAGACAGGGAAAATAGGTTAAAAAATTGTATGGCTTACAATCTTCCCGAACTTCTCAGCAGTGATTCTTTGATTAGACGACAGGAGGATTTAGATCACTTAAAAAATACTTTCACTGACTTAAGTACTGTTAATTTACGCTCTAAAATATCCTTATTTAGAGTAGGTAAAGTTGGATCACGACCTAGACCCCTTAAGCTTCGCTCCAATGCCAATAATTTTCTAAAGCTTTGCAAGAGTATGGACTTAGGCAATATTCGAGTGGGACCTGATCGTATTCCTCAACAAATGGAATTACTAAATGCAGCACGAACTGAATTGAAACTAAGGCAGCAGGGCGGCGAAACCCATCTAGCTATTAAATTCATTAAGGGGCATCCTTATGCCATTACCAACTCTGGATGAAAATGATTACCCTCTGGAAATATTTCAGTTTTTTATCAAAACGTTCGTCGATTAAATACTAAAATCGATACTTTCTCCTCTAATGTTAGTGATTGTGATCATGGTGTTGTGCTTCTTACTGAAACCTGGCTAACATCTCCTGTGAGCAGCAGTTAATTATTTAGGTCAGATCGTGATAATATAACGACTGGTAGATCGAAGGGTGGTGGAGTGTTGATAGCGGTTCCTAATTTTTTGAAGGTTGATATAATTTACAACGATTTTATAAAATTGCACGTGCCAATAATAGACATTACAGTATGTAAATTGAAACTAAAATCTAGCTCATTATTTATTATTCTAGTATACATTCCACCAGGCACTTCTACTGACAACAACCTTTATTTCTATGTTTTGTACTTTTCAATGATTGCTTGTATTTGCAGGATGAGCTTGGTAAGATCGCTACATGGTGTGAAGTAAATGGACTGGAATTAAATATTAATAAGTGCAAGTTCATGTCATTTACTAGAAAAACTAATCCTGTGAGGTTCATTTATTCAATCAATGCCACTATAATTGAAAATGTTTCAACATTTAAAGATTTAGGTGTTCATTTTGACTCGACATTAACTTTTAACTATCACATTGGTGAAGTAATTAAAGGTTCATTAAGAGCTCTAGGTTTCATATATCGTAATACTAAAAGTTTTAAAAATATAAATACTTTAATTACGTTATATAATGCTTACGTGAGGTCTAAGTTGGAATATGCTTCCTTAATTTGGTTTTCCCAAACACAACAGCAGAAATACATGGTTGAGGGCATTCAACATAAATTTTTAAAATTTTTATATTTTAAGTCGGAAGGTTATTATCATATTAGGGAATTCGATTATGCAACGTTACTTGAAAAGTTAAACTTTCAATCTCTTGAATCCCGACGATACATATCGAGCATTGTTTTTGGATACAAAATACTGCACCGTTCTATTGATTCAGCTTAGATTTTACATAATATTAGGTTGCATGTTCCACCCTTTAGTAGTAGACAAAAGCCAACATTTAAGATTTTACCTCATAAAACCAATTATTGACTGAAGTCTCCGATAAACATTGTTTGCACTGACTGTAATCAGGTATCATCTTATTGTGATATATTTAATGACTCTCTCAGTCAATGCTCAATGTAATGATTCACTTTTAGTTAGTATGTAACTATTTATTGTTTTGAGTTTAAGTTATGCTAGTATGTAAGTACTTTCTTATTATATATGTTGGAATGTAATTGAGATTTTTTCCTGTAGGGTAATAAATATTTATTTATTTATACAGGCTGTTTTAGCGACTGCCAAAAGTCACTTTAAAGCGCGATACAAAATCAAATTTAGTCGGTATTCCGGCCGACGGTGTTTATAGGATCTCTGGTTTAATCAGGTTCAGAATTTCTGAGCGCCCACCTCTATGTCCTGTGCCAGTCCAGTCTCGTAGCACTCATTAGACCATATATTCTAATTTATTCTTGCAGGGGAAGTAGTATAGGTTCAGAGCGGGTGGTGTGCTTAGCCCAAGACAGGCCATTCTCTGAAAGGTTTTAAGCTTTTTTGTGGCGTTGCTTGTTTAGTTTGAACCCACCATACTAGTGAGTTATATGTAATAATGGGTTTTACTACCATAATGCACAGCCAATGTATCATTTTGGGTTTTGTTGTTTTGTCTGGATTGATATTAAAGCCTTCGCTGAGGCACCATTTTAGTATGGTATTGAGGACGTCTTGGGCTAGGGACGATATAACGTTGTCATATTTACTACGTCATCAGGAGGTCTTCCACAACTATACACCATAGCAGGTATGATAGAACCCTGCCTTACGGGTACCCTTTTGCTATGGATACCGTTTTTGATTTGGTCCCTATACCTGCGGCGATCTTACAGTTTCCTAGTACATCTTTGGTCCTTCTTATTGTGAGTATGTCGATACCCTTGTTGATGGCTCCCTTTTTCATGGTTATGAAGATTATATTGTCGAACGCTATGAAGTGCATCCATAGTAGAAGTGTTTATCAACTGCCAATGTATTTTTTTTCTTTGGTAATGAGTTTACTAGCCTTGGTTTTGCTTTCTCTAATAGGTAGTAATATGCTTCCTTCAGTGTTTTCTTTGGGAGTCCATAAATGTTAAGCCTGTGAATGGCGTCTGCAGCAGAATAATGAGACTTTTGTGCACAATTCCCATTAGGTTTTTTAATTAGACCGATGCTACTGGAGTGGTTTTTGGGCATGACTTGTAGGACAAGAACACACACAGAATCTTTTTCATGGTTTCTTTTTTTATTTCCTCAACTTCTTGTTATATTCCGACTGTTCCTGTCTATAAGCATCCCAGTTGCCTGTTTTATATGCACTGTTGAAAGTTTTCCTGGCTTACACCTTCAGGCGACTTAAATTCTTGTTCCACCAAGGTAACATCTCTGGAAGGAGATCTCTTTAGTGGACAGCTGGATTTATACTCCTTTTAAATACTTTTTATCAGAGCAGTTTGTATGTCAAGGTCCACCTCAACATCGTCGGTTCCCATACTTAAGCACTCTATAGAGGCTTCAGTCTGTATTCTTCAGATTTCTACGCTCTATTGTGCCTTCCTTTGTGACCTCTAAGTCGAACTGATAGTCCGACACAAAGGGTTGTGCAGTTTTTTTTTTCAGTACCATTAAAATGCTTTTTTATTCTTCATATCTGGTTCTGATTCCTATTCTTATTTGCATATTTGATAGCTTTTATTATAAGTTTAATTACTAATATAATTCTTATTTAACTTCTTCTCTTTGAAACAAATACAAATTTTGTTTTTGTTTCTTGGTTTGATATTTTTTTCTTGTATATTCCTTTATAGAAATAATTTTCCAATAATATTCTTTCACTGCAACATGTTTTTTTTATAATTTTTTTCTCATTGTAATATTTTTATTTTCTCCCGTGAAATTTGACATCTTTTTCTGAAATAAGTTGCAACTCAAAGTAATCTGATTATAATTTATCTGCGAAAAAACACATTTTACAAAGAAGCCATACTCGACAATCAAAAGTGATTGAATACAAGTGTGTAATATCTCCAAGTATCAAATGCATAATGAAAGATTTATGAATTTGCAATTACCGTAATTATGTCACGAAAGGCTTTACTAAACTTTATATTATGGATTGGGTAGCATAGTGGTTCATTCCAGGAGTAGAAGTCATTTCAGTGGATAGATACATAGTTGATTCATTTTTTTAAATGCTTTTATTTATTTAATTAATTACTGATGAAACTTGTTAACTGTAACACTACCTAATAGTCAAGCCAGGTTCAATTTCTACAATAAATTAATAGATTCGATAGTAAATTATTGAACAATTCAGCCATATTCTAACAAAAAATCATAGAAACGAAGCATATTAAATGGTTTAAAATGTCATTCTATTTTCATTTCATTGCCACATTTTTTTCGGAAAATGGAAGTAAAATTTTTTAAGATTAGAAGTATTGAATCAGAATAATTTAAATGATTTAAAGAAATTGTATATGTTTAAGCGATGACCTTTATATCAGGCAGTAGTAAAAGCTTTTAAATAATCAAAAGGTTTTCTTTTCAAAGGATGTTGTTTATATTAAATGGTGAGTAGAAACCTAGGGTTAGATATATTTTTCTAATGACACGCATGCGACTATCAGTTACAAAGCTTATTATTATGTAGATGTAAATTATTATAACATATTTCCGCTTTAAGGAAAATTAGTATACAATCAAACGGATTTCTCTGGAATTATCTGACTTTAATTAATCCATCTGGTTAATATTATTACAGACTAATTAAAAATAAAAACATTGGTTCGTGTCTTTTTTTATTGAATGCCGTTAATTAACAACCGTGTTAGTTTTATCATAGTTGGACTGCAGATTAATAACGGTGCGGGTAAGAGCGGTGGCGTAGAGACAAGGTGCGTCCCGGTTACCTCCTCATTCCACACAGCTACTGTATTCTGTTTGTGTTCCACGAGGAGTTAATGCAGGTAATTAAACATTTTTATTAATTAGAGCCGAGACACGTCCTAGGAATTATTACACAGACAACACACCCATCCTCGGATGGTTGAGGAGGTGGAGGAGATGGTGGCAAAGGAGGAGGTGAGCCAGCCCCATAAATCCGCCATCTAACGAACATAAAGCAATCCGACGCACATAAACCATACTTTCACGGCTTAATACAGTCGTTACGGAGCACACGCTTTTCTCTCTGCAACACTAATTCCCAACAACTACTGAAAATAAACTTTCAAGCTGCTTACCGTCTTACATTCCCATTTATAAAAATAAGTTTTGAAAAGATTTGACGAAAGGAGTAACGTTACCAGTTTCACTTTTGAGTTACGTTTGCCTTATGAATTAAGATCTGATATTATTTCTATCCAAATATCACATACAATATTACAAAACTACCAACTGTATGAAATTTTTAGCTGTAAAAATTCCTAAATTATCAATCCGTAAAAAAATCATTTAAATAGGTTTCCTGTCATTGTCATTAATTCTAAAATTGTTAATCTAAATAAAATGGAATGTATAAATCAAGTAATTACACCTGAAACAATTACCTGTGTAAATCTAACATCTGGCAAGATATGTCATTGTTCGTGTTCGGTTGGTAAATTGAAATATTCAAAATTACATACATGCAGAAACTAGTCCACCTGATCCGGTGTGTATGTGTGTATAGCAGTTAATACTCTTGGGGTCCTTCCGGAAGTCAACATTGTTCCGGTGAAAGCCACCCTTCATTTAATACCAGTAATTACCCTCCTGCACAAGAGCACTGCGGATACCGGAAGCTATTTAATATTTTAGTACAACGCCGACCGCCCTAATCATAAAACCGGGGATCGTTACACCCGAAAATTTTAAACAAACTACAACACTAAAAGTACTGATTACCCCTGGATTATAATGAATGCACCTACATATTCTGCGTTGTGGGAATATTTCGACGACGGAATGACGATGAGTTACTGCGTACGTTGCATTCTGCACATGTATTTTACCTAAACGTTAATTTTTATTGCAACTTTTGAAGGTACAGTTTTTTATTATTCCCTCAGGAGGTTTTGAAGTTATTTTTTAATTTATGTTAATATGTAAATGTAATGAAAACCGTTGCATAATAATTCAATAAATTTAATATTATAGCAATGTCGAATAATAATGTAATACTTATAAATTTATGTTTTCCTAAAATTTTATCTATTTCACAAGGAAAACAGTCTAATAATAGTTGAACAAAAATCTGAAGATATTAAAGCCAATAATAATAACAGTGATCTTTATTTCGACAATTACATTTTTGCATCTATATATACATAACAAAGACAATTAATGTGATGTTAGTCCGTCTAGGCTATAGACCAGTGGTCTTTCTGCCCTGTCTGAATTTAATTTAATATAACAAAAAGTTCTTTGCAAGCTAAGAGCCAATATATTAATGGCTAGAAAAAATGTAGGGTCATTGACAACTACCGAGTGTGGTTTGAAAGGAGACCCAAATAAATCTACATAAATGAACAACTTACCTCACTCATAAATATCTTATTCTTTAAATGCCGAGAAATAAAGAGAACTAATAACTATAAACATGTATGGACAAGAGATGGATACATATACCTACGAAAAACTGATACAAGCTCAAAAATAAAGATAAAAAATCACAATGATTTAGAAAAAAATCAATAATCAAAATAGAAGTTAAAAATATCAATAAAACGAAAACCCAAACAAATAATATAAACAATGTATACTATATACTTACATATTATAAGAATTTAAAAAACAAACCACACGAGCTTGAACTAATCCCAATATTAAACAAACGCCCAACCATCATTGCCATAACTGAAACATGGCTAAACCCAGAAGATGAACATGTATATTCCCTGGAAAATTATAATGCAGAATACAACTAGAGATAAATACGAGGTGGTGGCCTAGCTATATTCATTGATAAAAGAACAGCATATAAAATTATAACAAACAAGACAATAAATAATGTATAAATATTAACAATACAAATCGATTTAGATAACACTATAATAACACTCATATACAAATTTATTAAGAATCCAAATTTTATATAAACACAAAAGACACATAATAATAGGAGACATAAACATAAACTTGCTTGATAAAAACAACATATTCAAAAACTACAAAAACACCGAACACAGTTACAAAATAATGAAAAAATAAACAGAGATAATTAAACCCGGCAATAGTAATAATACTAGAACAAAAAACAAAATATGAAATTACAAAAATAGATCGCGAACAGATTAATAAAGACATAAAAAATATAGATAACAAAACAATAGACACCCTAGAAGGACTTTCAAAAATACTTCTAAATATTAAAAACAACAATACCACAGTAAAGAGAATAAAAAAAT
>OZ018395.1:40216749-40326411 GCA_963969525.1 Ontholestes murinus
TTTGAGTTGACTTTTCTGACGTGAAATTATACGTCAAAATAAAATTGCGAGTGTGTTGAAATTTACGCAAAATAATGGTAAGCAGTAATAGTGAGAGTAGTTTTGTTAAAAAAATCAAACCTTACGGTAAATGTCCCATATACATGATCTCTAAGAACATTTCATAACGGTATCAATATCGTGTATATTTTTAATAAATAAAAATTAATTCAAGGTTAATAAGTAAAAATCTATATTTGTATTTTTTAATTCATATGTATTGTCGTGGAAAAAGTATAGTGTACAATTCGCATACAATGACCATTGCCCACTCGTATGAATTTCATACTCGTGGGCAATGAGTATCATTGTATGCTCATTATACAATATACTATTGTTTAATAGGTAGTTGTGGATTTGCAATTTCGTATTCATATCAAAGAAAAGGTTAAAAAACAGGTTATCTAAGTGATGTCCATTCTTTTACACACACTTCTCAAGTCGGCCTAAGAAGTTGTTCATGCATCCTTCCAACAATTACTTGGGTGATAGCATTGGACAGCTGATCAAGGGTCCGTTGTTTTTTTTAAGTAATACGCGGGCCTTTAGATACCCCCACAGGGGCACTCGGTGTCCCCTCGTAGCAAAATGAGTCGTCCTGGAAAATGTTCTCTCAAAAATGCCATGGGCTACCTTGATGTGTAGCAAGTTGCCCCATCTTGCTGAAAAGAAATTCTTCTAATATCAACATACTCTGGAAGTGATTTATGCCTTTAAACAACCCTTTAATCACTAAAACGCTACAACACAATTTTGCACAAAAATTTATATATGTACTACGAAATGCATTTTTGTTATTATATATTTGAACATGTTCTTAGTTCAGACATAACAAAAAATTAACATATTATTAGTTTATAGGGAATGCCAAAATAAGTCTAAAATAAAAGATCATATATATGCCTAGATACATTGAACATATTTTAAATATTTTTACAACTGTTGTTAACCGATTTAGCAAGCCTGTCATGAATTTGGAATTGCAGATCAAGGTATATAAAATGATAGCAGAAGCGACTTAGTTTGGAAGTGAGTAGCGAAGTTGTCGGAGAAGAAATATGGATCGGCATATTTCATTAATTCTTCATATACATACCAAGTTAATTTATGATTAACCTATTATCATTAATACGTGTTTAAGTTCCGATAGCTTTGATGGTTTTGGACAAATGGTAATGTAAATTGTTTTGTCTTTATTTAATATTAATTTATTTGCATTATCTATATTATTACTGGTAAATTGCTTAATAAACTACGTGTGATATCTTGGGCCAAATAAGGAACATCGTATATATCTAACAAAAACATCAAAGACTCGAAGTACACCATGCTATAAATAAGCTTTGTCTGATACGTCGTAATACAAAATTCTGTTATTTGTTATGTAAATATGAATAGATAGATTTAAAATTATAAAAGTAGTATTTTTATAAGGATATTATGCCTATTTTTTTAATGTTTTTTGAACTATATTTAAAAGTAAGTAAGATTGTTATAGGTCTGTAATTACTTATGTTATCTTTATTATCGTTAATACATGTTAAATAATTTAATCCAAGAAAATTTTAATTCGAGGGGCATATATATCTCTTTCTTCAGTTTCTTTCAAATTTTTGATAATGTGTCTACTTCTATACTTTGGTCTGCATTCTTCTAAATGACTTCGCACTGCTTCTGGAAAAGGTTTTATCTCCTCATATGAAAAGTCATGTCCACTCAGCTCGGGTAGAGGGAAATCTACCAACCAACCCATGGTGGAATAAGGAACTTAACTAGATGAGAAAGCAAGCAAAAAAACGTATAATAAAGCGCAAAACTCCAAGCAGGAAATCTATTGGTCTTGAATTAAAGAGCTTTATCGACTATACAAAAAGACGGTAAGGCAACGCCAGAGAGCATCCCGGACAAACAACCACAGAAAAAAAATCTCTCCAAAGAACCAAAGCTACAGCCGGGAGTAATGAAACAGGAGAATTGCAGTTATACTGACAACCTCGTGGAGTCCGTGGATATACTCTTAAAAATTAATTTTACCTACTAGAAAAAAAAAGGACAGGGATATAGACCAGGAGGCGATTTATTCCCTTCAAAAGCAGATTGGAGCATAACCTTTAACATAATAATAGGACCCAAGCTCTTTATAAATGAATCAAGTAAATCCAGCCCTACTTATATGGGAACTGTAACTTAGTCAACACCTGGCGAATCCTGAAAAATTCAAAGTGGTATTTACACCCAAACCAGGCAAAGAAAACTGCAGCCATGCCAAATCATTCAGACCGATAATTCCCATATTGTTCATGATGAAAACCTTGAAAAAGATTTCTAATCGAGAGATCATATCCTAAAGATTAATCCTCTTTACCCTTATCAACCCGCGTACATACCAGGATGCTTAACCGAATCAGCACTCCATTGTGTGATTACACATATTGAGGAGCCGTTGGTAATTAAACCGACATAGAAGGAGCTTTTAACAAAGCGTCTTTCAACAACATAGGACAAGCTCTCTTAATGCTCAGCACTACAGTCGCTCTTAGTGTATGGATAAAAAAGCTGCTAAGCAAACGAAGGCTTCAAAGCAAGGGCTGTCCCTGAATGTCCACAGAGAGGAGTACTATTTTCTCTCTTGAGAAACACCATGATACTTGCTAAGAAAACTAAATTAATCTGGCTTCTCAGCCATAGGATATGCAGATGACATTATAATTCTAGTTAAAGGCCGCTATGAAGGTGTACTCGGTGATCTAATGTTGAATTCTCTCAATATAGTGGATAAATTGCGTAAAGAGTAAGTAAATCCAACTAAGACAGAGCTGATGCTATTCACCAACCAGAAAAGAAACCGAACAGAATGCAGCTGACCAGGATATTCAACAACACACTAACTCTGGCTTCACAAGTACAGTATCTGAGTGTTATTTTAGATCCTAAACTGAACTGGAGTAGTCATTTCCAACCAATATACAGAAGGCCGCCATGCTCTATACCTCTGGTAGTGTCGAAAAGTCGTTGGAAAATCATGCAAACTACCACTCAAAATTACCATTTGGCTGTATACTGCTATTTTAAGACCTCCCCCCTAACATATACAGCAGTATGGTGGCTTAGGGTTAAACTCAAAACTACAACAAGTAGGTTACAGCAGATTCAACGTCCAACGTATGTGGCAATTACTGTCGCCACACATCGACGTCAGCAATGGATACAATATTGTCTCTTCCTCCCCTGGATTTATACATACAGATGGTGGCCTTAAGTACAGCGCTAAGACTAAGAGACAACGGCCTGTGGACATTATATATTCAATTTCTTAATTTGTTTTCTTTGTAATTAAATTTAGCATTAATTTTATTACAAAAACAGGCATTTTTTTAGTATGTAACAAGCAATCATAGGTTTATACAATTTCAAAAGTAAATATATGTATGTAATAAAATGCACACAATATTGAATTTTATTTTCTTATAACTCATATCATAGGTATTAAAATAATTTTCTAGTATATATCTTCTAATATGAAATTTCAACTGATCTGATATTTCAGTTCAGTTCGAGAGGTGTCGAATATTTATTTAGCCAGTAAGGATAATCTAACAATACATGTATTCTTTATTGACTACTATCGAAATAAATGTTGAGTTGAATTGAACTATAATACTAGCAATTCAATCAATTTCAGTCAAGTATAAATCGTTATTTATTAGTTCGGAATCTTCCGGTTGCATAAGTGTTGGTGTGCCAGGATGAAGTCATGTGATAAATTCGGTAATTCGGAGTCGACGGGGCCATGAATTTATTAGCGGAATTTATCAAATTTTGGCATTCCTTCAGGGACATTTACTAAACGGGAACAACTGTCGCCTCACTTAACCCCCGGTCGCTCCAGTTTCAATTCTACACCATTTTTCTTCGACGCTAATACTTCTCCTCACGTCTCGAGAAAACAATATATCCTCCTATTGGTCCATTGATTTACCGAACTTATGTCTATTTGATATAACTTTAAGTATTACATCGTTTTAAAGTGCGCATGGGACATATTTCAACGAAACAATAAAAATTCCAAATATTAAAGTTATATGTAATATTTAAATATGACACTAAATAAAATCGCAGTATTGGCGTCAGAAATAAATTTAGCTAATAGCATAACTGATGTAAGTGAATTATATGGAGAAGTGACTACAGAATTGGCGTGCTTTGGATGTTATTATTTATGTGTATATTGGCAACTAGACAGGATATTCACATAAATTAATATACTGTGATAGGGATATGTGTGGAACAAAGTAACTATCCTTAGAATTATTAGAGATTAGAGAAATAAAATTTGGAAGGGAGGTATTACTTTAAATTGGGTATTTGTTTTTAACAAGTTTGAACTTCCAATTTAACCAGAAGTAATGTCGATTTTTAAATTTGTAATGAAATAACCTTTATATTATTTTCGTTTTGAATAAAGCATTTTATTGCGTGTACAAAAATTATTTATTTTATTGATAAACGAGATATCAACAAAAAAAGTATATAAAGAATTTAACAAGCTAATACCTATTTTCTGAACTTGATTTCGATATCTCTAATAATTCTAGTTATTAACTTGGAACCACACAAAAAAATTAAATTAAATTTAAATTTCTTTATATATACAGGGTGTCCCGTTAATATGGGGAAATGGCTGGACCATAGATTCCTGGGGTCAAAATATGATGATTTAACCCAAAATATCTATATCCAAAAATTTACGGTTAAGCCGGAATTTGTCTTCAAAGTTCCAAAAATTTTTAATTCTTTTGTTTATAACAAATGAACGCTTTATTCGATTTGAATGAAATTTGTTATTAATAACTAACATAATATAATACATCATTTCAGTTATTATGGCTATTATTGGTTAACAAGAAGTATAAAAAAACAGTAGTACCACCAATTAAAAACTAAATTATTTTTTTATTGGTGCATTTAATAAAAACTAAAAAATACTACTTAAAAGACTGTTTAGTTTAAAAACTTTTTTTCTCTTAATAATATTTGATATCTTTTACGGTTTTCCCACAAAAAAATAAAATACTTTTTTTATCTAGTAAAAACAAAATCTAATTTTTCATCGAATCCTGTAGCCAAAATATGTGAATTTAACCCAACATATCTATATCCAAAAGTTGGCGGTTAAGCCGGAATTTATCTTCAAATTTCCAAAAATTTTTATTTCTTTTGTTTATAACAATTGAACGCTTTACTCGATTTGAATGAAATTTTTCATTAATAACTACCATAATATAATACATCATTTCTGTTATTATGGCCATTATTGATTGACGGAAAGTATAAAAAGCATTAGTACCACCACTTAAAAACTAAAATATTTTCTTATTGGTGAATCCAATAAAAAATAAAAAAATATTATTTTAAAGATTATTTAATTTAAAAACTTTTTTGTATCTTAATATTATTTGATATCTTATACGGTTTTCCCACAAAAAAATAAAATAATTTTTTTTATCTAGTAAAGACAAAATCTAGTTTTCCATCAAATCGAAAATACATGTTTTTTGTGGCCATCTTTGTTTTAAAAAATGTAAATTATGTATAAAGATAATTACTGAGAGTTTTTAATAATTAATTTCTAACTTTATTATTGTTCATAAATATTTATATTTATCATCATATCATATCTTGCTTGTATTAGGATTTTGCGAAGGAAATTGTTTGAAAAGTGTTATATGTTGTTTTGATTTATTTTATTAATTGTTGCTAATTAATTTTTATTCAATTAAGTAAGTTGATTTACTTATTACTGAGTGCATAATAAGCATACTATATTCATATTTTATTTTTTTGTGCCAAAACCGTACAAGATATCAAATATTATTAAGAGACAAAAAAGTTTTTAAATTAAATTCTCTTTTATTTTGTATTTTTTTAGTTTTTATTGGATGCACCAATAAAAAATATTTTATTTTTTAAGTGGTGGTACTACTGTTTTTTATACTTCCTGTCAACCACTAATAGTCATAATAACTAAAATGATGTATTATATTATGGTAGTTATAAATAATAAATTTCATTCAGATCAAATAAAGCGCTCAATTGTTATAAACAAAATAAATAAAAATTTTTGGAACTTTGAAGACGAATTCCGGCTTAACTGTCAATTTTTGGATATAGATATGTGTTGGGTTAAATCAACATAGTTTGGCCCCGGGAATCGGTGGTCCAGTCATTTTCCCACATTAATGGGACATCCTGTATATATATATATATATATATATATATATATATATATATTATTTGAAGTATTTTAATGCAATTGGCATTTTAGCAAATTTTATGTATTATTAAAAAGATGTACCTGAAGCAGGATTCGAACCTGCGGCCTCCCGGTTTCTAGCCGAGCACGCTACCAACTGCGCCATTCAGGCCCAGTGATAGGCACCGAGGTTCGAATCCTGCTTCAGGTACATCTTTTTAATAATACATAAAATTTGCTAAAATGTTTGTGAACACATTATCTAAACAGTTTCTACTTCTTAAATTGTAACTGAATAGTTGAGGCTGTTAGTTGTTGAAAGTTCATTTCTAATCACTTGGTAAATTTTCGTATTTCATTTACGAAAATTTACCAAGTGATTATTAAATTGTGTAAGCCATAATTAGCCAGAATATCTATAATATATAATTCCGTGCATCCATTGGTACTAAAAAGTATATTAAAATCACCAACAAATATGATATTGCCTCGTTTAAGATTAAGCCGTTCCAATAATTGGGATGCAATTATTTTAAACTCATTAAAATCTCAATTTGCAGAACGATTAACTAACACTAAATAACAATTTAGGTTATGAACAAAATAAGTATCAATGAACAAAAATTAGCAGAAAGAATATTAAACACAACCAATAACCGCTTCAGCATTATGGGTAATAGAACAAACACAGCATCAGTTAATAATAACAATACATTTAATATTTCAGGATTATTTTTTTCTAGCCTCAAATAAAATTAGAAATATAATTAATAATAAATCAAATAATAACGTACTACATCAAAAGGTTGAGATGTAATAGCACTGTATGCCATCAAATATACAAAAAGTTTGACACAGTTCATAAAAATGCATAAATGACCATTAAGAAATAGAATTTTTCAAAATCAGTTACCAAAAAGGTAACTATTTAAAAAATTGAATGAAGACCTATTTCTATTTTGCACTTAAATTAATACAATAGCATTCATTTCTTTTTACAAATTTACCATAATATAGTCACTTATAAACTATTTAACGTACATTCAATCATTTTCAGTTCGCTCTACAGAAAGAAATCAGTTAACACCAGTGTTGCTTTGATAGCCTTTCTATTTTGTAACACGCAAATTACTTTTGTATCATTCAATATCTGTCGAGGTGTTAGCTAGAGAAGTAGTTGTTTCAAAAGTGATTTGTTCTTGTAGTCTTAATAAGACTCATTTGTTGTAGATTTTACGAAAATATTTTCGTGTTTTTTCTAATTAAAAGAATTTACATTTATAAATTACTTACACGAGTAAATAATATATTTACTTATTTTACTCATAAAATCAAAACTTTAGAGGGAGAATCCAGGGGTACATTCTCCCTCTAAAGTTTTAATTTTATCAAAAAATTACCCAACATTTTAAAGGTGTGGATTTAATTAAAATTAATTTTTGCAAACTTCACTACTTCTCTTGCATTAATTCGCAATTCTGAAATTGTAAATGATGGCATGCAATATGCAGTAATTCGTCTTCTTAAGACATCATATTATTGCTATAAAATAATCTGATTAAGAATTCGATATTACTCTATCACTCTTCAATTTATTTAATCAATAGATGTCGTTCGTTCTATTCAAATGCGTGGTACTATCCATCAGAAAGTTCTTCTTCTGCTACTCTCTCATGGCGGTAAAAGAACTATTATGATTAAAGCCAAGATCCGTTTAGCCTCTGATATTTATCCCTTCTCACAACATTAAACAATAATTTTTATCCTGTAAAAAAAATTGTTGATTGTGTTTAATTTGGCGTCCAAGCCAATAAAAATTTAAATTCGAAATGAGTCGTGTATTTAAGACTAATTTTTTTTTTTTTAGATATCGTATAATAGAATTAAAATAAAAATTCCTACCCGCTTGAGAGAACTAACGAGACTTTCTTTTTAAATGAAATTAATGTTGAATTTCTAATATTGGTACCTTGCAAAATTTTACTTGGCCTATAAATTTCTAATAAGTGTGTTTAATGCACCAGTTTTGAATAACGATTAGGTATTTTTGAAGGAGTTTGCGCATTCAGAAATTCAGTTTGATAGTAATAGTAATTTTGATGCCTATCAACAATGTCTCTCACAATTCCCCTTACAAAGTATCATACAACATGTAGAGACATAATATAACATAACATTATACAAATAAATCAACTATGCAAAATTACACCAGAACCATAAGTAGCGAACATCAAAAGATAAATACAAGTTTTGATCAAAATCAACCAGAATAAAATATAGATCAGTGTCAAATGGACACCACGGTTACTATACTAAAAAGGATTCAAAGCTATACTATTGTAATATTACTTTTCATAAATTAAAGTTATTCTTCATCAAAACTTTGTGAATTGAGTTCTCAAATTACAAATTTTGCTGTTAATAATCTTCTAAACTGTTTTCTATTGTAGGCAAACAACATTAATAGTTTGATGTTTTTAGTTCATCTGGGAAATATTTTAAATTATATAATATCCTTCGGGTAATTGATTTATTTTTAGATATTTTGTATCTTAGTTGGGGTCTCTCTTGCTATACCACCTCACACATCCTAAAACTTCTACATACCAGACTTGTCATGCAGCTTCATCCAGCAGAATTCGACATCATCGAGAAAAGTCTAAGAGAAGAACCCAACTACATTGGACATCAACAGTACAAGAAACAAAAAAGACAATTGGAGAAATTAAGACAACTAAGAAACACTGCAACAATGACAAAATCTGAAGAAAGAAGAGGTGAGCATTATAATATTAAATTCTATCCGAGACTTAAAAACCTAAGTAATGTCCAGTTAAGCTTAAACGAAACAAATCTATTAGAAAAAGGTTTAAAATATAACCCCTTCATTAACAATAACTCATCAATAGAATCAGTAGATATTAGTGCTGAAATAATTTGTAATAACATAAATTCCGACAATGGCAGATTATTAATAAAACACTAAATTGCAAAAATAATAAATAAACATAAAATTTCAAAATTGCACAAATCAGAAAATAGGTTAAAATCTAATTTAAAAAAGAAATTAACTGATGAAAATATAGTAATTACAAAGGCAGGGAACTCGCCTATTTCGGCTGCCCTTATTACCTGACCTCTAATCTGTATATATAGCGGCAAACCGTTAATCTTTTGTACATTTCTCCTTGAGAATGACTTATAGTCGAAACTAGTCGGAGTAAAATAAATAACAAGTGAAATCATACCAAGTTTTTTAATTCAATCAAATTATTTATAATATATTGTCGTTTTTATGTTAATTCTATTCAGCATCTTTTAGCATGTATCTTTTATTCAAATTTTACTTTATTTTACTACTTTATTTTATATTTCGTTGTATCCTAGTAAATTGTCACAATTAAATTTGGGCCTATCTGCTAGTATTGTATATTGAATATTAATATACAAGTAATAAACCCAATTATTTTGACATGTGTAAACATTTTACGTATCAGCACGCAATAAATATTATTATTATTATTATCTGAATATAAAAACCTACCGGTTTCTTTTATAATCACTCTTGATAATCCTGAAACAAACTACTCGGGTAAATATATAAACAAAAACAGTGAAACAAACTAAGTGTATAACAATTCTTAATTTATTATATTTAATTAGTAATACATTTTATATAAATCCATGATAAACCGAAAATATCTTCAAATTTAGTAGTAATTATACTTAGAATTGCGTCTCTTGTAAATTTTGGAAATAATTTAGATTAAAGAGCCTTACAGAACTGCGATCTGGTTATATCTTTTGTACTAATACACTATTACTAGTATATCAATTTCCAAGTCAATTAACTTCCTAGGAGGCCATGCCCTGATCCGTTCTGACGTTATTACTTCTCCGGTTAGGGCCAGTCTTGTGGTAGCCAAATCTACACGCCTATATTGTGCTCGGTTGTTTCCTCTACCAATCCATATAGTCTACAAGTGGTGTTGTCCACTGTACCTTCACTACCTACCTTGTGAAAATGGTACTTCACTAGGCAATGTTCTGTAAGGAAACCCGTGACCAGTCTTATCTCGGTTTTAGTGAGACGCAAGAGCGTCTTGAGAGAGATAAATAAACTTAAATAATAAACTTTATTTGCCATAGAATGAATATAACTACACAAATTGAAAACGTCAAATGAAAAACAGTTACAACAAATATAGAAAAAGATTTACTCACCGTGTAAATATTCTTAATGTATTAGATGATTTAATGTAGTTTCAGCTTGAATTGATTTATAAAAATAATGTCGTTGTTTCTGGCGTGGTAATTAAAAATGTAAAAAGACCATACTGACAAATTTCATATATAATCAAGGATGGTATCATTAGTATGCCCAACCTTTTATAATATAGTCTATGCAACTGATACTCACCTTACAACGTATTTCCATGAGGAAGACATACCCCAAAAGCATAGTCCATATCTCAGTCTTGATTCGACGGTAGCGTAGTAGAATTATTTTAGTTTGTTTAGAGTTAAGTATAGTTTGATGGCACGAACATTATAACAATATTTACATAAATTCACTTGTTATGAAACCTAATATAACCTGTTTTAGGTCAGCATACATGAACATGAATATTGGTCCCAAAATATATCCTTGTGGAACCTCATTATTTATTATTTCGTATGGCGAGAGAACATACTATGATGAGTTATGTGGATTAAAACATATTTTAACGAGACATTTTTGATTGCCTTTGACGTTGATTTGTTATCCTGTGCCCTGGTTTGCACCTTTTTTCCCACTCATGCACCCCGTCCATATGATTTTGATAGTTCACGTATAGAATTGGTCCACTCATGTTAGTTGCAGCTCCTTCCCTGGCAAGTTTATCGGTATGTTCGTTACATATTATACTTGCGTGGTCTGGTACCCACATTAGAGTGAATTTGTTGCTTTTGACCAATTGGTTCAAAGCTAGTATTGAAGCTGTACCCTTTGAGGTTCTTAAGCGCAGATTACAGAGTTATATTTAGGTTTTTAATTTTTTTCAGGCTGTTTTAACGACTGTAAAATGTCACTTTAAAATGCGATACAAAATCAAATTTAGTCGGTATTACGGCCGACGGTGTTTATAGGATCTCTGGTTTAATAAGGTTCAGAATTTCTGAGTGCCCACTTCTACGTTCTGTGCCAGTCCAGTCTCATAGCACTCATTAGATATATATTCTAATTTTTTCGTGCAGGCGAAGTAGATCTAGTATAGCTTTAGAGATGCTGGTGTGCATAGCCCAATACATGCCATTCTCTAAAGGGTTTTAAGCTTTTTTGTGGCGTTGCATATTTAGTCTTGACCCACCATACTAGTGAGTCATATGTAATAATGGGTCTTACTACCATAATGTACATCCAACCTATCATTTTGATTTTCACTCTCCATGATCTGTCAAGGAGACTGCAGCATATCTATAGTGCCACTATAGCTTTGCAGGTTGTTTCTTCTGGGTGCGAGGTCCAGTTAAGTTTCCTATCTAGTGTTAAACCTAAATATTTTCCCTAATCGTACTTTTTGAGCTTTGGTATTCAACTTCCTGCGATTATTAAAATGTTGTTTTGTCTGGATTGATATTAAAGCCTTCGTTCAGACACCATTTTAGTATGGTATTGAGGACGTCTTGGGCTAGGTACGATATAACATTGTCATATTTACTCCTTGTAACAAATTCTATATCATAGACATAACCTTACGTACAATTCTTGACCAAGGTCGTCAGGAGGTCATCCACAACTATACACCATAGCAGGTATGATAGAACTCTGCCTTACTGGCACCCTTTTGCTCTGGTTACCGTTTTTGATTCGGTCCTGCGGTGATCTTACAGTTTCCGAGTACGGCTTTGATCCTTCTTATTGTGCGTATGTCGATACCCTTGTTGATGGCTCCCTTTTTCATGCTTTTGAAGATTATGTTGTCGAACGCTATCAAGTGCATCCATAGTAGATTTGTCAGGTTGATGAATGCCATCTAAGTCTGGTGCTTTGAAGTGTTTAACAACTGCCAATTCAATTTTTTATTTGGTAATGAGTTTACTAACCTTGCTTTTGCTTTTCTAGTAGGTAGGAATATGCTTCCTTCAGTGTTTTCTTGGGAGTCCATAAATGTTAAGCCTGTGAATGGCGTCTGCATCAGAATACTGAGACTTTTGTGCACAATTCCGATCAGGTTTTTTAATTAGCCAGCTGCTATTGGAGTGGTTTTTGGGCATGACTTGTAAAACAAGAACACACACAGAATGTTTTTCATGGTTTCCTTTTTTATTTCCTCAACTTCTTGTTATATTCCGACTGTTCCTGTATATAAGCATCCCAGTTGCCTGTTTTATATGCACTGTTGAAAGTTTTCCTGGCTTACACCTTCAGGCGACTTAAATTCTTGTTCCACTAAGGTAACATCTCTGGAAGGAGATCTCTTTAGTGGACAGCTGGATTTATACTCCTTTAAGATACTTTTTATCAGAGCAGTTTGTATGTCAAAGTCCACCTCAACATCGTCGGTTCCCATACTTAAGCACTCTATAGAGGCTTCAGTCTGTGTTCTTCAGATTTCTACACTCTATTGTGCCTTCCTTTGTGGCCTCTAAGTCGAACTGATAGTCCGGCACAAAGGGTTGTGCAGTTTTTTTTCCAACGACCGCTGGCTAAAGAAGACCAATACGACATGCAAATCGGTTCTTTCTAGTAACATTAAAACTAGCTTGTTTTTCTACATATCTGGTTCTGATTCCTCTTCTTATTTATATTTTTAATAGCTTTTATTATAAGGTTAATTACTAATATAATTCTTATTTAACTTTTTCTCTTTGAAACAAATACAAATTTTCTTTTTGTTTGTTGGTTTAATATTTTTATTCTTGTATCTTCCTTTATAGAAATAAATTTTCCAATAATATTTTTTCACTGCAAGGTTTTTATTTTAAATTTTTTCTCATTGTAATAAATTTGTTTTTTCCCTTGAAATTTGACATTTTTTCTGAATTAAGTTGCAACTCAATGTAATCTGCTCATAATTTCTCTGCGAAAAAACACATTTTAGAAAGAAGCCATGCTCGACAATCAAAAGTGATTGAATACAAGTGTGCAATATCTCCAAGTATCAAATGCATAATGAAAGATTTATGAATTTGCAACTACCGTAATTATGTCACGAAAGGTGCTATAAAAACTTTATATTATGGAGCATAGAGGTTCATTCCTGGAGTAGAAGTCATTTCAGTGGATAGATACATAGTTGATTCATTTTTTAACATCCTTTTATTTATTTCATTAATTATTAATCAAACTTGTTAACTGTAACACTACCTAATAGTCAAGTCAGGTTCAATTTCTACAATAAATTAATAGATTCGATAGTAAATATAGTAAATTATTGAACAATTCAGCTATATTCTAACAAAAAATCATAGAAACGAAGCATATTAAATGGTTTAAAATGCCATTCTATTTTCATTTCATTGCCACATTTTTTTCGGAAAATGGAAACAAAATTTTTTAAAATTAGAAGTATTGAATCAAAAGAATTTAAATGATTTAAAGAAATTGTATATGTTTAAGCGATGGCCTTTATATCGGGCAGTAGTAAAAGCTCTTAAATAATCAAAATTTCTTCTCAAAGGATGTTGTTTATATTAAATGGTGAGTAGAAACCTAGGGTTAGATATATTTTTCTAATGACACGCATGCGACTATCAGTTACAAAGCTTATTATTATGTAGATGTAAATTATTATAACATATTTTTGCTTTAAGGAAAATTAGTATACAATCAAACGGATTTCTCTTGAATTATCTGGCTTTAATTAATCCATCTGGTTAATAATATTACAGACTAATTAAAAATAAAAACATTGGTTCGTGTCTTTTTTTATTGAATGCCGTTAATTAACAACCGTGTTAGTTTTATCATAGTTGGACTGCAGATTAATAACGGTGCGGGTAAGAGCGGTGGCGTAGAGACAAGGTGCGTCCCGGTTACCTCCTCATTCCACACAGCTACTGTATTCTGTTTGTGTTCCACGAGGAGTTAATGCAGGTAATTAAACATTTTTATTAATTAGAGCCGAGACACGTCCTAGGAATTATTACACAGACAACACACCCATCCTCGGATGGTTGAGGAGGTGGAGGAGATGGTGGCAAAGGAGGAGGTGAGCCAGCCCCATAAATCCGCCATCTAACGAACATAAAGCAATCCGACGCACATAAACCATACTTTCACGGCTTAATACAGTCGTTACGGAGCACACGCTTTTCTCTCTGCAACACTAATTCCCAACAACTACTGAAAATAAACTTTCAAGCTGCTTACCGTCTTACATTCCCATTTATAAAAATAAGTTTTGAAAAGATTTGACGAAAGGAGTAACGTTACCAGTTTCACTTTTGAGTTACGTTTGCCTTATGAATTAAGATCTGATATTATTTCCATCCAAATATCACATACAATATTACAAAACTACCAATTGTATGAAATTTTTAGCTGTAAAAATTTCTAAATTATCAATCCGTAAAAAAACATTTAAATATGTTTCCTGTCATTGTCATCAATTCTAAAATGGTTAATCTAAATAAAATGGAATGTATAAATCAAGTAATTACACCTGAAACAATTACCTGTGTAAATCTAACATCTGGCAAGATGTGTCATTGTTCGTGTTCGGTTAGTAAATTGAAATATTCAAAATTACATACATGCAGAAACTAGTCCACCTGATCCGGTGTGTATGTGTGTATAGCAGTTAATACTCTTGGGGTCCTTCCGGAAGTCAACATTGTTCCGGTGAAAGCCACCCTTCATTTAATACCAGTAATTACCCTCCTGCACAAGAGCACTGCGGATACCGGAAGCTATTTAATATTTTAGTACAACGCCGACCGCCCTAATCATAAAACCGGGGATCGTTACACCCGAAAATTTTAAACAAACTACAACACTAAAAGTACTGATTACCCCTGGATTATAATGAATGCACCTACATATTCTGCGTTGTGGGAATATTTCGACGACGGAATGACGATGAGTTACTGCGAACGTTGCATTCTGCACATGTATTTTACCTAAACGTTAATTTTTATTGCAACTTTTGAAGGTACAGTTTTTTATTATTCCCTCAGGAGGTTTTGAAGTTATTTTTTAATTTATGTTAATATATAAATGTAATGAAAACCGTTGCATAATAATTCAATAAATTTCATATTATAGCAATGTCGAATAATAATTTAATACTTATAAATTTATGTTTTCCCAAAATTGTATCTATTTCACAAGGAAAACAGTCTAATAATAGTTGAACAAAAATCTGAAGATATTAAAGCCAATATATTAGTTGCTAGAAAAAATGTAGGGTCATTGACAACTACCGAGTGTGGTTTAAAAGGAGAACCAAATAAATCTACATAAATGAACAACTTACCTCACTCACCAATATCTTATTCCTTAAATGTCGAGAAATAAAGAGAATTAATAACTATAAACATGTATGGACAAGAGATGGATACATATACCTACGAAAAATAGATCGCGAACAGATTAATAAAGACATAAAAAATATAGACAACAAAACAATAGACAGCCTAGAAGCACTTTCAAAAATACTTCTAAATATTAAAAACAACAATACCACAGTAAAGAGAATCAAAAAATTAAGAAAAAAAACCATGCATAAATAAAGAAGTAATAAAATATATAGATGCGAGAAATAAACAAATTGGTTGATAGATAGGGCGTTGAGGTGTTGAAAATCCATATTCATTTGTATATTAAAGTTGTAATTAACTAAGATTTTTAAAATGTACAATTGTAAACTTTCATTCACCTGAAGAAGCAATAAAATAAATGTAGTGAAAATACACATTTTAAAAATCTTAGTTATTTACAACTTTAATATACAAATAAATAAACAAATCAAAGAAGTACCTTTTGCAACCAAACAACTCCATTATAAGAGAAAAGTAACGGACCCCTCGGTGTGAAAAATTGTCCATTGTATAACCCTGTTCTATTATTTTTATATTAATATTTCAACTTTATTCACCTTGCCACTATAGTTAATTATTGTGGTATATGTAATACGTCAGCTACACCGTATTTGAGATGTACTGGCGTATGTAATAAAGATATACATGGTACATTTAAACCAATTTAAAAGTAAATGAACTACCGTCTTTAGAAAATGGGTGGATGTGTAATCGCTGCACTTCAGATACTTCAAACTTATCAATTTCAAGAACAGCGCAAATAATAGTCAATGAAATTAATAAGGCAAAGGCTGAAATTATAAAAACCATTCACGCATTATTGGAAGATACTGAAATTCGATTGCTGAAATTAGAAGCCCAGGAAAATAGTAACAAAACAGAGATAGATCCATTGAAATCAAATATAATCTTTAATCCTATAGAATCTGTTATTGAAGAACTTGAAGAGCGCAAATTAAGGAAGAATAATGCTATTGTATAAAATGTACCAGAATCTTCAGCTTCTAGTGTTAACGATCGAATTTTACATGACTCGGACGAAGTACACAAAATGTTTAATTCTTCAAATCTACCAACAAGACTTAAAAAAATGTAAGAGTGGGCGCGAAAAAACCTAATTATATTAGACCGATAAAAATGATATTTGATGATGTGTCAGTAGCTACTGGATAAACTTAAGAAATGAAAATCGACTAACTCGCTTTTTGAGAGATAAGACATATAATCAACGTCAATATTTTAACAAAATCAAACAGGAACTAAATTCGAGACTGAATAACGGTGAATCGGAACTTACAATTCGGTATCGTAATGATATTCTCTACATTGCAAAAAGAAAATCTTACAAGGAAATGTCATCTGATTCTTCAAAGAAGAAATTGATTTATTTTCAAAACGTCGGCGGGATTCGCACTAAAATCTCAGACATTATGCTAATAGTAGAAACGTGGCTGCACTCTAATATATCTAATTCCATGTTAAGATTCGATAAAAACATTATATATAGGTAAGCACGGTCTGAGATGGGAGATGTCCGCGGAGGTTAGGATTTGATTGCCGTGAAAAAATGTTTCTCTTCTTATTTATTGCCGCTTGTCAATTCAATTGAACATCTGTTTTTTTCTGCTAAAATTGGTATAACTAAATATATGTTTGGCGCTGTCTATATTCCTCCTGGATCTGTATCTCAAGAGTATAGTGATCACTGTACTACATTAGAAAATTTAGTGTACGATAATCATGATCATAAATATTTCATATGCGGTGATTATAATTTACCAAACCTAATGTGTAATGTGGGATGTAAACGGTATTGTATAAGTTCTCTTAAAGCGTTTTCCCCCTCTAATTTATTATTAGAGTCATATTATTTCTTAAATCTGAATCAATTAAATTATATTCCGAATGCTATTCCTAGATTTAGTTTTCAGCAATATTAGTGGTCTTAAAGTATCTGTAGATGATAAATATGATGAATATCCCAGATGGGTTAATAAAGAACTTAAAATATTAATTAAAAGGAAAAAAGAAGCGCATTTTAAGTATAAACTTAGTAAAAATTATGAAGACTATTAGGCTTTCAATCAACTGAGATCAAGATGCAAACAACTTAACAATTAACTTTTTCATCGTTACCTGACAGATATAGAATCGGCAATAAGTTTGAATCCGAAAAAATATTGGACTTACGTACACGATTTCAACAACGAAGGTGAGCTCCCTAGGGCAATGCTTTACATGGATGAGACTGCGTATGATGACAATGTCATTGCTGAACTTTTCGCAAAGTATTTTTCGTCAGTTTATGTTCCTCCTCATATTGTTAAGAGACCTATGCTATTTGCTGAAGAACAAGTACAACACTCCAGACTTCATATTAATCGTGAATGGTTACTTACCGCACTTCGAAAACAAAATAATGTAATGGGTCCCGATGATGTTCCTGGTTGTGTACTACAAAAATGTTCTCTTACTTTACTCAACCCAATTTATATCTTACGTCCAAGATCTATTGAAGAATGTATTTTTCCTGACATATGAAAGAGAAGGTTTGTTCGTCCCATCTTCAAGGCGGCCGCCAGGAAACTAATTAAGAATTATCGTGGAGTGTGTGGGTAGTCTATAATTCCGAAACTTCTGGATGAAACCATTATTGATCAACTTTTTTGGATGAGTCGAAACATTATATCCGATAAGCAACTTTTTTTTGCCGGGAAGGTCAACAGTGACATACCTATAATTGTACCGTGATTTTCTGTCGAAAGCTTTAGAACAAAATCTTCAAGTTGACGTTATATATACCGACTTTGCTAAAGCATTCGACAGAGTTAACCATTCGGTACTTCTGGTGAAGTTGAGTGAGCTTGGTTTTCATCATAGTGTTGTGATGAGGTTAAGTTCTTTTTTAGAAAATTGCACTCAGTGTACAAAGATCAAGAATTTTAAATCAAATTTCTTTAATGTGACCTCCGGTTTACCCCAGGGATCTCATTGCGGTCCAATTCTGTTTCTGCTATTTATAAATGATATTGTGAATGGTATACAAAGCTCTGAATGCTTATTTTATGCGGATGACATAAAGGTGTTTAAAATTATTAGTAGTCTGGACGATTGTATTGCTCTTCAAGATGATATTAATAGAATTAATAGGTGGTTTAAACCATTAATTTGTTGTTAAATAGTGACAAGTGTTATTCAATATCGTTCCTTAGATCTAGGACACATAGAGTTCCTATATCTTCCTTGATACTGTACAATTACAACGCGTCAGGGAAATCAAGAATTTAGGTGTAATTTTTTATGTCCAACTTTCTTTTAAATCACATATAAGCAAAATTGTTCTATAAGCATATCGCATGTGGGGGTTTGTTTGGCATATAGGTCGCAAACTTAGTAAGTCATGCATAGTTACTTTGTACATTCCTTTAGTTCGCTGTCAGTTAGAATATGCTAGCAGCATATGGTCACCGTATACTCACACCTACATTGTATCCATTGAATATGTGCAAAAAAATATTTTTCGATGTATTGAGTTCAAAATAGGCGTATATCATGTTAAGGATGAATATAGGCCGATAATGGATGCTCTAAAGATTCAATCACTTGAAGTTAGGAGAAATGTGTTAGACATGTGCTTACTTCATAAAATAATAAATGGTGACATTTGTTGTCCATCAATTTTAGAAAAGCTGGACTTTCGATGTTTTCATGTGATCGTTCCCCCAGAAGAACACCCCTATTCCGCTTAAAATTGCATCGCAAAAATTTTTCAGAAAATAATACCATTGACCGTTTAATGCGACTAGGTAACGAATTTAATAATGACAGTCGAGTTAATCTTTCTGGTAGATCATCCGCGCAATTTAAAAAGAGTATTCATTTTGTTACTAGATAAATATTTCTGTTTGTATGAAGCTTAATAATTTTCATTCAATTGTATAGCACTGTTTCATTTCCTTCATTCATTCTAGCATCTAATTAATTATAGGTTTTATTAGGTTAATGTTAATGTTAATTTATGCTTCTACACACGTTCATTTTAATTTTAAGTTATTATATATGTAACTATTATTATTTAATTGTTATTACTTTAACCAATGTATATATTGTAAAAAAGTGGTTACCCGTTAATAAATGATTATAATAATTATTTTTATTAGAAACAAATACAACATCATCAATAAACAGCAATATGAATTTCAATAACTAACAGGCAAAAAATTGAATTTATAGACATCATAGAGAAATTAGACAAAAAAGAACAGACTATAGCCATTTTTGTCGATATGAAAAATGCATTTGATACCATCTCGCAAGAAAAGCTAATAAAAAAAATTGAAGCAATAGGGATAAAACACAAAGCACTAAACTTACTGAAAACCTACATACTAGAAAGACAACAAATTACACGAATTAACACGACAAACATTAAGACCATAGAAACAGAGTACCGAATTCCCCAGGGAGGCATCCTATCACTGATTTTGTACATAGTATACACAAACAATATATTTCAAATAAATCTAACAGGTAAATTATAGATTTACGCAGATGATTCTTACATTTTATATTCAGCGAAAAACTTACAACAACTGCAAGATCAATTAAATGCAGACATGAAGAAATTAGAAATATGGTACACAAAAAATACTTTCACAATAAACGAACACAAAACGAAATATATACACTTCAATAAAAAGAGCAACTCCAACCTAGAAATAAGCATAAAAAACACGAAAATACACAAAACTAAAGCAATTACATATCTAGGATTGAACATATAAAAAACTTTAAAATGGGACACTCATATTAAAAAAATTATAAAATAATTGTAAAACAATAGCTGCAATAAAAAAATTAACTTATATTTAACAAACTGGACAAGAAAACAACTCTACAATAGTCTATTTGTTGCGAAAAACACATACTTCATATCAATTTAGGGAAATACAACCCAGAAAACCTACAATGTCTGCAAACACAACAAAACAATGTACTAAACATACTATACAAACCAAATAAAAGAACACCAAACGAAGAAGTATACAAGCAAACAAATGAATTAAATATAAAAAAACGTAATGACGCTAAATAACGTGCTATTCATAAACAAAATAACAAACTTTATACATATTGGCATTTCGTCAAAAGGCTATCGACCATCGGCCTTGTTTTGTCCAGTCATATGACGTCAGTCGTTAGTGCGTAGATGGATGAAGCGATGAAATGAAATCAAATATAGTTGAATTAGGATTTTCAAATTTAAAGTTTAAACTAGGATTTCTAGGAAGACAATATAAGGATAATATGTAATAGTTGAAAGGATTTTTGGAGAATTTTTCTGATAG
The DNA here is from genome assembly GCA_963969525.1 of Ontholestes murinus. Lineage (NCBI taxonomy): Eukaryota > Metazoa > Arthropoda > Insecta > Coleoptera > Staphylinidae > Ontholestes > Ontholestes murinus. The sequence goes on from OZ018395.1 coordinate 40,237,915, forward strand.
GAATTGAAGGCGTTCTAGGATGGGAATAACTAAAGTGGTATCTCGTTGATTGTTGAGGCACTTATATTTTGAAAATCCATTATCACTTAATATAATGATAATAGTAAACTATTGATGATTTTCAACTTTTTATTTTACTCACTACAATTGTTTCGCTACACTGTAGCTTCTTCAGGTGAAGAAATATAATATTATTATTATTATTATTATTATATTTCTTCACCTGAAGAAGCTACAGTGTAGCGAAACAATTGTAGTGAGTAAAATAAAAAGTTGAAAATCATCAATAGTTTACTATTATTATTATATTAAGTAAAGTGGTATCATAGAGGAGCTGGTTAGAAGGATTGTGTAAACGATTAAGAGGATGACGGAGTTTTGTCAAGGTACCAAGGGATGCTCCCTCGCTAACTTCAATATTTCGGGAGGTTGTATTGCTGGGATTGGGATAGAGGGTGCAACCATAGTCCAGTAATGGGTGGGAAATCATCTTGTATATTTTGACTTTACTAGTAATACCATCATTTCTATATGTTAAACATCCAAAATATTTTGCCCTGGTTGTTATTTTGCTTTTAATTATAGCTGTGTGTTGAAATTGATTTTGGGGTCTGTGGTTATGCCTAGGTGTTTAGCGGAGATTGAGGAAAGGATAATAGTTTGTGAAATTGAAACATTGTAAGGGCAATTATTGTTGCGATGGTATGGAATTAGGAGCTATGATTTGTGAGAATTAATTTTAATATGCCATTTTGCAAACCAGTGTTGAAGGGAGTCAATAAGCTCTTGAAGGAATTGGGATGTCTATGATTTATATTTAGATAATATTTCAGTAAGAATAGTACCAAATAAATATTTAATGTTGGTGGTAATATCAACCAACATTTTATATATTTTTCGATTTATGTTGTCTTCCCGATATTTCAAAGTTTGGATTGACCTTGATATTTTCTAAAATGCAATGTTTAAAAAAAATCCTTAAATAGATGATTATTAAATATGTAATATACTACTACGAAACATTTTTATTCACAGAAAAAATAAAATATAATACATAATAATGGATAAAATAAAACAAATTCTGATATAGTTGTTCTTCTGTTCCATGGTTATCGACCGGTGATCTTTCAGCCTATGTAATATATTTTCATCTATTATTCTTAAAGATAATGCCAATAATTACGGCTATATTAATTATATTTTAACTTCAAATAAAATTTTCATCAACATCCACCAGTAAAATTTTGCGAGAATTTAGAGAATATAGTTCATGAAAGAAAGTATGAAATGCTGGTTAATAATACTAGTAATTGTCTAAACATGCATATACACATTTTGTAAAATTAGAAATAGGTTTACTGGTGTTTGAATTGAATAAACTGCTTGTATAAGATATAAATATTTAGAACTTTACAAAGAAAAATACCATCACATTCCTTCGATTAGAATATTTTTGATTCTGCAGATAAAGTAGACTATTGGAAATGCAGTATTTTTCGCTGTCTCGCGGTTTAGTAACAAGAAGAAAAAACAGGTAATTAACAGTTTTGCGCTAAAGGCAACACTTAGGAAATAAGATCTTACGAACGTAAACAAATCAGAGATTTTAATAGTAAATGTACTAAATAAATATCTCAAGAATGACCGAAGCTTTTGAAGCGGTGGAAAAGTACCATATTCTTAACAGGACAGTTTAAAAGAGAAGATTGTCCCAAGTGAACAATTTATGAACAAAAAGTCATAAAATTGTACTGTTCAAAAAACATCACAGGCAAATGAAGGGAGACAACAACATGAGTAGCAGATATTGATTTAAAAACAGTGGTAAATTATGTCAGTCATAGTATAGTTATCAAAAGTGTACTTTGTGCTCCTGATCTAACGACAAATCTTCTATCTGTCAACCAGTTTATTAAAAATAGAAATTTAGTCAACTTCATAAAGACAGTTATAATAATAATACTTTTATTTTCTGAAATGTAAGGAACAAATCCTAAGATATTTCAAGATATTAAATTAAAATTCACGAACCAAATTTTGTAATAAAGAGTTCCAGAAGTTTGTAGAGCATCATAGCATAATATACCAAACAACAGCACCACATACTCCGGATCGAAACGGCTCTTCAGAGAATATCAACAGAACTTTGGTAGAAAAGGCTTTCCGATGGGAATCTTGAAAGAGGTTTCGGTTCTGCCTCTTTGAATACTGCAGCATATCTAAGGAACAGATCAATTTAATCTGGAATAATGAATAAAACACCATTTGAAATGTGGAACAGCAAGAAATTTAATATAAGCCACATAAGATTTTTGGAAGCTAAGCTATGATGCACATTCCAAAAGCGCAGAGAACCAAATTGGATAGGAAATCCAGACAGGTGATTCGTTTGGGCTATAGTGATCACATGAAAGAATATAGACTATATGGCAAAACCAACTGAATCAAACTGATAGCATCTTGGTCAGAATATTATAATCAGTGGGAGGTAACATTGAAAACCAACAAGAAACTTTAGAAGAAAAAATCCTACATCATGAAGAAACACGTCAGGTAAAAAATGAAGATAACACAGAAGCAGCAACCACTCTAGACCGGACAACGACTCCCGGTGGATGGCCATGAGAGAAGAGGTGGAGTCCTTTTATGATACACATGCCTGAGATCTAACAGAATTACCAAGAACCGGTTGTGTAGTAGATTGCAAATGGGGTTTTAAGAGAAAAGGTGACGTTCGAGGTAAAATGCTATATAAAGCGCGACTAGTGGCCAAAGACAAAAGCAAGGCCTATATTACGATGAAACTTTCTCCCCGGTAGTTTATCATTCCACTTTAAGGCTTTTATTTGCGCTTTCTGTAGAAACTGAACAAAGCGATATATGACCTTAATCAATCTTCCTGAATCTAGAACAAAGGGTGGATGACCTTTTATTGTCAATGTCTAAAAAAATAAGAACTTGAACGTTGTATGTATATGAAAGGAAAAAAAGAATTAACCAAATTGCGTTATGTGTGGTCAATTTTTTTACGTGTCTAGCTTTGATAATCATCCGAAACAATAAATATGGATTCATAATTCTAGATCAGGAAGAATATTTTAAACAATTATCGTGGAAATTCAATATGCAAGAAAGAAAAACTGAACTAAATTATGAAAAATGTAATAGAGCTTTAATAGGATAAGCTAATGACACAAACGACAGAAACTTCTACACTGGTCATGTGTTCAAACTTTGAGTTGGCTAGTCTACTGGGAAAGCAGGAAACAAGCGGTTTCCAGCACTGAAGCAGAAAATATCGCCAGAAAATAATGCGTTTCGTTGTTAGTAAAAATTTCCTAATATATTTTTTATCTCCTATAATTAATAAATATTATAATATTTTTCCATATTTCAAGAAAGGTGCCAATAAGAACCATCTTGGTACCTTCTTGCAATCTGTAATAGCAAAATTCTTTATAGTTTCGGTTATGATGATCATTATTTATTGACAAGAAGTATAAAAAGAGAACTATGGTAACATAAAAACAAACATATGTTTTTATTGGCATATATTAATTGTTTTCTAATACTACTTGAAAATGATTAATTCTTAATAATTGTATAATTGTATTTGTTTATTATTAATAATAAATTAATAATAAATATACTACAATAATACCGCCGAATAAGGTATTAAGGAACGATTTATTAAATTAGGATTTCTAGACTTTGTAATCTCATTTTAGAAACAGGAAATACATAGATAAGACATGACAAGGATACCATCTTCAATCGAAAAAAAAATGTATTTTTACTATTGGAGATTAGGCAAGTCACAAATTTTAAAACCAACACCAAAAGCAATTCACGAATTATTGGGAAAAGGTTTAATTTCTCATTCTCAAAATAACGGTACATCAAGCTATTAACAGCTGATACAAAATCAAGCCGATCTAGTTTGGTAATTATGCTACAGTGGTTGGTATTACGTCCACTTAGCAAGGTTATTGACAGTAGAGCTTCCTTCAATAAACCTGTGTTTCTCATGAGAAATTAAAGATGTACTTAACCATATAAGCAGCTTAGTAATTAAATTCTCAAAGAATTTTGGTATTACAGATTTGTAATTATTTAAAATTCGAAATGCCATTAAAACTGTTAAACTTACGTATGTATTTAAATTAACAGAATTGCCTGTGGTAGAAGAAATATTGCTAACATTATTTACGTGAACCGCAGAAAAGAAATCTGCAAAATTTTCAAACAGTTAATCAGTAAACACTTGAACTTTGTTAGTTCTGTTTGAATATTAAGAGTAGGGTAATAATTACTATACAAAAGTCAAAAATTATTATAATAAATTAAATTAGTTTAACACTTTGTGTTCGAAATGTACATAAAGTGTATAATAAAAACAGTGAAGAAAATGATATTTTTAACTACTAGTAATTATTACTTGAACTTTGTTTATATAATACTTGATTTTTATTAATAAAAGTAGAAGCTTTTTATATTCAAAATATTTTAACAGGTAATATATACAGGTGATTTATTAGTCAACATGTGTCCCATTCAAAAAAATATGTAGCACAAATACAGTTAATTTATTGCTTATATAAATATAAAATAATTTATTATTTGTGTTTAAACATCTAACACTCAAGTAGTAGTATTAAAAACAATTATTAATTGCTAATAAAACCCTATGTTTTTTTGTTGTTGTTGTAATACTATCTTTAATTATTAAATTAAGTAATTATAATAGGTAAAAATTTAAACATTTTAGGAAGAAAACCTTTGAAAAAAAAATATTAAAGTCAAGACTTTTATCAAAAATATAAGATATGTTTAAATATAAGTAATTTTTACTATCGTATTATCCTATACTGTTTAATATTACCAGAATCATTATAATAAAATTATTTAACCTAATCGTAATCGTGTTAAATTCACATCATTTAAATTTTTCATTTAATCATTTATGATACTTACGGCTGTGTTAATTGTCTAATGTTATTTAAACCCTTCATTTTCTTGAAAGGCGGCATATAAGAGTCTCACATGAATTCACAGAATGTTATTTTAGCTTCTGCTCATCAGCCCATTCATTAAACAGGCACTCGACTCTTAAGTAAATAATTGCACCCACACATCCGCCCTTAATTATATCGACGAGACGCACTTCATTACGCTAATTACCGCTCTTCCCAAGAAAGAAGTGTTAAACACGCCATCCCACTAGTTCACAGTAATATTTTGAATTGAATGGACTTAATAATAATAATCATTCATATATGGGTATCATTAGTAATTCAAAGAAGAATACAATTAGCATTAAGAGTTAATAGAAGTTGCACGGCATTTATGTTTTAAGAACTGTCAAATTACGAATAGAATTATTCCAGAATCATTCTATATATTTTAGAATGCTTAGAATAGAGTGAAGTAATTTATTTTAAAACTGTTTCGTTTTTATTATGGTATTTTCTACATAAAACTTTTTATTAGTGTAATACAACGTGTATGTTAACTTAAACTATAGTCACATTTAAATAACACTTACCTGAGACAACAAAACATAATTAATATTTAATATATATATATAATAATAAATTTTAAGTACCTTTCCTAATTCGTCGATTTTTAAATTCAATATGTTACTGATATGGATATTTCAATCATTTATTAATTTAAGCATATGATTAGTATACAAAGTCGTGTTATATTTATTTATAAAAATAAAGAACCTTTCTATTTTCTAATCCATATTGTAATCATATACAAGCCATATACATTTGAACAATATATATTTTTTATTCAGTACTCAATTTTTAGATTTTCAGATCATCAACATTTATTACACATTTCTCAAATGTTTTTTTTATGAAAAATAACATGGAACTATGCTCTGTGATACGAGGTTAGCTTGAAAAGTTTCCGGAATGGGCAAGAGATGGCGTGCGTATCGTGAAATTGTTATGATGGTTGTCAAGGCTAACCTATTTTAGGTAAGCTGTCAAATTTTCAGACACGTGCATCGTTCCGTTTTTGTTTATTAGGATATCTTGTGAAACAAGTCAGGCACTTTTGCAAAAATGGATAAAAACGAATTTCGTGCAGTCATCAAACATTTCTGGATGGATGGGAAAAAGGCGACGGATATACGAGATATTTTACAGAAAGTTCATAGCACATCTACACCTTCATTTCGACTATTAGTTTCTGGGTGAGCGAGTTCAAACGTGGCCGTACGAGCACCAAGGATGAACCAGGCAGTGGACGTCCAAAAACGGCCACAAATGAAGAAATGGTCGACAAAGTCCATGATCTCGTGTTAGCCGATCGACGAGTGAAGTTGCGCGAAATAGTAGAGACCACGGGCATCTCATATGAACGTGTGCAAAATATCGTGCACGAACATTTGGGCTTGAGGAAGCTTGCTGACTATGGACAAGAAGCGAAATCGTGTGACCACTTCGAAAGAGTGTTTGGCCTTGTTAAACCGTAATCCAACGGATTTTTTCGCCGATTCGTGACCGTGGACGAAACATGGATCCACCACTACACACCAGAAACCAAGCACCAGTCGAAACAGTGGATTTCTCCAGGCGAATCTGCTCCGAAGAAGGCAAAGACTGTCCCATCGGCTGGAAATGTCATGGCCACCGTTTTTTTGGTATTCGCAAGGTGTGATACACATCGACTTTTTGCAGAAGGGAAGAACTATCACGGGACAATACTACAGCGATTTATTGGATCAATTCAACGGCATATTGAAGGAGAAACGGCCTCATTTGCAGCGAAAAAAAGTGCTCTTCCACCAAGACAACGCACCGGCCCATTCATCCCGAATCGCCAATGCTAAATTGGTTGAATTGGGCTACGAGGTGGTGCCACATCCCCCGTACCAGACCTGGCCCCGTGCGACTTCTTTTTGTTCACAAACATGAAGACTTGGCAAGCGCTTTACGTCTGCAAGAGACACACAAGGATTGTCCAATAACAGGTGTTAATAAAATATCCCTTGATCAAAATAATGATTCCAGTTTTAATAGATTAGGAAAATATAAAGGAAAAAGGCCAATATTATTAAAACTGGTATGAAATAAAAAAATTCAATATTTTGTCAAGTACGGAAAAACTCAAACGAACTGATATTCCACAAGATTACACAAGATTCGCAAACGCTAGGTTAAATAATACAAAAAAATATATAGTGTGGAACAACTAAAAATTCTGAAAGTCTGCCAAAACCATAAGCGCGCCAGCAACTCCTAACATTAGAAATGTAGATTTGGATATTGTATTTTATAGTCAGATAAGCGATGTCCAAATAAATGAAAATGTGAAACCGAACCTATGATAAAATGATACCAACATACACATAGTACGCCTACTCATGTTCCAAATATAAAAAAGCAATCCCCTAAAATCGGTAACAAATGATGCTAATTTAGAAATGAACTGGTACTATCGTGCAGGGAAAAGTAAACGCTAATAATATAAATAATATATAATATAACCATATAAATATTATAGATACGATGGATCAGTTTATTCCTGACTTCAAAATCTGCCACAACTAATAAATGCATTACAAATGAAAGTTGTCAAAGCTTTTCTATAAACACAACCAAAATTTTGCAATATTTCATTATAATATTCATTCATTAAGTTCACAAAGCAATAACTACCTGGATATAATAAGCAAAAATATATATCCTTCATTATTTGACCTAGCAACAATTCATCAACATGTATTGATCATATATTTGCAAAACATATCCATTAGAATGGGAGTCTATATATCCCAATCACTTTAAAATGCCATATTACTGACCACTATGCAACGTTACTGTAACTGCCCATAGAAAGAGTTAGCAAAGACACAATGTTGACAGTTCAAAAATTCAAAATTTAATTCAACGGGAGCAATGGCAAAGAGTATATAACGAGGATTATATACATACAGTCACGGATATATTTGTAAACACTCTCAAATCGTACCTATGTACGATTGGTCTGTACCAATCATCCTCAGTCAAAACCATCACAAATAGTAAACGAAAAAGAAAACCGTGATCTAGAAAACACTATGCTTAAAAACACTTGCAGAATTAAATTAAATGAGCGAATTAGAGAGGCAAAAATACTATATTACGAAGATTTAATACGAAAAGAAAAATGTGCCACTAGAGGAGTTTGGATAGTAGTTAACAAACCAAACGCTCTGCGGTAGCTCGGACATCAACAAACGAGATGAGTCTTTACTTAACTTTATCACAGCAGAGGGACTTATAGTGACCAATATTGGCAATAAGCCCACGTTCATCAAGAAAAAACGCAAAGAAGTACTAGAACTAAAGATCTGTACTGGGAAAGTGAGTCAGAACCCCCGTGCTCTGACTACAGCAAATCCGCTTCGATCTAGTCACATCTCTCACGACGAGCAAGGAGGTCAATTGCTATATTCTCCGACAGCGAGGCGCTACTAAGAGCACTAAGCTCCACACAGGCCAAAATTAAGCTAGTGAGGGACTGTACGTATGCTCTTAATGAACTTGACAGTCACAAAAAAGTAACAATCACATGGGTCCCAGGATACGGAGGACATCTGAGGAATGACAAATCACTAAACAGAAATTAATGATAATGTTTCAAAGTTCTGCTATTTTTTGAACTTCTGAATGTATCGGATACACGTTGTGAAATTTGTGACTTGAATCGCTTCTATTTGCATATTGGGGCTTTACATGCTCCATAGTTCATATTCATATTCATTAACTTTACCCCTGCTTTTTAAACGATATCGGAAAATTTTAAAAATAAATGCATACAAATCGGTTCTGTTGTAGTTTTAACTGCGCACTACATTATTTTACGATCTATAAATGGCGAAATAACAGGTGCTCTAAACTATTTACTACAGTAAGAATTTTCTGTGTATATGACCACGATGTTTCATTTACCAGGTGTAAAGGGTTTAGTTGCGAAGAGCGCAACTTATTTGTAAGGAAGAAATTGCACTCCGAAGTTTTTAGGCAATCTCTAAAAATGATCGTCGAAATTGACTTAAAACCAATTAAACAATTTTTCCATAGTAGATTATTAACAATGAATCAAGCTTAAACAGAATACACTCCGTTCTCTATAAATAAAAATACCCCTTTACAAATATTTAACACTGTTTAATAATAATATGACCACTAGGATTAATGACCAACTTACTTCGAAATAGAGTTACTATGGACAGACACATACGCTGCCATGAGCACATAAATCATTATTCGATAACTACTTTATTATTATTCCGTCCAAGAAAATGTACGAAATACTTAAACCTCAAAGCGACAAAATGGTATATTATGGAATAATAGAATCACATCTACTCTACGGTATAATATCCGTTTTGCAAAAAAGATTTTTAAAAGTCATGCTAAGGAAAAATATCGGTTACCTCACTGGTATACTTTTTATTTTCGCATTCTTACTCTACAAGAAGAGAAGCAACCTTGTCTAATTGCGCAGAACAAGAACGGAATAAGAAAACCGTACCCATCTTTACCTAGAACCACAACTATGGAATGAAATGCCGGTAGAATACCAAAATTTTGCAAACATGGAATCGTTTAAAAAGACCATTAAGAAATGTTTGCTTTAGATGGAAACCTGTCATCTTGGTAGAATTTAATGACCATAAATGGTTCACCTCGAAATTTATATTTATTTTTAATAAGTATTTTTTACTATTATTTTGTAATTTATATATTAATTTGCATGCGTATGTGTTAGTGCGTGGATGTGTGTATCTTTTCTTATGAATTCATTATACTAATAAAATTATTTTATGCTATTATTAAATTTATTATAATGACCATACTCAAGTATTTACTGTAGTCGTTATTTTTTCTATTTAAAAGATTCTTATGGAATACATTTGCTTATGTACGCCTGGTATCTACTATACTGGATTTGGCGTTCAACGTCAGTGTACATAGAAAAAACAATTGGAGTTTGGTGACTTGTCCAGCCTTATTCTTTAAGATATTTTTTTGTATGTTTTTAATTCTGTTATAAAAACTACACTATTCTATAAGCATTATTTAGTTAAACATTGTATACCTGACAAATTATCTCCATTAATGTATCAAAGTAATAAATAATAAAAATGACATGCATTATTGGACTAAAGATTCTACATTGCATTAGGTTAAATATTTAAGAAACAATAAAAGTCGCTTATTAAAATGCAAAATGGCAGGCTCCTAAATAAGTAAATAAACTAATTTGAAATATTGTATTGAATATGGTATTTATTTAGGTACACATATATGCATACAATACATACTGCAAAAAGACTCCTTTTGTTTATTTTCCCTCTGTCCTCACATCGGGATTTGCGGAAGGAAAAAAAACAAGGGCCTAAGGTTTGAACCTTGTGGAACAACTTGTTGCTACAAATGTTTTGGGCTGAAAGCCAATGTAGCCGACAAAGAGGCAATGATTGCAATGCCGAAATGACATTTGACGCTAAGTTGTATTTTTTTAAATATGAGATTAGTTTATCATTAGGCATGCAATCAAAAGCGCACTGCGATCTAATTCACCAGATATAATCTTTGTAACACATAATAAATTAGCTTCTACAAATAAAACCGTGTTGATGAGGAGTTATTAAGTGTTCAGTGCGAGCTCGAATGTAGTCACAAATAATATTCTCAAATATTTTTGAAAAATTATGTATAATGGCAATTTAAAACAGGACACAAACGTGTTATTTTCCACTGCTTTCTAAAAGTACCAAACTTTAGAATTAAATTGATAATATTGGTGAAAGGTGTAACAAGTTAAGACGCGCAATCATTTAGAAAAAATCCAGGGATTTGATCGGGGCCCATTGTCGTATTGTCCTTAATGTTCTTTAAATGCAGGACACTAGCTTCGTCTATTTTATGGTTACCTATCACATCACTACAACTTACACTATTTGTACCACTGCCACTGTTCACATTGCTGAAGATATCTGCAAATCTTTGAAGAATTTCAGAAGAAGAGCTTAAAGTAACTTCGCCCATTTCCATAATTTCTGGGATACTTGACACTTTTCTCCTCCTGTTAATCTCCTGGTATACTTTCCTTTCAAATTAAGTTTCATTAGATCATTTGTGTAAATAATGTCTAGTATAGGCGGAAAATTGCCTCTTTATGGTATTCCGTATTCGGCTTTGAATGGTTGACTCTCTATACCGTTGGCTTTTACACATTGTGGTCTGTCTATTATATACGTTTCCATTCGATTTCATTCTTTTCCCGTTACTCTATTGTCTTTAGTTTTTCAAGTAGCTTAGGTTTAGAGATGGTATCGAAAGCTTTTTTCATGTCAATACACAATGTTACTACTTGTTTCTTTTGATCTAAAATTGATTTTTATTTTATTTATTAGTTTATAGGTCTCAACGTTGTCCCTGAATGTTTCTGGAAGGCATAGTGGTGATTGTATATAACTTTATATCTATTTAAATGATCAGAGATTAGTATTTCTATATTTGGGTATTTTGTTTAATGTTGATAATAGGGAAATGGGTCTATAGTTTTTTGGTAGTTTTTTGTCTCCTGTTATATTTTAAACATGTTTTTTGTGACTGTTGTTACAGGTGTTGTTTTCTTGTCATTTATTGGTTTTTCTGCTATATTTTTCCCATATTTGTAAAGTAAAAGTTTATTTCTTAAGCTATATCTGAATTATCGATTGTATAAGTTTAATTTTCTTTGCGTATTTGTTTCAGATACTTGTCGATGATTGTTAGGGCTATTTGTATTTGTTATTGTGTTTGATTTTTTTTTGTATTTTTCCTTTATTATTTCATTGCGAAGATTTTTTAGATGCTTTTTTTTGTAATTTGTTTCTGTGTTTTATTTGTTTGATTATCATTTCATTAATCCATTGACTCTTAACCTCTTAATTTTGTTTACCTTTTCATTATTTTCTATTATGTTTTGAAGTGTTTTTGGAAGTTCTTCAAAAGTATTTATTTTATTTATGTCAATGTTATTTATTTCATGTGTTATTTGTGTATAATCTAACTTTGTTACATTAAAGAATTTATATTCTGGTTTTATTATTTGAGTTTATATTTTTGTTATTATTGCATTGTGATTGTTTTTTCTGTTTAATATATGATTTTTTAATGGATTTTTTAGTGTTCCACATAACATATTGGTAACTATTTAAAAATAATCTTGATCTTGCACTAAAATATGTAAGTGCATATGGTTATGATATTATTAATACAATCAAATAGTGCTATGTTGATACTCTTTCCAGGAATGTACCCGTATTGGTGTTTGTTAAATAGTTTATGTTAAGTAAAAAATTTAACATCCTTTTGCATATGAGCGTTTCGTACGTAATGGTAATTATTTTCTCGATTTAGAATTTATCGGTAGGCATCAAGAATTCCGATGTATTAGTTGTCAAGTTCGATTTTGGCTTATCGGTATTGGCAGGATTTGAGTTAAGTTTGATAGAGATTAAATGTGTTCATAGTTCTATGCATAAATTCATATTGAATTCTTTGAAAATATTTATTATACTTTTGGAATAATTAATATTTGTTAAAAAGTCGATGTGTATTCTGTCTCTCTAATAGCTTTTTCTGGAACGACTTCATAAATATTTCTGCAAAGAGTGTTGATGTTGGGTCTCCCATGCACAATCCATCTTCTTGGGCTTAAAATTTGTCGTTAAATCTAAAATAATTTTGATATGAGCAGACATTTAATAATTTTGTAATTTAAATTCTTGAGGCTGCTTTTTATTATGTTGGATAGTGGAATTTTTTCCTGACTATTTGAAATGCCTCTATTTAATGCTATTTCTGTTTCTATTGCAAGCTCGTCATATTGGTGTTCGAGTATCATTGGTGTAGGTAAATATTTAAGTCCTTGGTTCCATTTAATCTTTGTTGAACGTTGTATTAGAACAATTTATTACTAACCACATAGACACAATAATATCGAATGTCTCAATGCAATAACCACCAAATAAAACACTATGCACTTAATGTATACATACACTTCTAATTAACAAAACATATGACAGAAGATCACTACAAGAACGAACTCACTACCATTTATGAAATAGCCGATAATAACAAACTTAATTAAGAAGAAACAAAGAAGGGTAAAAACACAATTACTGTATAATATATGCTCAGAAAAAGACAAACAAACTTTTACAGTTAACCTGTTTTTTCGCAATGTTAGCACAAAAATCAAAAAGCAATTAGGTCCATATAACATAAAAACAATAGTCGTCAACAGAAACAATGTATCAAGAAGAATAGTGAATTATTTAATAAAAACAAAAGATCAAGTAATAAAATTATGAAAAAACAGAATCAAATGTGGAAATTGTTACGAATTATATATAGGTCAAACAGGGCTGAATCAATTATTCAAGCAAAGCCATCAAGAGGATTAGCGGAAAACTGCATAAACACCGGACACTACACTGGGCAGATCAAACCAATCAAAATTTGCAATTTAATTATTTTTTCTAGTTTATTGTAATTAAATCAGTGTAAATTCATTTATCATTTATATTTTTTCGCTCCATATTCATTTACAAACTTTTTAACGTACATCTAATTATTATTTTTTAGTTTATTTTACAGAAATAAATACATTCAATCTTGTGTTGCTTTGATAGTTGTGCTATTTGTAAGACGCAAATTACTTTTGTATAATTCAATATCCCGGTATTAGCCGGGGAAGTAGTCTTTTCAATAAGTGGTTAGTTTTGTAGTCTCAGTAAGACTCATTGTTGTAGATTTACGAAATGTTTTCGTGTTTTTTTCTAATTATCAACGTTTAAAAATTCTTTAAAATGTTGGCTTATTACAATGTTTATATTTATTATTGAATGCAGAAAAATAAGCCCAGATTTAAACAAGATCTTATGAGGTCTGTACAAATACAATATAATTTTAATCACTAGTAAAAGAAATAATTAAAATAACTTAGCAAAGAAAACAATGGGAAAACTCTAACAACAGTAAAATTTAAGATATATGGATCTCATGACCGATAGCCAGATAATGAATGCGTAACGAATTATAATAGCGTTAAATGATTTGGTAATAAACTTTAGTATATGTTAATGTTTATGTGCGTTTGTTTTATTCCATTGGGAATAGTCGACCTTATGTGGTGTAATTTGTGTGAAGTGTGCTTCTTTCTTTCACGGAAAATTAAGTTCACCTCTCGTAAATTTCCCGCGCGGAAAGGTCGTCGCGCTTCGAGACTAATCTCCAGATTGACTGTAATAAACGGTTTTAATGTGGCAAGCGATGATTTTATCACCACCCGGAAAATTCAGTAATTATGTAAGAAAAATTTCAACCTGTTAAAACCTAAGTACAATCGTTTAATTATAAATTGTAATTGTAAATAAACATGGTTTCCATTTCACACATGAAGTATAATTTTGTATTGCCCATTAATCAGCTTATCATGTTTAATAAAAAAAAAATTATTATTTTGCGTCATAATTAATATTTTCTTACATGAATCAATTTAATAAACCATTTCTAAATAGTGAAAAAAATCAGATATTCAGAAGGGTTAACGAAAGAACACTATAAACAATATTATGTTTAAGTTCTCAATAAATTTAAAAAGAATTTAATATTTGTAACAAATGGTTTGACTTTTAAATGAAAATCACGTTTAAAAGTTAACCAGGAAGGCAGCGACTCGTTTGTAACCAAATTACGGTCCATTACCGAAGTATCTCGGGCTATACTTACCTCATTTAATATTATAATAACGTCCCATGTAAATTACACTTCACTTTTTGGGGCCATTCTAGTTTTATTTAATCATTATTACAAGCAGGAAATCGTGTGAGAAGACAAAGATACGTTTTTATGAATACTGTGAAGCGTTAAAATTAAGAAGATTGTATTCCACTGACACAATGTGTGGATTTGAATGTTTAAGAGGACAAATGGGACCGAGAAACCGAGATTTACAATTTTAAGCTCTCAATTCCTCAAATTTATGCCTTTAAGCCGGTAATAGGGGAACATCCCGTGGATGGAAAGTAGAAAGCTACTTTAAAGAATTCCTAAAATTTCGAGTCTAAACTTTTTGCTACTATATATGAGAAAAGAGAAACTTACAAAAAATTGATATATTTAATTAAGAGTATTTAGTGTGCATAAAATAAAGTAATATTTATTATTTTATTAAATCCTATTTATTTTAAGAAATATTTATATTAAATCCGCGTCTCGTATTTTATCATTACTTCTTAGTCTATCTATCAAAAATTATAATAGCCGTTGTATTATAATACATCGGTAGTGAAAAAACCCTTTAGATCAACATAAATGTAAAAATCAAGAAGGAATAGAGTCGCAATATTTACTTCTTTTTATTAAAAAAACAACCCAAATTAAATTACATGTTTAATAATTGTGTGCGCCGTGATTGATGAGCAGCCACACATAACGAGGAGTTATTAGACACTTTATTGTATTGTCCATAATACTGGGTTGCAAATAGCGGGGAATGTATAGTGTATTCATCGCTCTTTTGCCGAGCAATAAAAAATCAAAGACAGCCCGCTGTCTTTGGCGGCGTCGCCGCCGCGTTGTAAAAACACTCGATGCGAGTAGATCGGCACACGCCGTGTGCACCCTTCCTCCTCATGGCATAGTCTATCCTTTTCCTATATATTCGACATTATATTTTTCGTGGCTTGGTTTAAAATTCATTTTATCAGCAACTGTGTTCGTGCATATTTCGTCGGTGGGCGCTGTATCTCAAAAACGAATAATCCTCTTGAGTTGAAACTTTAAACTTAAGGTTTTATTGTTAAAAACTGGAACTGAAAAGCTTTTGGTAAACATTCATAAACCGGAAGTGGATGTTTACTCGAGGCGTTTTTTAGTTTTTTTGTTATATTTTTCTAAATATAATTTTTTTTAAAAAACGTTTCAAACAAAAGTTAAAGGGAATAAAAAACTAAATAAGTTTTATTACAACATATTTTTCATAAAATTCTTAAATTTCGAGAAAAAAAATAAAAATTGAAATTTTTCACATTTTTTACCAATTGCTAATAAACTATTCAAGTTACGTAAAATTTATATAACAAATAATTGTAGAGAATTAAAAAAGGAACAAATTATTAAGAATAACATTTTTCCGTAAACCTCATAGTTTTCGAGTAAAATATAGGGAAAGTACTATGATGGCCACATCACCATTTTCTTATTGTTTGTTATTGTGTCTACTTTACTTACAAGATTATATTCTTAAGGATTTTATTTGTTTATTACTTTCCCTATATACTATATATAGGGGAAGTATTGTTTTCGTGCGTGAAAATGTTTGTGGGCGCTGTATCTCAAAATAATTCGATTGAGATGAAACTTTAAACTTAAGGTTTTATCGTTAAAAACTGGAACTGAATGGTGAATATTCAAAAACCGGAAGTGGATGTTTACTCGAGGCCGTTTTTTGTTTTCTTCAAATATTTATTTTAATATGAAAAATATTACAAATTTTTTTAAACAAAAGTTAAAGAGAATGAGAAACAACAAGTTTTGTTAAAAAATATTTTTCATAAAATTATTAATTTTTGCGGCTTTAATTTGTTATACATGTTTGAGTATAAATAAAACACTTTGTAACTTTGTTTGTATAACACTATTTATTTACTGTTTACTATAGTTTCGTCATCTCAACGTGCCATTATCAAAACATACAATCAGTGTATCACTGTATCATTGTATGTTTTGATAATGGCTATAGTAAAACTATAGTAAACAGTAAATAAATAGTGTTATACAAACAAAGTTACAAAGTGTTTTATTTATATTTTTCATAAAACTTAATTTTCGAGAAAAAAAATAAAAATTGAAAATTTTGACATTTTTTGCTAATTGCTA
Source organism: Ontholestes murinus (assembly GCA_963969525.1). Classification (NCBI taxonomy): domain Eukaryota; kingdom Metazoa; phylum Arthropoda; class Insecta; order Coleoptera; family Staphylinidae; genus Ontholestes; species Ontholestes murinus. The sequence goes on from OZ018395.1 coordinate 40,254,858, forward strand.
CTAAACTATTGAAGCTACATGAAATTTATATAACAAATAATTGTAGAGTATTCAAAAGTGAACAAATTACTAAGAATAGCCTTTTTGTGTAAACCTTATAGCTTTCGAGTAAAATATAGGGAAATTACTACACATTACCATTATTTTTTGCTTGTGACGACTATTTTTACTTTCCCTATATACGCAGTATATGTATATATATGGGGGAAGTATTGTTCTCGTAATTTTTTGGAAATTTCTTTGGGGAAATATCCGTTTTGGGGTCTCCTGAACCCATTACACTAATTTCTAGAAAAAAAAATTGTCTGTCGGTGGGCGCAAAAACGAAAGATGCCGTTAATAACCCTTTGAATTTCCTTCTTTAATTGGTGTATTCTTTGTGGAAGGATAGCAAATAACAAACATGAAACAAGCACGACTGGCAAACGTCATATGACAAAATGGCACCAAATAAAAATTCGTCCTTACTTTCTGGACATCATACCAAACTTATAGAAGCCATTTATCAAGAACTGCTAGCAGTTGATCCTGATTCAAGTTCTAAATTTTGTGCAATAAATGAGAAATAGTAAAAAGGGTCTTATTCTGTTTACGTTAATTGTACCTTTAAGTTAATAATAATAATAATAATAACTGACTTTTCACAGCAACTACTATATTGAAGATTTTATTATCGAATATTTGTTTACACTTTTTAAGCTATATTTCGAATTAAACTAAAGATGAAACAAAAATAAAACCTCCACAATAACTCTAGTAAAGGTATTATTCTAATTTTATTCTGATAATTTAAATAATAGAGATACAAACTGCAATTGAAAATTTTACATGGGAATCCCCTATGATGCGTCTTGAAACGGGTCACGCGGTATACTCATGTTGATATCTTCTTTTATTGATAATGTTGTTCGTAACATAGAATATATGGACCAAATGGTCGATGGTTTCAAATTTTCCGACAATTTTGATTATCAGTCTTCCATTCCATAAATTTTGCATTTTTTTTTTTTCATACCTCTTTTTCTATTTTTCTGGTAATAAACCTGCATAAGTTTTCTCAGCTTAATTTACTATTTCTGGTGGAGTATTGGGAAGATCTAAATCACTTTCTGAATCAGAAATTATGATGAAGTTACCACAGCACACACTCACAAACTGATCTTTAATAATGACGCGATATAGTGACAGCAGACAACTAGACCGAGGTGAGAATTTGTAGGTCACTGTCGTCTCTAGTGACGAAAGTTAACGTCACTAGTGACGGAACTCAAAATTTCGTTTGAGTATTCGGTGACGAAAAATGTCTTTTTTTAAAGGTTAGTAGAAAACGATTGGTTACTTCTATCGGTAAATATCAAAGAGTAATGACATATTATCGAAACTAGTCGGAGAATAATAAGACATATTCTGTGAAACAAACCAAGTGTTTTTGATTTCAAATATGTTTCACCACGGGTTAAGTGAGCAATTCATTAAATATAGAGATCTCTTAATGCCACTTCGATTATCTGCGATATGACTGCGGTTTTATTTGAAAACTTGTTCGAAAATAAATTGATACCGAATTTGGCCAAAAACTCCGTAATAGTTATGGACAATGCATCATATCATAGTCGACAAATTGATAAGGCACCGACTACGTCCAGTAAAAAATCAGAAATATCTGATTATTTATATAAACATGATTTAATTTTTGAATATAGTAACAGATGAGGCTGTTCTATGATGAAAATTCATATTCACTTGTTTGGTTGATGAAGTAAAAACACTTAAATTTTCAAAACACTTTATTATTGCTTTTTTAAAACGCAAGAATTGTTTCGACACACTGTGGCTTCTTCAAGCGAAGAAAAGTTCACCAAAAGCTCTTCAGTTCTAGTTTTTAACGATAAATACTTAAGTTTAATGTTTCATCTCAATAGGATCATTCGTTTTTGAGATACAGCTCCCACCGACAGACAGATACGCAGACACACACACAAACACAGACATTTTTTTTTCCAGAAATTGGTGGATTAGAAGAGTAGAGACTTCAAAGTATAGTTCCGTTCACAAACTTCAAAAAATTTTCACGAAACTTCTTGGGCTTATAACCTAACCTTATAGTCCAAATAGGTAACCGAATTAAAACAAGTAAATAAAACAAAATACTTAATCATAATCTTCAATATACTAATTTAATTTTATAAAAAAGTTTCTTATACTTTGTAAAACAAAATCAAAGTAAACATAGGAACAACAAAATATATCCAAAACAATGATAGAATTTTCAGGCGTTTCTTAATAAAATAACTTACTGAACACTTTTTATTGTAATAGTTCAGTTTTAAATGATAACATGTAAATTATGACTACTTTTTATATTTTTATATTTCTCTACAATTATTTGTTATATAAAACTCCAATGGTTTATTAGCAATTGGCAAAAAATGTCAAAATTTTCAATTTTTATTTTTTTTCCCAAAAGTTAAGAATTTTATAAAATAATATGTTTTAATAAAACATGCTCAGTTTTTCATTTCCTTTAACTTTTGTTTGTACCGTTTTTTAAAAATTATTTATATTTAGAAAAAACAAAAAAACGCCTCGAGTAAACATCTATAAACTTCCGATCTATGAATGTTTACCAAAAGCTTTTCACTTCCAGTTTTTAACGATAAAACCTTAAATTTGAAGTTTCATCTCAAAACGATAATTCGTTTTTGAGATACAGCGCCCACCGACAGACACAGACACATTTTTTTTTTTCTAGAAATTAGTGCAATGGGTTCAGGGGACCCTAAAACGGATATTTCCACAAAGAAAATCACGAAAACAATACTTCCCCTATATATACTTCGTTTATAGGGAAAATAATAATGGTGATGTGGCCATTATAGTAATTTTCCTATATTTTACTCGAAAGCTATAAGGTTTACATAAAAAGGCTATTCTTAGTAATTTGTTCACTTCTGAATTCTCTACAATTATTTGTTATATAAATTTCATTTAGCTTCAATAGTTTAGTAGCAATTAGCAAAAAATGTCAAAATTTTCAATTTTTATTTTTTATTCTCGAAAATTAAGAGTTTTATGCTCCCACACTACCAAAAGCCCTCCAATCCCTCCAAGAGCTTATTGACTCCCTTCAACGATGGTTTGCAAAATGGCGCATTAAAATCAATCCTCACAAATCACAGCTCCTAATCCCTTATCATCACAGCAATAATTCACCTCACAAAGTCCATATTGCCCAAACTGCGATCCCTCCCTCAGTTTCCATTAAGTACTTGGGCATAACCATAGATCAAAAAATTAATTTTAAAAAACATACAGCCATAACAAAAAGCAAAATTACTTCTAGGGCAAAAGTTTAACTTACAAAAACAATGATATTAATACCAGAACTGCTGTAAAAATTTACAAGATGATCTGCCGCCCACTACGTGACTATGGTTGTGCCCTCTATCCCAACCCCAGCAATCCAACCTCCCGTAATATTGAAGTTAGCGAGCGAGCATCCCTTCGTACCCTAACAAAACTCCGTCATCCTCTTAATCCTCTACACAATCCCTCCAATCAGCTCCTCTATGATACCACTTTAGTTATCCCCATCCTAGAACGTCTTCGATTCCTATCAGAAAAATTCGCCAAAAATCCTTTTAACTTTCACATATTATCCCTATACTGTCTTCCTCGAAACCCAAACATAATCCCTAAATTTAAAAAACGACTGGACAAGACAAGGCAGAAAGACCTCTGGTCGATAGCCTTTTGACAGATTAATACATTAACACATCATTCATTATTCATCATTTTAATGTAAATATGTACAAAATTTGTCAATAAATATATGTTACTACTAAGAGTTTTATGAAAAATATTTTTTAACAAAACTTGTTCTGTTTCTCATTCCCTTTCACTTTTGTTTAAAAAATATTTGTAATATTTTTCATATTAAAAAAAATATTTGAAGAAAACAAAAAGTCAGTTCCAGTTTTTAACGATAAAACCTTAAGTTTAAAGTTTCATCTCAATCGGATTATTTTGAGATTAAGCGCCCACAAACATTTTCACGCACGAAAACAATACTTCCCCTATATATAGTATATAGGGAAAGTAATAAACAAATAAAATCCTTAAGAATATAATCTTGTAAGTAAAGTAGACACAATAACAAACAATAAGAAAATGGTGATGTGGCCATCATAGTACTTTCCCTATATTTTACTCGAAAACTATGAGGTTTACGGAAAAATGTTATTCTTAATAATTTGTTCCTTTTTTAATTCTCTACAATTATTTGTTATATAAATTTTACGTAACTTGAATAGTTTATTAGCAATTGGTAAAAAATGTGAAAATTTTTATTTTTTTTCTCGAAATTTAAGAATTTTATGAAAAATATGTTGTAATAAAACTTATTTAGTTTTTTATTCCCTTTAACTTTTGTTTGAAACGTTTTTTAAAAAAAATTATATTTAGAAAAATATAACAAAAAAACTAAAAAACGCCTCGAGTAAACATCCACTTCCGGTTTATGAATGTTTACCAAAAGCTTTTCAGTTCCAGTTTTTAACAATAAAACCTTAAGTTTAAAGTTTCAACTCAAGAGGATTATTCGTTTTTGAGATACAGCGCCCACCGACGAAATATGCACGAACACAGTTGCTGATAAAATGAATTTTAAACCAAGCCACGAAAAATATAATGTCGAATATATAAGAAAAGGATAGACTATGCCATGAGGAGGAAGGGTGCACACGGCGTGTGCCGATCTACTCGCATCGAGTGTTTTTACGACGCGGCGGCGACGCCGCCAAAGACAGCGGGCTGTCTTTGATTTTTTATTGCTCGGCAAAAGAGCGATGAATACACTATAAGGTCATTTCATAGCAACGCCAACGTAAATGGTTATGATGGTACCATGCGGTGTAAACCGCTCCACTTTAAGTAAAGTGATATAATTTTCTGTCCTGGTACTTTAAAAAAGTTTTTTTGACTCACTTGAATGTATTTGCAACATTGTTAGTAGTTAATTGGTCGATGAAAGTTCTCGTGCGTGTCACGCGGCTGAAAATAAAACCAATAATGTGGAACATAACGAGTGCTCTTCTTTGCTAAATTATAGTAAACAATTACTAATAAAGGTTTAAATTTAATTACACATTAAAATTGTGAAACAAACCAAGTGTAATTTAATTTAACCTCCATTAGTAATAGTTCAAAATGTTTCACCAAGTGATAAATGAGAGAGTGATTCAAGAAATATCAGTAAAACAAACCTAACGTTTAACTGTTTCTAACTATTAATAGAATATTTCACCAAATCATAAGTACTTTTTCACTTAACTAACTTGATATTCAAGAAAAAATAATAAAAATCTGAAATAATAACGCTATTGTAGTGAACATATATAATGAATTTATTGCGATTGTAATAGAAAGTAATATCCCGAAATCTAATGAGTATTAGCCGAATTTGTTTTTGAAGCAATTCTATTAACCAAACAAAGTACTAAATTACATTTTTCCTAATTAGTTATTAGAATGTCGGTCCAAACGATTTAGTGAAATCGAATATTTATATAATATTTGATAATTCAACATGAATTTCTTATTTTCCTAAAAATTCTATCTAATTAATGTTACAAAAATCGATAAATAAAATAAATACTTAAGCAGTTATGCAAAAGAAACTCATAGAGGTCAACAATAAAGTAAATAGTTGAGAGAATGATTAAAACATACTACAAGTTTATTTCCCGTTAAAATAGGTGGAAAATGACAACTTACCTATGCTGGGTTCAGAATAATTTGTAAAATTTGGTTTACCGATTAAGAGAGCTGTGGAATGGTCTGGCTGGACAAGATGGCAAGGATAGAACGAATTAGAAAGGGACTGATGACAAAGAGTGAGTGAGTGAAATTTTGCACTGCAATATCCTTTCCGGGATGAACTGTTTCAATACGTACCATACGCCACTGCAATGGGGGAAAGTTGTCTTGCTTGATTATTACCAATTCGTCAGGTTTCACAGTGGGGTCCTTGAAATTCCACTTTCCATGAGCATGTAATTCACGTCTTCTTGATGAGCCCTCATCTCGACAACCGATTGTCAGGTATAACCTCCCAGCTATGCTCTACTTGCGCAGTTAAAACATCTCCGATGAAAAAGTGGGATTAGGGCAGTTAGATCATTGGAGTCATCACTGATTGGATATAATGGTTTTGAGTTGAGAACTGCTTCAATCTGTGTTAGCAGAGTAATTGACTCTTTGGCAGTCAAGAGAGCTTTTCCTACTAGTCTGTTTAGATGATTCTTCAATATGTCCACAGCAGCTTCCCAGATGCCTCCTCAATGAAGCGCTCTTATTTATATAAATATCTATTTAATTCCTCGTTGAGTGATACCATTATTAAAGGTGGCATTATGGCTAGTGATTTCCTTGATATGAAACGACTAAATGCAGCTAGGAATCCATAATGAATGGTCCGCAGTAATCGACCTGGTCCGCAGGAATGGTCGAAATTGTTGGTTACTACTCATAAGTAGCGACTGGAATCTTGGTTTGCCCTTTAAACATTCAAAGCAAATTATAACAACGCCACGGGTAAGACTTCTTCAATTTATGATACAAAATGTAAGGCGCAAAGCTGCGAGTGTTCCTTCGAATTGTCGGTCACTCGGCAATTCACTGTTTGCTAAGCGAGCCTGCTTGATTTGGTTACACACTTATTGCGCTTAAAAGCTCTTATCTCTGGGATTAACATGATGCCTTGAAAGTTTCATAATAATACTACTGCACTTTGTCTTAGTTTTGTAATTGCTAGCTGTCTACGTTTTACACTACATTTTCAGATATTGTTTATAGTTGAGAACGCGCACAGTTTTCTCGAAGGAAGAGCATTCAGGAATCGCGTCAGATGTCACTACGATATGGTTGGATTTTACCTCTCTGGTGAGCTCCCTCTCTGGTGAGTTAATTAGGAATGGCGGTGCAGTTCACCATAGGTTGCTCTCCCTGAGAGAGATCGCATCAGATCCACGAGGGATGATGTCGGCTGGATGCTCCTTGGTTAACACATAAAACCAATCATCGGAATTAGTTAGGGTATTCATTTCTCCTACTCTATTTTCAACACATGATTTGGAACGTCTATAATCGGATTTTATGCATGACAGTGTGATGGTAGAATCAGTGTAGTAGAATATACAAAAAATGAATCTACCTAGCCTTTAACACAGTCGTTTACTTAATTGTTCTAATAGCAGTGCCCCACATAATTCCAGCCGTGGTATACTAATAACCTTAATGGGTACTATTCGTGATCTTGCAGTGAGTAGTTTACTGACTTATCGAGAATCCGTAATACGGTAAATAAAACACCTGTTTAGTATCATATTGGTATATTCAGTTTCTTGACACGTGGGATTTATAACTTTGTATTTGTAAATTTCACTATCCGGGATTATGGAGTTACAAAGTTATGCCCAAAGTATACAAACCCAACAGCCCAATAAGACCAATTGCCTCCTATATAAAATATGTTCCCTTATAAATAAAACCCTACCAGAAATAATGCCTTGCACATACGAATACGGAATTAAAAACCCCATCGACTTTGTGAACAAAACTAAGAAGCTAACAATTCAATACCTGTTTCGGTGTTAAAAGATATCAATACTAAAAAGTGACAAGAACAATCATCGATATACAACACAGAAGAAATCACCAGACTTATAAATACCTGGCTCGACAAAAACTATTTCCGGTTCAACGACAACTTTAATACAAAATTAAGGACTGCTTATTGGTTCACGGGTTTCACATCTCTTCGCGGAAATATTTATGAGTGATTTTGAGGAAAAAACATCAATAAAAAGCATACAATTTTGGTGCTAATACTTCGAAGATATTTTCTGCATTTGGAACAGCACCAACAGACAACTAGATGCATTTTTAACAAGACTAAATTCTATCAAGAATTCAGTTCACCATTGAAAAACAAGAAGATGGCATACATAACTTTTTGGACCTGAGTATTTCAATATACAATAACCGTTTTAATCATACCATATATAGAAATCCCACTGCAACCGTCACAATCATTCCATCGACATCGGTACAATCTGAAATCTTTGGCATTAAATTCATACATTCATCGTCTAGTCAACATCCCACTTAACAAAGATTTTAAACGAGAACTAAAAAATTTGCAGATAGCCACAAAGAACGGTTACAACAATAAGAAGGTAGATAGTATAATTAAACCAAAAATGAGAAAAACTATCCAAAAACTTCTGTTAAATGGAGAAAAAACCAAAAAAAATGTTTCTGCCATTCCATACATTCTACGCTTTTTAGGGCTGTTTATCCACCAGATTCCTTGTTACTTCCCCTATATAGAATTCACTGTTAGGTGTTGTAACTAAAACACAAACTTTCAAAGAATATGCTTTTATTTTCCGCAACAATTGTTTCGCCACACTGTGGCTTCTTCAGGCGAAGAATAGTACATTATTAAACTAGGATTGAGTATTTATACATTTGTGAGTGGGGGTGGTAAATTGAACAAGTTCAATAATGGGGATTTTGATAATTCAGTTTGTTCATTTAGCAGGTGTCCAGTTTCTTTTCTTCTATTGATTTCCATGAATTCTAGGACATCCAATTTCCTTCCTTTTCTTTCAATGTGTAGAATTGTTTCTTCTCCAAATCTATGATTTTCTGCGATGAGGTGTGTGGCAAATGCTGATTTCTCTCTCTTATATTGAAGATCTTTTTTATGCTCTTCTATCCTATCCGTTATAGATCTCCCGGATTGTCCTACATATATTTTGGGGCAGTCACAGCAGTTTAACATGTAGATTCCACTTTGATTTTTAAGTTCGGTTTTGTCTTTATTGTTTTTTATTAATTTTCCTAAACTGTTTGATGTTTTGAATGACGGTGTTAAATTGTTTTTAGAAAGCATTTTGCTTATAATACGGATTTCTTGTCCTGTGTACGTTAATGAAATATAATTTTTATGTGATTTTAATTGTAAGTCTGGATAAATTTCGTTAATCGTGATACTATGATAGGCTGCAAGTTTATGGTTAATTGGGTGATTTGAATTGAAATGTATAGTTGAGTCTGTGTGTGTAGGTTTGTGATGTAGGGCAAATTCGTGTTTATTATTTTTATTTGTTATGACGATATCTAAAAAGTTTATTGATTTATTGTGTTCTATTTCTAACGTAAATTGGATTTTCGGGTGTTGAGTGTTTAAAATGTTTAAAAATTGGTCTAATTATCGGGCTGTACCTGTATAAGCCACAATAATGTCATCGACATACCTGTACCAGTAAGCGCAATAATTAAAGTGCGGTAATTTTGATAATCTTTCTTCGAAATTGTTCATAAATATTTCCGCCAAAAGGGGGCTTAGTGGGTTTCCCATGGCTAATCCCTCCTTTTGACGGTAATGCCGGTTGTTAAATTGGAGGTAGTTTTGATTTAAACAAATGTTAACATTATTTTCGTGGAGTTTATTTTTAATTATTGCTCTTACCTCTTGTGGAGGTATGTTCGTAAATAAGTTTTTGACATCAAAGGAAATTAATTTTGTGTTTTGATTTAGGTTTATATTTTTAATTTTATTTATTAAATCTAAGTTATTTTTAATTGCAAATTTGGATTTAAATTGGATTGCTTTTACAATAATTTTACTCCCCTATATAGTATATATATTTTTATCTTAAATCAAAGTAGCGAGAATTGTTTGTGTAGAAATTACTTCACTAATGTCACGTGTGTTTGACCTACTACTGAGATTGGTATGTTCATATTTTTTCGTTCAATGGGAAGGCGGTTCACATACGACTCCGATATCACGTTGACTTGAGCACCAGTGTCAAAGAATTGGGCACACAGTTTGATATTTTTCCCGCTTGTCGTTGACTGCTTCTTAACAGGTGGATAACAACACCTTTAATGGGGTATGTTTGTGTTCTTGAGTTTGGTGAAGATTATATTAATAATAAAACGAGGTTAAATTCCTTTCTTCACTGTTTTTATTTAAGCACTAAATGTACATTTCGGACACTATGTGTCCATTATCAATAGTTGATTAACCAACTATTAATCAACTATTGATAATGGACACATAGTGTCCGAAATGTACATTTAGTGCTTAAATAAAAACAATGAAGAATGGAATTTAACCTCGTTTTATTACCTTTGATGGGGGGTACGCAAAATTAACGACAGCTGGGTTGTCGGTGTACTGGGAGCCGAGGTTGAAGTTTGTTTGTTTGGTTGGTTGAAATAGAGTAATATATAGTGTTTTTATCGCATTTTCGACAGCTTATTGATCTGCATTTATAAACCGGGTGATATCAGCTAAAGCAGTTATAACAAAGACGTTGTGTCTTTCTTCAGCACTGAGGTTGATAAACTTTTGACATTTAAAGATTAGTGGTCCACACTTGCACAGGACAAAATAGATGTCTACAGTTAACACTTTGGGTTTTGGATGAAAGTTCGAATCACTCACATAATTCTTGTTATCTCGCATTGCTTTTAGTTTTTGGAACTTAGTAATTTTAACATAAGTTGGCACTTCATCGCAGTGTTGTCCAATTTTTCTGCGATCAATTTCACTATGAAGTCACCACAAGGTTCGATTAGATGGCCAAGATTATGCAAAGAAGCGTAATGTATCTCAACTTGTAGCTAACGTATCTCTTTTATTTGCGGTACCTGGGTGGGAACAACACGTGATAAATTACACTCAACATAAATTAAATATATTTTCTAATAATAATCTAAATTAACACGATAACTAAAAAGAACACACACACACACAGGAAGAGAGATTCGCAAGCCACATACACACAGTTTGACACAAAACTCAGAAAGCATAACTAAGCAAGTATGTTTTTAACACAACAATTTTAAAATATTTTAACGTGAACTGAGTGAGAAAAATGTCTCAAAGTCCTTAACTAATAATTTAAAAACACGAAAACATTTCGTATATTTACAGTCCACAAAACATCGCTTATTGAAACAACTACTTCTCTAATATCTATCTACTAATACCTCGACATGAGCGAGAAAGACCCTAATTTTGTCCATCTGTAATATACTAAATTGTTTGTTGGTTCAGAATAATTTGTAACATTAGGTATACCGATTAGAAAAGCTAAGGAATGTTTTGTTTGGACACGGTAGCAAGGGTAGGAGAACAAATCAAGCGACTGATGACAATGAGTGAAAGAGCTAAAGAAATTTGAGTATGTAAGAATCATGTGGATTTGATTATTGATTGATATAATTGGTAGAAGTTCACGCTTTAATTATTTTTCTGAGCTAATTTGAAACAGGTGTTTCCGTTGTTTATGAAATTGCTCAAGGTTTAAATCAAAACCATTCAATAATTTGAGCATTTGCTTGTATTCGGATAAACATATACGATATTAGATATGTTTATCAACTTGGAAGCGTCGCCTTAGGCAAATGAGGCTTAAACATAATAAAAACTAATTGCATCCTTTTATCTGCAAAATGGCGTTGCTGAAGGAGACAGTGTCACGGAGAACTAGACACCAAAGGATTTTGTGTTTTAATTTCAAGTCTAACCTATCTTAGAAACCACCAAAGATCAAAATTTCTACGGTGTTAAGAAAGACAGCATTGGATAAATGGGATCATATTAGATTTCTTTTGTAGCAAAATGACAATGGATTAGATTTCATTGCAATCGGCACAGTTTAGATATTGCTCTTTGAAATTATAAAGTTTAATTTAGTCATGATCTAAATTTATATCTATATATTCATAAGATGGTGTCTATATAACTGCCGTGACGGGATTTCTCAGAAACACAACACGGAATATCATATGGCAAACATCTGTCAGAACTTCAAATGATGAGGACTATGAAATTATAACCTGGAATGAATAGAGATGTTTGGAATATGCCACATATTTATCATATTCGACAAACATCTGACAACGAATTTATATACAGTAAACCTAGAATAAGGTCCTTTAAGATGCCATTAATAATAGCATTCATAGAAACAGTTTTACTAAACTAGATAAAAGTTTATGCATATATTTGACTGAGCATTACTTAGTTATATAGTTATATTACTTAGAAATAGAAATATAATAATATACAACTAGTTGATTGACTTCTTTAGTCAATGAACCTTTACATTAAAAATTATTTGTTTCCTGAATAACACAATAAATGTTGGTGAATGTGATTTAATTTAAAAAACAGCGCATTCCAATGGAATATCTCATGTTATATTAATAGTAATATAGTTGCTTTTTCTTCCTTGTTATTCTCCTGTTTGTGGTCCTTCCTTCCTTCCTCGTCTAACCACTAACGAGATATTTGAGGTGTTACGAAATAAATTTATATATTATGATATACATATTTGATTTTTGTACATTTTAATATACAGCGAGTGTTCCACCAAGTTACTGTTTTTATTATAACAAGGCAAGTGGCAAACCATCTGTCTTTATCCTAGTATGATTTTGGATATAGGAATACTCCTATATCTTTGTTACAGTTCGAATTTATTGTTATGTAAAAATTCTTCGTTTGAGGACGTATTATTATTTTTATTATTGTCAATATTTAAAAATATATAGTAGTTATGATGGTAAAAGTATAACGCCAGTAACTGGTGATCCGGATCTCGAATGAACTTAAAAATGCAATTAAAAATTGGCATGGTTTAGCACTTATTTCTGTCGAATATTTAATGTTAACAGAAAAGAATCTCAATAACTTCAAATCTTGTACAATCAACATAATTAAAGTACCGGTGGTAGGCGCATATGGTTTTAGCCTAACTAACGATAGCGAGAGTGCAGTATTGTTAGTCTTCTTTTTATATGTGGTTTAGGGGAACACTGCCAGCCTGAGTGTGGAACTCTCATCCACTAAATCCCCTTCCACTTGGCGTTAGTAGCACATCCCGGAATTTGGAGGATGGTTGTTATCACATCGCTCACCAGGTATGTCCCGAAACATGTTCAGTTACAAATTGTGTAAGTCAATAGGTTAGTTCCCCAAAGTTTCGTTCTACTCACGGTGTCACCTCGTTTATTAGTTTTTTGTTTATCTTCCACTCTTTTTCCCATTGAGCCAGGGATCTTGCTCTCCTGTTCTAGGCCAATTCTGTGTCAAACTCCCCTTTGATCCCTCTCTCTTGGGCAAGTAAGTGGATCGGTGTATCATCCCAGCTGTTACCTGCACCTCCTTCGTTGACACCGTCGCGCGATTTTAATGGCCGTCTTTCTTTGTACGCTTCTCAGCATCTTTTTGTATTTGAACCAATTCCGCCACACTGGGGCTACGAACAGAATAATGGAGTGGGCAACCGAGCATAGTATCCTCCGCGTCGCCCCTGAGGGACCTCCAATATTTGGCATGTGTCCGGTGAGCGCCGCCATTGTTTTCTGTGCCTTCCTGCCCACACGTTCGATATGTTGGCTCATATGTAGATTTCGGCCGACATCCATCCCCCTAGATACCTTAAAGACTTCTTATTAGTTATTTTAACCCTCTCAAACTCTACGCTGATGTTTTTTTAGGGTCTTCCTGCTCTGCAGGATCACCAGTTCTGATTTCTGTGGGGCGAGTTCCAGACTTTTGTTCGACAGCCAGATCCGAACCCTCGCAATAGCGAAGTTAACATCCCGTTAGGATCCCTCCGTAGAGGAGACTCCATAACGTGGGACCCAGAATGGATCCCTGTGGAACCCCGCAGGTCACATTGATCATGAATTCTTTGTCTATCCGTATTTTCTTGTCATACAGATAGTTTTGCATCATGTTTACCAAGTACAGGCTTATCTCTCTTACGTTCACTTCCTCCGCGATCTCTCTCCACGGTGCTATGTTAAATGCGTTTATTATATCAAACGTAAGCGGTATTGCAACTCCTAGTTTTCCACTATTAGAGTGTTCCCCTGTGCTCATCACCTGGTTCATGGCATCCAACGCGGATTTTCGCTCTCTAAATCCAAACTGGCTTTCTGCTAGGTTCTCTACGTAGCTCAGTTTTAAGTCTCAAGTTGATGATCTGCTCGTAAAGTTTGGCTATTGTTTTAAGGAAGCATATAAGTCTATAGGCCTGTTCCTTGCTATCTTTGACCGGTTTTTTTATGAGAATCAAATTGCACATTTTCCATTCCGACGAAAAAATCCCTTTTTGTAAAAATGTATCCAACACCTCTTTTAGAACGTCAGGCTTCACCACAGCAAGCCCTTTAATTATGATATCCGGTCCCGTCGCCATCTTCGTCATTATAACCTTCTTCAGAACAGAGTCTTATATCCCTTTTATATATAATATATTTGTTCCAGCTCACAGCTCAAAGGGAGAAGCTTTGGGGAAATAGCTTCTGTGCGATGTCTCTGCTTCAATGAAATTACTAACCTCTCTGTCACAATCTAGTAGCCTTTCCCCCAGATATCCTTATCAACCTGTCTGCAAAGTTCTTCCCAGGCTAACTTATCCGCTTTCTTTATAGCCTTTTTTTAGGACGTTTTTGCTGTCATTATATACTTTTTTGGCGGTTTCACGTTCTATTATGCCAAGTTTTTTATGACTTCGCGTCAACTTCCTTCTATGTGCGTTACAAACTTTCCGTAATGTCTCAATCTCATCGTTCCACCAGTACATAGGCTTTATTCTCTTCGTCCAGTTTCGCTTACTGAAGGTTTCCTCGCACGCCTCTTGAATAATGTTGGTGAGAAGAGTTGTGCTTCTCATTCTCTTCTTTTGATTATCCCATTTCTTGGTTATTTTATTCAGAACCATTGGCTCCTTTGCTTGTGTCCACATATTATTGGGCGCATTTCCTCCTATCTCGAGGATAATATTGTTATGTAGGCTCAGGATCTTTTTTTCCTTCACCTCCCACTTTTGGAAGTGAGGTACGATCGATGATATATACGCCGTTACGTCTATGTATGATTTTGATGTGCCTAGTTGAGATGTCGGTATAACCCCCTCGTTTATGACTACCATCTCTATGTCAGCCATTCATCCAACTCTCTACCTCTCTCATCTTGGAAAGCTGAAAGCCTTGCATTGAAATCCTCCGCAACAATTATGCCTTTCTTGTGTGTTTGTCTATTTAAGAAATAAAGTTTTTAAATTTATCCATACCCACATTTGGGGAGATATTACAAAGTCTTTTAGTTCCACCCAAAAAAATAACAGTTCCCTTTACCTGTTCCAAAGACCCGATTGCTACCAGCAGGGATGTATATTGCCGCATCCTCCATCGTATCTTATAACCATCTTGAGATCAACTTTTTTGTTAGGTTTCGCAATTATTGCTGAACTCACTCCCTCTTTTGCATATTTGTTCATTAGTAGGTCTACTGCTTTAGAAGATCTGCATATGTTGACTTTTATTATATTTATTTTACTTTTCATGTTGTTTTGATACGCTTGCCTCTCTTTCTTCTGTTGTGTCCATTGTTGTTTCTCTTCTTTTGGCGAGTAGGCATCTCATTGGCTCCGCGTTATGTTCACCTTCTTGGCATAAATAGCATCTCAGAGTCTTGATGCATTCTTTCTTTAGGTGGCCCAACTCGCCACATTTAAAGCATCTTGGTTCCGCCTTGCTTTCATTGTAGTTTCTTGCCTCGTGACCATGTAGCTGGTATTTGTACCATCTGATGGGTCTGTCACCGCTTCTTACTCTTCGCCTCATCCACTCTTTATCTATCCTACCCTTTTCAGAAATATTTTTTGGTGAAGACGTTAAACCAGTTTATCTAAACATTAAGCTGTAAAATATAGTGTTTTTAATTGTAAAAATATTTACTTCTTACAATGCAAATAACGAATAATATTACATTTATTCTATACGTAACTAAAGGGTCCGCCAATAGGGACGCGCGAAGTTTGCCGGAAGGGTGCGGCCATGTCATTTGTTCAGTATATAACCCCAAATCACCATGGCAAGTTTGAGTGTCGAGCAGCACGTGCAAATTATTAAATTGTTTTACGAAAATGGGTCATCAGTTCGAGCAACGTTCCGCGCACTTCGCCCATTTTACGGTCGCGATGATCGGCCTGTAGAGTCGACTATCCGTCGATTGGTGGGCAAATTTGAGTCGACTGGTTCAGTAAACAACCAGCCAACACTGACACGTCGACGAAACGCCAGATCGAACGAAAATATCGCTGCTGTCCGTACTTTTTCGAGAACGAAGCTGGGGCGGCCATAACCGTCAATGGGGAGCGCTACAGGTCGATGATAACCAACTTCTTTTGGCCTAAACTGGATGATATGGACACGGACGACATGTGGTTCCAGCAGGACGGCGCCACGTGCCACACAGCCCATGCCACAATGGACATTCTGCACGAGCGATTTCCGGACATGGTCATCTCGCGCGGAGGCGATATCAACTGGCCACCGAGATCGTGCGATTTAACGCCTTTAGACTTTTTTCTCTGGGGCTATCTCAAGTCGCTGGTCTACGCCAACAAGCCTCTAAACACCGATGACCTCAAAGTCAACATACGCAACGCTATCGCTCAAATTGAGGCCGATATGTGCTCAAGAGTCATCGAAAATTGGACCTCCCGGATCCGGGCTACCAAACGGAGCCGCGGTGGTCATTTGAACGATGTTATCTTCCATACTTAATGGGGTCGAATACCCTTTCGAATGAAAAATAAATTTCGTTTCTACCTCACACACAATTTGTTTTATTCAATTTTAAAGTTCCTGCGCCCTTATTGGCGGACCCTATAAATATAAATATATCTATATATTCATAACTGAAATTAATAATAAAATAAAATTGGGACAACACTTTTCTTTCTTTTTTTTTCGGGTTAATCGCTTTATCAATCACCTTAAACTGATGTAGATATTAGTTTTAAATATATAAAACATTTAATTTATTATTATTATATTTGATTATTCATACTTTAATTAATGTTTTATTTTATCTTTAATTGTCTCGCTATACTCTGGCTTTTTCCGGCCACTTTAATATATATTTACTAAAAGTTACAAAGTTGATAAATCGGTCTGTTCATTGAATACATTAAAGACATATATATTTTTAAATAAACTAGCAAAAGCAATTAAATAATTTAGCATTCAAGTTTATATACATTTATAGACAAGTGTTTAAATATTTTAATCTCTTTAATTTATTTATTTGAATTTAAAATCAATTTTATAATAAAGCTGTACTGAAGAGATCGAAACACGTGTCTACAGATGTTTATAAACTTGAAATCTAAATTATTTAATATATATATTTTTGTTAATTTCTAATGTTTTGAAAGTATTTAATTTTTTTTATATTACACACTTTATATTTTATTTGTGACTATGGTATTTCTAGATGACAATGAATTAATAACAGAATTTGGTAGATAACAAATTTATTTTTGAAATAGATTCCAATTCTTTATGAAGAATACGTTTCTGTTTCTTGTGTCAATAATTATATGTAGCAGCTTCGATTAGTATTAAGTATTAAATTTGACTAAACATGTCCTATAATAGATAATAAGCTAGGGGCTTTTCGTTGAAAATAATATGATTAAATAAGGTGATTTGATAAATTAATATTTATTCTTAAGTTTTTCGATGACTAGAATTTTTGTGAATATATAAAAGCAAAAATAAGAATCCTCTTTAACGTCATTAATTGTATATACTTAAAGCAAAAATAAATGTATCTAATTAGTGGTTAATGAAAACTTTTGAAAGAAATAACAATATTTACATATACCGTGAATTATAGGTATGTGAATACCTCAGGCAACTTACTTTATCCTCGATAATTCCTTTTATGCATTAATAACTATTATAAAGCACTTTGGTAATAATTTTCCATTAAAAACATTCAACAAAGAGCAAAAGGTATTTCCAACATATATGTTTAAAACCACAAAGGAGCTCTGTAATTATTTCAGACATACAATCAAAGGAATTATAAGAAATTTTAAAAAGACATTGAGATTAAAAAAATTGAATTAAAATCTTCATGGGAAAATGAGGTTTTTTACTAATAAAAAAATATTAGATTTCATTCTAAACTAATATTCACAATTTTGCAATTAAATGCAATAATATTATATGCCTTATTATAAAACTAATTATGTGATCAATTTGCTGTGTATTTAACATAATTTTGGTATATGTTATTTATCCTAAGCTTTGTTTAATTTATGCACAGTGAATTTCACAAGGATGAATCCTAATGATTTAGGAAATTATCGTTAAAATAGTTTACTACCTGCTTATTCAAAGATGGTTGAATGTACTGTTGTTTTTGTAATATTATTATATTCTTCCTAAACTATTAAGAGTTTTTTTAATCACATCATGGGCTTCTAAATACCAAGACGTAGCAATAACGATTTTGAAATACATTTCATTTCAATTATTTATTAAATGCTAACAGAAACCAGTCTGTAAATGATAAAAAAACTTCAGCTGCAGAAGAGGGCAGTAAGTATTATATGTAAGGTAGGATATTGAATATAAATATTATATTAAAAATTTTAATATGACAAAATAATTAATATCGTAATACATACAATGTCATAGTAAATACCTAGTGTTACAACGCATTTGTTTGAATAAAGTCATAAATTCAATTTCACACCAGTTCTCGGAACTTGTGTTTGTTTTCATACGGAGGGCGTTATTAATTTTAAGTGTTTTGCGCGAGGGTGTTCTTTAAAGTTCAAATTGTGGATCGTGTGATCCTCGTAAAATTTCCAGTTTAGTGCGAGAGCGGCGGCTTATCTGGCGGGCGACAAAATTAACTTATCTATTTTATCTGGCCCATAAATAACCACCATAACCATATCATCCCCGCATGTTTGCACCCCATGGCTCTGAAATGACATCAATAACACATTCGCCCCGCTCTCCCAAACACCATTTACTTTTAACGACACACATCTGTTGTTCCAGTTTAAAAATCGTAAATTACATCGTATTAAATCGACAAGAAAATCAGATTACGTATACACAAAAAAATGGTTCCTTTGAAATTCTAAATTCGATTAGCGCTAAATTGAGCTGAAAAAACAATTCTGTTAAATGATATTTCAACGGCCGAATAGGGGTGAATTGAAAGTATCTTTTGTGATGTATGAATTTCTAATATACCAGCTGCCGATTAGTTTGTGTATCATATAAAAAAGTAAGTATTTATGAGGGTTGTATGGCTAACAAAATTGCATTTAAATAGCATTGTTTGGGCCAGGCTATTGAAAGGTATTATCGCTAATGGTATAACTCTACGTAATTGTTACAGCAATATTATAACAAAATCATCTGAATGGCTAGTATAAATTGAAATCATCCAAACTCTTTGCATAATAAAAATCAAATAAACATTTATTCATAATCTGCATTGAATTAAGATATAAAAATTCAAATAAAAATTCGAACTAAAACTCACAAAAATTTTAATAAAAATTTTTAATCTATTTTGATAATACTGATCATACAAAAGATTAAAGAACTACAGACCAACATTCGCTGCTATAAAATTGATGCTTCAATTTTTTTATTAGAAAGAGACTAAAAAATTAAACACACCCATACAGATACCACAATCCACTTCAAATCCTTTTACCCCTTTCCTCATAAATTAGCTGTATACAATTCATTTATCCATAGACTAATAAGCATCCCTTTCGCAGAGAAAATTTTTGAAATGAAACTAAACAGAATTTAAATAATTGCTACAAATAATGGGTTCCCTACAAAATTAATAATGAATATTTTAAATAAACAAAAAAATCATAGAACAGTTTTTTTTTTCATTATCTAACAGTAAAACAAATTCAAATTATTGCTCTGACTGGATTAAAGAAGAGCTAATTTCACTTCAAATCTCAATTGCATATAAAAACAAGTCATTGAATAAATACATAAATAACGTAACAGATAAGGTCAATAATAACAAAAAATCTGGTGTCGACTTGCTAGAGTGTCAAATAGGCTGAAGTTTCGAAGAATAAATATCAGAACACAAAAAAGTTTCATAAACTCAAAAACATCATTAACATATGCCGACTACCTCATAGAGAAAGAAAACATGTTTAATAGCAATTTTAAAATCCTACACTTTTGCAAGAAAAGCAAATATTTGAACCTGCTTGAGCAACTTGAAATAAATAAATTTAAGAAACACGGCATCCCACTCAATGACCATGTCAAGTTATTTAACTTAATTATAAAACAATGTAATAGTCCACAATCTTAACATTATAAAATTGTACATAATTCTTCTGCCCATTCAAATGTATTAGTATTTAAAAAAATATTGTAGTCTAAGACGTTTAGTCACCGTATTGACATCCTTCATATGCTCTGTATTTAAAGTGATTTTGGTGGGTTATTAATTGATGTCTTAAAGGTTACTCGTACTATTGACACTGGTAATGTCCGGTTCAATAATGATTTGACACAAATGGAGCGATGTCACTTAAAACAACTAACAGAGGAATTAAACCTGAGGAAGTCTCGCGGAAAAACTGATTTAAAAATTATGTACACAAATGGTCATCCATCTATTGTTAAATCTGTACCTGGGAAGAAAAAACCTAGATATGTATTATCATAACGTTGGCGGCATTCAAGGAAAAATCAAATCGTTTATGTTCAGTGCAAATATATGTGTTTACGACGTAATTATTTTGGTAGAAACGTAGTTCGATGACGGTATGTGATGCCGAATTAGATTTAACCGAATTCTCAATATATAGAATAGGCACATCCAATCTTACCAGCAACAAATCACGTTATGTTAGCGTTCATATTGCCGTAAGGAAAATATTATAAAGACTTATTAGGGATTAATAATTATAGTTATCCGGCAAGTATTCTTGCAAATGCTATTAGCTACTACGAACTACAACAAATAAACAAGATCCCGAATAATATAGGTGTTTATTTAGACTTTTCTGTAGCATTTGTGATGTAAAAGTAAAAGTTTCCACTATTCCATATTTCACTAGTGATGGTTCTGAGTGGGTGTATAACTTTAAATTATTATGGCGATATATTTCGTAAAATTACTGGGTTTCCCAAAGATATGCACTTAGATAACGAGGTTAGTCATAACATTGAATGTAGTGTGGAATTATTTGACAAACATTTTTCTAAGTCATACATACAATATTAAACAAATAAATGCACTAGTTTGATCTTTGAAATTTTAGTATCACTGTTTAAGAGTTATTTAATGCTATTTACTTGGTCATTGGCCAGATGGCATCCCTGCGTATTTTGTTAAAAATGCATTTATACTTTGTCGACTGGGATTTTTCCCTAGTGTTAGAAGAGCAGTTATGTTGTTGTATCTACAATCTGTTATCCTCAAACTTTTAGGTCTCTTAGTATCAGAATAATTAATGAAAAGCATGGATGGATATCGGAAAAGTAAATTCACGAATCTGATGGTGTACAATGTTCACTTGACAGATTCCTTGGAGAATGGATCACAAGTTGTATCAATATATACCTGATCTAATGTATTTTTTAAATTAACGAGTATTCATTAGGAAACATTTGTCTAACATCAAAAAGTCACGTCGGGGGTCCCTCCAGGCTTGCATTGTGGTCTCCTTATTTCCCCTTATTTCTTTTATTTATAAATGACATCGGGTTAAAGAGTAAATACAGCAACTTTCTTCTTTATGCTGACGATTCGAATTTTTTTTAAAGCGTTAACTCCATAAATGATCAAATTCAACTTCAAAGTGATTTAAACACTGTTGGACTATAGTATAGTGATAATATGTTGGACTTGAATTTAAATAAGTGCGTCTATATCTCATTTTGTCGAGGTAAGCTGCCCAATTTTGACTACTTATTGGATGGTAATGTGTTATCACAAAAATCTGTGATTAAGGACATTCGCATTTTTGAAGGGTTCACTAATCCTACGAATAAAATCAAGCGTTTACATGGGTGTTTTTGTAATATAGGTTATGTCCTCCTCGAACGATAATTTTGTATTAAATATTACGCCTAGATCATTAAATGTCGTTCTATAGAAATATCATTTAGCTTATATTGTGACACATAAAATGTTCTATAGTATAACATACACTTGCATTTACTTGTATTTAAATAACTCAGTCTGCTCCACTCGGAAATTCGAAATCAGTCTTCTTTAATTAACTCAATATCCATATAGATGATACTGATCTATATATTTTTACATCATCTGCGTAAACTATATTTGAAGAAATATTACCAACTAGATCATTAATAAATAGGACAAATAGCTTACTGAATTTTAGCTCTTGGAACGATATCCCATGTTCTCAATATATTGTAATCTGTGCCATAAAAAGAATTAAAAAAGAAAATCATTTTGAGCTAAATACCCAGTTGTCCAACTTTGATATACATTTTTTTTATGATTGCAAGAGTCAAAGGCGTTTGCAAAATCTATATACAAAACATCAATGTGTTTCCTTTTATCTAAATTATATACTATAAATTCATTGATGTTTAATAAATTTATAGACTTCTCCTTAAATCCATGTTGCTTTGTTGTGATATATGAGTTAATGTCTCATAATTATACATCCGGTTGCTAATCATTGTTTACTCTTAACAAAATAGTTAATGCCAAATCTGAGGAATTCAAACTTTCATTGCCAATTAAGGAAAGCCTGGATAACCTATTGTATAGTATTTTAGAAGTAGAAAACGCCAACGATATTAATGGAATAATTATAGATGATATTGCTCCTACATCTAAAAGTAATTGCTTTGAGTACTAAAGAAACTATAAAACGGCAAATCATAAATCATTTTTAACCGACCTCAAATCCCCATGGAGTAAACATCAAATTATGAAAAGCTTTGATGCTAGACAAAACTTAAAAAAGACTCACCTCATCAATTCTGACAAGATCGTACAAAGAGACAAATTGATTATTTGAAAAAAATAAATTTGAACTCATCGAATGACAGCATAGTGACGAACAAAATCTAATTATTAAATTTAACAATGAAGTTAGTTGCAATTAAACAATATTTTTAATCAATTCCAATATCAAGAAATTTGGAAATTAAACACATATTTGTTCCACTAAATTTCTTAAACTTAATGTGATGATTGCCTGGATCGGCAATAGATAAATATGCCAATATGATAATACTGTGATCCTGGAAAAACGATTGGAACGTATACAAACACTAAGGTTATCATAGTTGGTGCCATTGCTCAGATTATTAATCCCTTATATTTAAAAGCTAATTGCGTAATCAACAGCTATAAATTTTCAAATATATTCCATATCAAAACCATTTCAAACGTAACAGGACTATTCTTACACTTATTATTTTCAAATTGTTAGACTATTATTTATTTATTTATTTATTTATTATATCTTTGGTATTCTTTCTAAAAAAATACATACAAGAAACAAATTACAAAAAACCTACATAAAATTTTGTACGAAAGAATCAGATTATGCTTTAGTAAATCTAAGTGTACATCACTATGCATATGAAATTTCACCTCACTCATACACATTATCTGAAATTGCAAACCACTAAACGAACGTATCTATATCATCTAGCTAATTATGGAGCATTAAATTTCTATTCCTAATTCATTTTTCTATTCCGATTAATGGCTAAATTTACTAAACTCTATGAGCATTGACATAATTACTGATAAGTTTTACGAAGTTGTTTACTATGGCATAAACACGTACATTCCATCTACTTGTATAACAACTTCAGATACCAACTACCCAGCATAGGTGCCAAATGAACAAAATAACACATTACGTCTTATAAAACGAGCTCAAACGCGTTTTAAGAAAATTGATTTGATTGAACGTGAGACTATGCATTATTTTCCAATTTACGCAAAAAAATGCAAATCACTATCTATTACTTGCCAAAATTTATATAGCAAGTGTTCTTCTCTCAGTAATAATAATAATAATTATAATCTTTCTTGTCCAACAGATATATCATAAAAGGACAAATAACAAAAATGTATAGAATTTTAAAAGTGATCCATATAATTTCTGGAAATACGTCAGATATAAAAAAATGCAATAGAACCATACCTTCTTCAATGGGGTACAATGATTGCATAACATTCGAAGGTTATGATATAGTGAATCAATTCTCACATTTCTTCTCTTCGATAACAACCAATCTACCAGCACTACTTTTATGAATACTTTTGTCAGTGATCAGAAATTGTGTGTTACATAAGAAGAAATAGTAGTAGTAGTAGTAGTAGTAGTGTTTGGCTATCGACCACGTGGTCCATCCGCCGTGTGATTTGTGTATTTGTGTGTGTGTAAATGAGCTTGTTACTTTAAAGGATCGCCCCCGTCACTCTAAAGCACCATTAATTGTGTCCCAATGGTGAATGGTACCGGTCATTCAACCAACTATTGACCTGAACCAACGTTGCTGCACGACAGTTCGAGACCGTAACCGAATGCGCCACCACCGGCGTTTAAAGAAAAAATATTTAACCTTATTTTACATCTTATCTTTAACAAACAAAAAAGACCAGATGGCATTTCTAATTGTGTTCTTTTGAACTTTATCTATTTGCTATCTAGTAATATTTATGATTTATTTCCAAGTAGGTGGAAATTATGTCATCTGATTCCAATATTTAATAATAATAATAATAATAATAATAACTAAACTTTATTTCAAAATAATGTTAGCAAAACATAAATGTGATTCTTAACTTAAATGAAATAGGGTTAAGGAGTAATAATAAAATAAGCTAAAATTTACTTGACAAACGACATATTTATAGAATAAATTCGGGGAACATAATCAAATTAAGAACTATAGATACGTAAGCATTCAGTCAACTATTCCAAAAATGATGGATAAATTGGTCACCGATGATTTGCTTACCTATCTTCGCCAATTATTTCTTCATAGCAACACGGATTTCTACGACAAATATCAACTCAACTAACCTACTTTGCTATAATTATCTATTTTTTGGACCCGAACAACCCAGCTATATACTATAATTTTAGAAAAGCCTTTAGTAGTGTTAATTGTCGTGCCTTGTTTCATAAATTACGGAACAAAAAGAGTACGCATTAATAATTTTATTTCGGGTACCATTGAGACTAGCTCCGGTGTGGCGCAAGGCCGTCATTATGGCCAAATTTTGTTTTTATTGTTCATCATTGATATCAGTATGTAATTAAAAATATTATTTTTATTGTATACTGATAATATTCTGATGTATACATTTTATTGGGGTTTATGTTTTATCAATTTTCTTTACATAAAACTGGAACCTCTCTGGGATCAGTTCTCTCCCCTATAATTGCAGAAATAGTAATGAACGTCCTTTTCCACTACACCATCAAAATAGTTCATTTCATCTTTCCATTCTTATACCAGTATGTTGATGATGTTATAACAACAATCCCGTCCTCAGAACTAGTTAACATGTTAAACATAAGTCTTTTTGCAAAGGAATAAGAAGTGAAAACCAAGAAATTGTTCTTAACTGGTACAAGAAATCAATTAGCTCGGACCGTCAATACCTTCCAGAAGAACAAGAAACCAACATCATACTTTTTCTAAAAAACAAAATTACGCTGCTATTACACCCTCAGTTCCATTACAAAAATCTTAAATTATTATACAGCAATCTTCTTAAAAATTGATAGCCTCCCAATCGATTTAAAAACTTATATTTTCAACCCCAACTAATGTTGCCTCCATTTCCGTCATTACTTCTGAAGAGGCTGGAATAACTGGCCCCATATTATATAGGAAGATCCAATTCATTAAGGATCTCACCAATAAAATTATTTCCCTTTTCAAGAGACATCACATTAAATTCTCTACATACAGTCTTAAATTGATTAACATTAACCATTCTCTAACTAAATTCAAAGACCAAATAATGTTCAAGTGGAGTTGTCTATTTACTCAAGTGCAATAAGTGCAATGCAGAATATATAGGTCAAACGACACAAAAGCTCGAAGCATGCATTAGGCCTCATAAGAGCGATATAAAGTGCAAATCTGAAGCAATTTAATTCCAGTGACCTACTATTCTAGAATATGACATAAACCACTTCGAAAGATGTTTTCTTGAAATGTACCACATAAAAATTAAATTTTAATAAACTTACTGTTTATTCAAAACAAGATATAAACAACTTTAGTTCCACTTACATCTATTTACTAAACCAATTCCTCACACGTTCCATTAAGTAATAATACATTTTTGGAGTTTGTGTTTGATGCTCCGACAAAATTACAATGTTAATACATTTCTTTAACGATTTTAACGATTTCTAGTATTCAAAATTAATTTTTCACAAATAATTTTCGAATGAACGCTATACAAATTATATTTTAAATTTAAAACATTATAATTCGGATAGCCCATTTTTCGTATCATACATATTATGTAAATTATCTTGTGCATTGTTTATAATTTTTTTTTTCATTATATTTTGATGCTCTAATGGTGCTAACTATAAATAACCTCCCGTTATATTTCCCCTGTGAATCGGAGAATAACATTAACCAGATATACTAAAGTAAAAATGATGATGATTCTTTAAAAAAAATATTATTTAAGTCTTCAAATAGCCAAGATACAGGCTGTCAAAGAAATTTGAACACATTTTTCTAAATATTTTAAATACAGTTCGTGGTAGAGTGCTGCAATTTGGTACAGCCTAAACTGACATCAAGTAAATTCCTTGGGCAATTTGTCACTTCGATCAGACAACGGGAACCATACAATACAAGGTGTTTATAAAATCTGTTTGGTCAGAACTTGTTTGTTTGCTCTTAAATCTACATGTATTCTTCCACAATTTTATAAAATTTATTTTGGAAACTTTGATCACCTTTTGAAAATATTGATAACATTGGCCATTTTTGAGTTGAAAGCAAAAGTGTTAGTCTCTGATTTAAATTGTAACAAAACAAAAATCCTCGGAAAAATCTGAGTCGGCTGTGACAATAAAAAAAAATGTCGTTTAAACAAAAAGTTTAATTATTTTTTAATTATTTTTACAAAGTAAAATTAAACATCTAATGAAACTGACGAATAAAATCTACAAAGCAAAATATCATTCCCAAATTTAGTTAGTATAATAAAACATATATATTGAATATTTTGAACATATCCATTAGTAAAGAAAAGTAATGGTTGAAACTCTCACTTTGTTATACATAATATAAATTAATAAACGCAAGTATCTTTGGTATTATCACATACTTGTGTCTGACCATGAGGCATTAGATGTAGAAGTAAAAACTGCAAAGGAAATAAATATATCTGGTATAATCATATAAAGGCCATGTACCTACACAGAGACGAATTTTACTTATTTAATATTTTAAACATGCCAGACTAGTCATTCATTTAAAATAACTCCATGGTCAGAGATGACAAATTTAATATATTTATGGGATATAATAAACACATTTCGTTTGAATAAACAATAACTATATACCGACGCCAAGTAATTTGACAAATCATTGTTCAAGCGATACATACCTCAAGAATTTTCTACTAGAGAGAAGCTTTGTTATTATACTTTTATTAATCCTATATTAAACAAATCAGTATATAAATAGAAATATAATATTGTGTTTTTAAGACTTCCTGTCTTTTGAAACTTGTATCCTTTCCATTTAAAGATATATGTCACAGATAAATGCAGTTCGTAGTTGGGGGATTACATTTAAACTTCAACGGAATGCTTCTTGAACTGTTATAACTGACTCACAACTAGGAAATTGCATACCAAGGAACGAATTCAATTCGTTTTATTTATTAAAATTGTATGCATCTAAAAAGCGTGGACTGAAAATACAGGTCGAACCTATAAATGTGTATTTAATTTAAAATTTATTTCTAAATATATAAAATAGTAAAATGAACGGTATTTTATTTCCGGGACAAATGACAAATGGAAACATTTGGAGGCACAAGAACAATTTTATTGTTTCGACTAACATTGATACATGAATATTATATTTTAATTGATATTTTCCTACATAATAGAGTTTGTGTTTTAGTCCAGTGATGCTACCATATATAAACCTAATACTATCAATTAATATTATTTCAACAGGAATATGGAACTTTAGCCGCAATAAATTTGAACTATGTATTTAGGCATTATATTGGGATGGATTAAATTTAATATAACGATAAAAATACTATTACATGAACTTGAAATACAGGTATCATTATTGTTTAAATATGTGTAAATTAAATAAGGATCCATGTAATTAAGTCATAGCTTTACTTACTGTGATGCTTATTATGATTTAAATCATGTGGCTGCAGCTCTTACTTTTGTAATCCAAAGCCTAGAATTGCTTAGTAAAACAACTAGTTGTTTTAACTATTAGCGATTAGTACTTGCATAATTACACTAAGATACAGTGCAATATTGTCCAGAGAAATTAATTTTTCTCATTGTCAACCACAATTTGCAGCTGTTCAAAGTCATTTTGGTTTTAATATTAACTGTCATCATCCAATTTAATTGTAAAATAACAGAGATAAGACAATATGGTGAGAAAAAGAACACATTTGTATAATTTAAAACTATTGGAATGTTGATAATTTTAAAGACTTGAAATATTTAAATTTTCGGAGTCAAAAGATAAAAGACCTGCCTTAAATATATAAGAATAATAAATGCACAAACTTAAAATAGCTAACAAAACTGTTAGATTTTTAAATTGGTTTTATTGTAAACACTACATATGTTTCGCCACACTCTGGCTTCTTCAGTTGAAGAAAATATATGTACAATAAAACTAATTTGAAAATCTAACAGTTTTGTTATCTAAATAATGAATATGGATTTTCACCACTTATGTGTATCAACAATGAATCAACTGAAATAGTTGTTTATTAAGTTAAAACAACTTTAAAAAATTAATAATAATAATAGACAACAAGCTTTAAATAAAATAACCTAGAGCCATGATAAAAAGGTATTTTATACAGGGTGAGTTTTTTTTATTGTTCTCTATGGGGATCTCGGGAACTGTAGGAGATAGAAAAACGGTCAAATGGGGTAAGAAGTGTGTAGATTGACGAGACGAACAAAATTCCATTTTCAAAGTATTGAAAAAATTAAGGGTAACTAGAAATTTTGAAAAAAGTAAAAAGAGTCATTTTTTTCAAATCAATATATCTCGGTTATTATAACAGATAGAATAAAACTGTAAGAGATAAAGTTTTAGATATTTAATGTAGATTAATATAAAATAAAGTCATTTGTTAAACAATAATACAAAACTAACGCAAACTTGTCTACGATTCCTATTTCATTATAAGATATGAAAAGTAGAAAAATAGTATTTAAATTCAAATCAGAAATGAATACATAAACAAAACTATATACAATAGGTGTCCGAAGGGCTTACCCTCCATCTACAAGCATATCTATATGTGTCTTCTTAAATTTTGTATTGATCTTAAAACATCCCTTCTTCTTGTTTTGGTCCTTAAAGTTGTAATGATCTTTCTTCGCAAGTAATCGATATCGATGGGAACAGTTTTATAAATTATGTTTTTATAGCTTCCCATAAATAAAAATTTAATGGGAAAAGATCTGGCGAATGTGCCGGCCAACTTACGTCCCCACTATTTGAAATAACTCTGTCGGGAAATATTTGAGACAAATAATCAGACACTCTTGTAGCATTATGTGGTGGAGCTCCACCTTGCTCGAACCAAAAGCTATATAGGCGGTTGAGGCAAATGTTGTCATCAATGTAATTAGTCAGGTAAGTCAGTAAAATAATGCAAATACCTATCTGCAGTCAAGTTGTCCAATCCAAACATTTATACCAAAACATGCTTGTTGTTGTCGTCATTGGTTTTCGTGTGGATTTTCAACAAGCAATGTTCATTTTGACTATTGAACATGCCTGTGTTGGTCAACTTGCACTCATTCGTGAATATTTTAAAACGTCAGAATTAAATATAATGGTATTCCTACCATCAGCCCGGAAGATAACAAGATACAATATGAATATACAGTCTAACCCGGAAGCTGAAATTGTTGGTGTTAATATTATAGTTAAAGTCAAAACGCTATGTTTAGTATGCTAATACAACCGCCTGCGCAAACCTTAGAGGTATATCAACAAATTTTAGAAGCTATTGATGATCATATTACACTATTTGAAAATGTCATAATCTGTAGCGGCGATTTTAATGTACCATTTACTCATACAAATTTAGATAGTAGCAACCATAAGACTCACATTATGACCGAACAATATGTTAATACCAGTAACTTGCCTTAACAAAATAGATTCATAAATGTAAACAGTCGCTTATTAGATCTGGTTCTTTCATCATGCGAATTATATGTCAAATCTCTAACGACGTGTATTTAGTAAAAGAAGACTTACATCACCCAGCATTAAATATGTCTATTAGTATGTCAACAGAGAAAGAACCAATTTTTAATGAAAATAATATACGTAGGAAATTTAATTATGGGAAGGCAGATTTAATGAAATTATATAACAAAATCAACGATTGTGACTGGTCACTTGTTATTCAATGCACGGCTGTGAATTCTGCTTGTGAAGCCTTTTATAGGAGTTTAAATGCACTAATTGTCGATTTTGTCCCTCTTCGTAAATTTACTAAGATCAATAGGAGTTTCCCCATATGGTTTAATGTAAGGCGTGTATTCAGAACAAAAAAACATTTCAGGAAACTTTACAGTAGAACTAACTTGAACTTCTATAAGAAGGCTACGCAATGAAATTATAAAATTATTAGATGTAGACCATACACACTTTATTAAGAATGCTGAAAACTCAATAAAACCAAAGACAAATAAGCCAGTTTATAGTAATAATAATTCTTCAGTATCTCGCCAACAACTTAAGAATGCGAACAGCAACATATTCTTCCTACATAGAATCTCTAAGAAAGATTTTTTAACTGCTTTAAAGAATATTAAAAAGAACCTTTGGTCATACCCTGATAATATCCCGGCATTCTTAGTACCTGACTACATACCGTGTTTAATATCACCGCTATTGCATACTTTTAATTTGTTAATTTCCAAAACAGAGTTTCCTCATTTGTGGAAAGTAGCTAACATTACACCAGTTTTAAAATATGGTAATAAAAACGAATTGAGAAACTTACTTAAGACCAGTAAGTATAATCAACAATTTCGCTAAATTACTTGAATCAATACTATTTACGCAAATATATAAACAAGTCAAAAATTATATATCCACCAGGCAGCATGGCTTTAGTGCATCAAACCTTATGACATTTACTGAATATATGGACCGTTAATTTTGAAAGTGGTGTCCATTTTTGAAAAGAATGAGATAACACGTATATCATGCTTAATTTAATGTAATTTTTTTATATAACAAGTCCGTGTTTAATTTCTTAAAAAAATCCCATGTTTTGTACAATTTAAAATTGGTCGGTAAATGAAATTGCATAATTATCGATTATGAAAGTGGTGTAAGTCCAATTGTAGAGGTAGGTGGCTTAGCAGATGGTTGCCGATCAGTAGCCTGTTATTTTACATTTGTTTTATATTACGTGTCATGTTACGTGTCAAGAGTTACCAGTTTAGGTTATTTATTTTATTTTTTCCTAAAATGGATAACTTCATATTAACATCAGATAGTGATACAGGTAAAACAAATAGTAAATCAATATTATTTTATGACTTAAATAAATTCACACAGAAATAAAGCCCATGAATATAAACGGAGAAATAATCTTAGATTCAGAGGATGAAGATAATTCCGATATAAACAACAAATTAACGAATCGTAAAAAGAGAAGAATAAAAGAGGTAGAATCTTCATCAGATGATGATATTGTTACTGAGAACTTAGATTCTGCAGAACACAATAAAGGAAACTATATGCAACACATAAATAAAATTAAGCGAAATACTGGACAAATGTATTATACAAAAAGAGGGAAATTCATTCCAGCAAAAAAATTTGAATCCAAAAATTGTAATTGCTCGAAGAAATGTATAGAACGTATTAATGAAACGCAAAGTTTAGAAATTTTTTAAAAGTTTTGGAATATAGGTGATTTTAATAAGCAAAATGTATTTCTCCATTGTAAAGTTCAACTTAAAACTGTCAATAGAAGAAGGCCTAGAAATAATTCGGGCAATATGAGGGCATATGCTTGTAAATTTTACCTGGTCACATTTGGTGGAAACATTTTAGTATGTAAGAAGTTTTTCATTGATACATTCCAAATATCTACTGGAAGAATTGATCGTATCCTAAAAGCGCATGAGAATATTCCAAAAGACGTGCGTGGAAAAATAGATGGCTCTTGCAGAAGAACTAGTAAACTAGTGACGAATACAGTGATAGAACACATAAAAAGCTTTCCGGCATGTGAAAGTCACTATACTCGATCCCAAAATCCAGAACGGATGTTTTTAAATCCTGAATTAAACATAAGAAAAATGTATCATTTATACTTAGAAAAATGCAAGGAAAATAACTTGAGTTCAGTTAATGAATGGACATACAGGAAAATCTTTCAAGTTACACTTCCATTTGCCACGTAAGGATATCTGTGCGAAATGCGATTTCTTAAACTTGAAAATTAAGACAACAACTGATGACGAAGAAAAAACGATTCTTGTACGAAGACATGATGTTCACTTGCAAGATGCTGAATTCGCAAGAAAAGCATTACAAGAAGATACAATTCTGGCATCAAAAAATCCTAATAAATACTCTGCCTTCTCTTTTGACTTACAAAAAGCCTTAACTTACCCCAAATATCTGTCTCAATCGCATATTGTAAGCGATTTTTTTTTGAATAAGGGTTTTTACAATTTCCACGACAATAAAGTTAATATGTATGTGTTGCTTCCAGGGGAACGCAAGAAGTAGCTTCTAGCTTTGAGGCATTTCGAAAATGTAACGACCCAATGCCATGTTATTGCCTACAGTGACATGTGTACTGGACAAAATCGAAATTTACAAATGGAATTGATGTGGTTGAAGGTTGTTCAGTCTTTGGAAAATAACATTGACATAATTGATCACAAATTTTTACTCTCGGAACATTCATACCTTCCGAACGATGCAGATTTTGGCATCATATAAATGGCATTGCGAAAATGAATTTTCTGTACACAGCACAGGATTATTATGATGTAATAACACAAGTAGAAAACATAATAAATTTATTTTACATGAAATGAAACGAGAGAATTTTCTTTCAATAAATAAAAAACAGATAAAAAAACACTAATGAAAAAAAGGTAAATTGGTTGCAAATATGTTGGATGAGGTTTCTCAAAAGTGCACCATACACTATTTTATATAAAATATCGATGAAGGACAAAGAATTTAAAACTATAAATTTATTACCTACACGTCCTGGAAGACCGCTAAAATTTGAAAAAATCGCCCTGGCGCCTTTGTACCAAGATGTCAGGTCCATTAGTTATGAAAAATATAAATACATCAAGCAGTTATTACCTTATATACCTCCGGTGCATCATGCATATTTCGAAACACTGCCACATGCAGAGCATAAGTAAATACTATCAACATCTTGTAATTCTAACAATGTAATTAGCGTCTAAAATTAAAAATACTACTTCTATTTTCTGTCGTATCATTATTTGTAAACAAAATTGGATTACTATGAAGTATATTTTAAGTGATATTTGATTACTCAAAATTTAAATTAAACGATTTTTACAATTGTCTAATTTTGAATATGGTGTAAGTCCATTTGCAGCCCGTAAGTATACACCAGTTTAGTAAAATACGTCTAAAACAAATTTATATAACCAAATTACATATTGATAAAACAGTAGAAACATTGAATTTATATAATATGCCTAAATTTTTTAATTAGCAGATATGTTAACTTTTAATTTTCTCAAATCAGGAGAAAATGGACTTACACCACTTTCAAAATAAACGATCCATATTTCAAAAGAATTGGACATTAGAAATCAAGTGGATGTTGTATATACTGATTTTCCGAAAGCATTTGATAATATAGATCAACACCTATTATTGCAAAAGTTGAGCAGCTTTGCTTTGGAATAGGACCTCAGAGAGTGCAATTAATTCAATCTTATCTTGCAAAAATATCTCAATATGTAGAACATAGAGATCACGTTTCCCATACAATACTTCCCTCTAGTGGGATACCACAGGGGTCTAATCTAGGAGCAGTCTTATTCGTCCTATTCATTAACGACATTGTGGATAATATAAAATCATATGTGTTAATTTATGCTGGTGATGTAAAGTTATTTAGCAGAGTTAATTCTGAGAATGATTGCCTTATTTTACAGTAGGATGTTAGTCACATGAAAGAATGGTGCGATATCAATTTTTCGCTTAACATAAAGAAATGCAAGTGCATAACCTTCCATAGAAAATCTAAACCGGAACTATATTCTTATAATATCGATGGAACATCATTAGAATGCTGTGAAACTATTAAAGACCTCGGAATTATATTTGATACTCGGCTTATATTTGTTTCTCATATGAATTATATATGTAATTCTAACTTTAAAATGTTTGGTTTTTTAAAAAGAACAAGTCACAGCTTCAATAGCAACTCTATTATGTTTATGTCGCTCTAAACTAGAATGTGGCTCAGTGATTTGGTCTCTGACATAACCAATCATTCTAATTCTCTCGAAAGGATTGAAAAAAGATTCATTCTGTTTTTGTATTATAAGATTATGTATGTATACCCTTAATACTCGATTAGCTGTCAAGGTCTACTGAACTTTTTTGATATGCCCTCACTTGCTATTAATGATGGTTTATTTATACAATATTTTAAATAATAATATTGACACCCCAAGTTTGCTGTCATCTCCGATCCGAGAGGTACAATACGAACTCGCATTTCAACTGGTCACTGTCATTTCCAAGGCTATCTGCAAAAGCAGGATTTTTGGGATTTCGATCAAACTAGACCAAAACGGCATTAAGTTATACTCCAGATTGGGCAACTTTTCCCTAATTTAACCGACCTTATATCTTTTCAAATAACCGATATTCCCATGCTTGAGCTCCAAAAACGGGCACCCTGTATAATTTTCTTTATAAATTTTGTATATTATTTCCCATTGAAATGGAAATTAAAAACAATGTTGGTCATTACTTCCTATTCAACCAAAGTGATTTTCATATAGGCCTGTAATATTAACTGCAATGATCTATATAATTCCATCCTAAATTTCTCTTCAAAATATATCCTGCAGTTTACAAAAGATACCGTTTTAAGAGTTTATCCAACCTTACTTAATAATACTTTTGATTCTCTATAATAATTCTTAGCTTGGCTGAAGAATGGTTATAAAAATAGAGAATTTCTCTAACCCCACCTCTACATCATTGATGCATCCTTATCCAATGCATAAATATCTTAGAAACGCACAAATCCAAAACCTTTATTTCAAATTTTATTTTTATGGCAGCATTAGTTTGCCAAATTCCATTCCGGTAATTTCAATGTCAAAGTTACACCAGGTTCAGGAAGGCTAGTTGAAGCCGAATATATATATATATATAATGGGAGTAATATAGAAGAAGGTAAAGTCAAGGTTACGTCATGTTTCTGAAGAGTAAACACGTTCTAAAGGAAGGCACTTGCCGAACTGCTGCATTCCATGCTTTTTGCTGTATAGTATTCCAAGACACGATGAGTAGATACATTTTTGTTTACTTTGGTTTGACACACACTTCCTAAAAGTCCCGCTGAAATGACCACTGAAGTTCAATATCAGATTTTCGGAAACTGGAATCACTATACATTTTCAGAATGTCTTTTTCACCAATGCAACCCATTCTTATGGCAACACGATTCTTTCCCGTTTCCTTTTCTACTTTTTGATCAATCCGATGCTCCGGTCACAAGAAAGGAAACTGTATTCTGCTTCTGGATATCTGTGTTTAATTTTAGCAAATCTATTAGTATTTAAGTGTGTAAAGATACCGAGCTATGGTTTAGTTTTTATTTTGTGAGCTACAGTTATCAGCATTTGGGTATAATTGTGTTACTGTTGACTATTCCACTCCTATTGCATGAAAAGGAGGCATTTTTTATTTTTTAGCCAATCACGTCTATTTATAAGTGAATAAACACCAACTTGCTATTTATTCACCTGAATAAACTGAAGTTAGCTATTTATAAAACTAAAACGAGATCGTGTGTTTGAAAACAATTTGAAGAATTTTGCGCTCATAGAAACTACCAGTCTTTAGCAAAAACTTCAATGGAAACTGTTGCCGCGATTCTACCCGACTGGGAATAGAATATGAATAAGGTAAATGCAAATAATTATAAGGAAGGTGTTGTTTAATCAATGTCGAAATTTTCGGCTAAAATACTGCAGGAGATGTATCATTTTAACATAAATATTGAACCGTTCACCGATATTCGTTTCAAGTCGTGGAATAGTCTTTCCAAATACCATTCGTGATGACAATTAAATCGGAATAAATTTTGTCTTTAGTGCATTCAAGTTTGTTGCTTATTCGCGATTTTTATTCGAGCAACTGATAGAAAAAATCACTCGCCTGGCGGCTCGTGATTTTTTCGTGACAGTTGCTCTCATTAAAATCGCTAAGCAACAAACTTTCATGCAAAAACAAAATTTATTCGAGTAAATTGCCATCACTTATGGTATTACTTGTGATAATACAAAATTTTCATGAAAATAATGTAAAAAGCTTATTACCATGTTAGCTCCCTTCTTGGCTATGGTTTCATCGCACATTAAAAAAATACCGACAAAAATAGTTATATGTAACTTGAGGATTTATTTTTTATCATTCTGGATGGCAACGTATATATCGGGTTCGTACTTTTCAAGCCTATGCATTTTTTGAATATTTAGTTCAGTTGACAAATAAAACTTATTTTCATTTTTATTGCTTCTAGAGTATGACGATCATTTTAAAAATGGTTGCATATGCGAATCAATTTGATGTACTATATCCTCACGTAACATATTAGGGCTATTAGTGTGTTTTCGACGCATGTCTTTGGGTGCCGGAATATTATTTTTCAAGTGCTTGATAGTAAGTTCTACTCTTTTCTTATTAACGTCATATAATGAATAAATACCATTTCTACAAACCCAGTTTAAAGTTGTGCCGATATTTATATTGTAATCTGAGGAATCAGAACGTTTTATATGAAAATTAAATATTAAAATTAATTTTATTTAGAACGTTTTGGTCATCCACCAAATTTAGTTCTAGATCTGGCAAACTTTCTTATAACTTTTTGTTCCTCGAAAAATAATTTATGTTTCTCTTTGTTACTAATATTATTAAAGATTGCCAAAATATCTTGCTTAGAAGTGTCGTTTATTTTTTCAAAACATATACATTTAAAGTGACAATTTTTGTCAGTTTTCCTTTTACCTTTTATTTCATACATTTTTTTTAAATGCCGATGTATGATTTTCCTTCAGCCTTCCTTTTCTTAGCAATATTTCTATTCCACTTACTTTCATCCCTTCCTCGTTTCTTGAAAACTTGATATGTTACAACTGTTCTACTAAATAATATATTTATTCTTATAAACTAAATAATATATTATTTAGTTGTATTATTTCTATATTTACATGAATATTGTTAAGATTATTACTTTAACAGTGTGCCTGTTACTTCAAAACTTCATTATATCATTCCAATAACAAATGCCAATGAATACAATAAATACAGTCCCAAACCAACAATGCAAGTTTTAGAGCTACCATAATTAGTTTCAAGATTGGCGTTGAAAATTGAATTTTAATAAGTGAATAATACATGCACTAAAATATGTATTTAAATAAATTATTAAAAAATTAATGTGCTAATTAACTATTCCTTGAGAAACAATCCTGCCCTCTATTCTTTAGACTCGTATGATCTTTATCTCTCGATCTGTCTTAATAGTTGTTCATGAATATTATTAGTTTATGACATTTTTGGAAATTATAGTAATATTTAGCTTTTTTGCAATTACCTATATATTAAAACTACCAAAAATGAATATACATTGCTACATATTGTTTTATTAATGCACCAATATTAAAATTATAATGAAGACAATGGTTGCGACCTTTACAACGTAGTAATTGATAGCTACTAAATTTTTAAATTCAGAGTTAAAATTATATTAATCTTTATATTAATATTTTTAAATCCTATTTTTAGATTTCCCATTCATATTACTCACTCCAAATATTTCATGTCATTATAATTATTAACCAAACATTCTGGCAATGATTGATGGTCGCTTTGAATCACACCCTTCACTTCCCTTTTAAAGAAACAATTCACATCGTGACGTGACACAGAGGACAAGATCATATCTTGATTGACTTTTATTTTAATACCGAGAATGGCAGCGCGTATCGTGATTGGATTCTCTGAATGCTAAAGAGGGAATATTCTCTTGGGCGGTGGATTAGATTGCAAGTTTGAAATTCGCAAGGTGGCCTCCATGAATATAAAATTTAATTTTTGCGGTCTCTCTTCCCCCGCCGCAATAACATCCAGATGACTATCAAATAAATTTCCCGGAAAACTCAAATTGAAACGTTGCTCCGACTTCGAATTATGATTCGGCTATTTGTTCCACCGGAAATCGTTACTGCATTATTCAACAATGAACATCGCATTTATCATAAGTTCATTCTAATAAAAAATGCACGGTATTAATAGTGAAATCGTTGATATTTATTACAAGAATTAAATATTGTGAATTATGGGAGATATGTTATTAATGTATTTATTTATTAATAATCAAATTCAGAATTTTTCTAGTTAAAAATTGTTTTTCAAAACCTTTAAGGCCAAAGAATAATTTCTGTCTATTTAGTCTATTTATATTTAATATGTACACATCTATATAGAAGTAAATATAAAATGTATTAATTTGTTATACTATATTAGTTAAATGGTTTAAAATAATTATAAAACTCAAGAAAAAATGTAATTATTAATTTTCTTAAAGAATGAATCAGTTATCATTAAGAAAAATTTTTATATTTTAATCAAAATAAAAAATAATTTCCAAATAACAATGGAAATGATTTTTTATCCTTCATAGATATTATTTGTAAAACTTCTTAATATTAACAATTGTTTGAATTGTTATAGATTCATATTATACAAAAATACTCTCACTATTATACCTGTTGGTTTTAAAAAAGCACAATCAAACATTTCATAATCATAATAATATAAAGCATTAAAATTTAGAATATAAGCGCAGAAGCTCAGATAGATCAAAATATATTAAAATCCGCGGACCAGTCGTTTTTTGTTCTCTATTGTCCACGAATAAAAAAATATTTTGACATGAGTAATTTTTGACTATGGCTTCAATGCCATTTTTTAAAATGAAATTCGATTTCTACTATTACTAAGCATCTTTTTTCATAGAAAGAAAATAAAATATAATACATGTAATGGATAAAATAAAATAAATTCTGATATAATTGGTTTTCTGCTTAACGGCTATCGACCGGTGGTCTTTCAGCCCTTCGATTTCTATTTTATACTATTTCGAGATTTATTAATTGTATTGTATTAAGCGTATAACTGGTAAACCAATTATCCATGGTTATATTTCTCCCCGTTCCTGCGATCGGAACCACAAGCCTTTTGACAACTTCTGCCGCTGAATTATCAAGCTCATATACCTAAATATACCTCAATTCAAAAATTTTGATACCATATTGACGGTTTCTTGGAAAAGTATTACCTGAAAGGGCATCTGCCTCAAAATGCTGACAGCAACTTGTTAATTTTTAAATATTGTATAGTTTTTGATACAGTTTTCAAACCATTCTTTCACCTTTGCAAATTTATCTTGTTCCACTCTTTAATTTCATGTAGTCATATCATCAAATCTAAGATGGACTAATAGAAATCGAAATCAATGGATACTCGATAAATTTCAATTCCAGTCCCACCAGTTTGCTACAAGTCATCTACATTCAATAGTAGAAATAATTATCGCTTTTAATTAACTCTCATTTGTTTCCCGAGTTCGAATAGGTTCCTTGAACATGCCTTGGTATTTTTGTATTTGTATATCAGTGCAATATATTAATATTCGTAATATTTCATCAGTAATAAATAATAATAATCAATTTCTTTCATAAAATAGTGTCAAAACAAACATAATAAATATATACATATAACACTAAACTGAAAACGTCAAATAAGGGCAACTAAAAGGCAGGTTCGGTAAAACTAAAATTCGACGAGTGAATAAAGTTATCTTTCAATTAAATACTCTTTGAGAATTTTCTTAAATTTATTTATATTAACTTCTACTTGAAGTGCTCTTGAAAGTTGATTAAACAATTTCAATGAACTGTAGTATGGAGATTTTTCATAAATTGCTAATTTATGTATAGGAAAATCGTATAAATATATATTTCTGGTAAGGTGAGTATGTTTTTTCGTGGAATCATTGAATTAATTGCGGTTTTTAAAGTGATAAACAAGTACTTTATAAATATATAGACTATAAAATGTTAGGATTCCAGCTGATTTGAAATGTCCTCTGCATGACTCTATATAATTTAAACCTAGGAGAATCCTCGCAGCATTTTTTTGTATAATAAATATTCGAGCACTAAATGACCTTCTACCGTAAAATATTATTCCATATCTTAATATGGATTAAAAGTTAGAAAAATATATTGAAATTAATTAGTGAATAACAAGTCGAATTTAGCTTATAAGAAAGATTAATACAGTGCTCTTTCCAATCCAGGTATTTGTCAATCGTCAATCCTAATATTTTACAATTATATTTAAGTTCAAATGTTCATATCTCCTATAATAATATCTTTAGTTTCTAAATTCAGGTTTTAGCACTGAATATAATTAAATTTGTTTTATCTTTATTTAAAATTAATTTATTTTGGTTCATCCAAAGTTTCGACCTGTTTGGCCGACAAGGTCGAAACTTTGAAACCAGAATTAAGGAACACCGGACGTGTTTCACCCAAAATAAACCTAATTCGGCATATGCAGAACATCTCCAGGAACATAACCACACATTCAACAACAATTTTAAGATTCTCCATAAATGCAACAAGGGACTGAAGCTCAATCTATTGGAATCCATGGAGATAAATAATTAATGATGGTTGTGACCGTTACTAGGTGGTAATCCAAATTTAAACACATATTGAAACACTTACTATGTTTTTACCACAATTAATTTATTGTAATATGGTTTACATATATACAAAATATTTTATACATATATAAAAAAATATTTAATAATGGCGAATTATTGGTCTCTGTTTGGTCGATTAAAATGAGCCCTCTCTTGTTGAATTTATTTATCTCATATTGAAACACTTACTATGTTTTTACCACAATTAATTTATTGTAATATGGTTTACATATATACAAAAATCACGACTTAAGTTTCGACCTGTTACAGTCATTATCACTTGATAATGACTGTAACAGGTCGAAACTTAAGTCGTGATTTTTGTATATATGTAAACCATATTACAATAAATTAATTGTGGTAAAAACATAGTAAGTGTTTCAATATGAGATAAATAAATTCAACAAGAGAGGGCTCATTTTAATCGACCAAACAGAGACCAATAATTCGCCATTATTAAATATTTTTTGATTTCCATGTCCATATTTTTCGTCTGTAAAATCTTTAAAAATGTTTGTTAATAACCGCAAATCCTCCCAAATCCCCACCCTCACAAAGTCCCACTCCGTTAGTATATAAACACAATTTGTAATTTGTCACAATCATACCTGATGATGCCACAGTGTGGCGAAACAATTGTCGTAGTACAATAAATTAATTTTTGAAACCTCACGCTATACCAGTGTTTTATTAAGTGATTAGTGAAGTAATTGGCGATTTAGATTTCAAAAATCCATGCTGTGATTTATTAAGCAAATTGTTTTTGATAAAAAAATCGATTAATCTTTTCGCTATCACATGTTCAACCACTTTCGAAGAAACACTTAATTATGTTAAGTAATTGGGGTCGTCGAATATAGGTTTTATTATTATTAACTTTAGATAAGAAGGAAATACTCCTTTTTCCATAATTTGATTGACTAAATATTTGATTGGAAGCACTCATTCTGATGTTAAATATTTAAATGTTATAGAAGAAACTTCTTCAAAACCGGTAGAATGTTTATTTTTTAGATCATTTATTGCGTTATAAATCTCTATGGTTGATGCAGCATTTAAAAATATTGATTTATGAAATTTTTCAATATTACACGAAAATTATGTATTAGGTAACTATGTAATAAAAGAAAACTAATATTGCATTTGTAGCCTCTTTTTGATCCTGACAACTGTAAAACAATATTGTTTGCCTTTTGGCGCTCATCCTTGGATGGAAATGTTTTTAGTCAATTTGTTTGTTTGTTTAGTCTACCTCTAGGAGTTAATTTATTCAGTCCTTCGTCACTTGAGATGTCAAGTTTTCTGCTTCATCTTCATCGCAATTAAATTCAAATACATTTTAATAATCTAATTATTAAATAATTTAAATGTCAATTTTGTGAATTTTAACATTATTTCTAAAAATATATTTATATATTATATTTTAACAGTTTTGATGATATCATTTGGAAATATAAATATAAATAATAAATGATGTTATTCCATCAAAGACATTATAGGCTTTTTACGTATTTTATTACATTATATTTTTACAAACGTATATAATTTAAAAAAAACAAATTTCAATTTTAAAATCCTGGGATTTTTATTGTTTTCTAAACTTCTTCTTAATAGCAGTTTTAATTGTTATTTTTATAAATTACAATTAATTCGCTTTCTCTACTGTAGGTTTCGCTTTCCCTGTACAAGGCATATATTTTTCATTTACAACTAAATACTTTCTTTTAAAACAAAAATGTATACTTTTCTTTTGCAACTAAATTGTAAGGTGGCAATTAAATAGAAAATATGTTTTTACATATAATATAAATGCAATATGATACTTGATTTCCTATATTTCCCCTTTATATTATTTAGAAATAATACAGATTTATCTACAGCAAATTTAAAAATATGGCAAAATGTAAATACTAGTGTAAATAAATTATTATGCACATTTCATTGAAATTTGCGAACTCAAGTCCGACAAGATTTACACTAGGGATTAATGCACGTGTTTATGAAAAATGCAATTGTGACAATACAGATATAATTAAAGGAATTATGTCTTACCAGGAAAATGGTTATTTTGAAGTTTTTACAAGAGAAAAGGTTAAAGATAGATGTACATATATGTATTACTACTTTTGGCTCTCATTTGATCACATTGGCCACATTTATTTCTAAAACCCAAGATAATATATAGGTTTTATAATTAAATTCACTTGGTTTGTATTTTATTTTCAACTAGTTTTCACTTATTGCCAATTATCAAGAATGATGTACAAAAGAATTTTACCGGTATTCAAATACATTGACGGTGCATCAGGTAATTAGGGCGTTTAATATCGGATAGTTCCAAATCGTTGTCATTATCCACGTTTTTTTCTCGCTTTTACGGCTTTACAAATTTCTAGACCCTCCCAGTAGTTATATTACAATCCTTTGAATTTGTAAATATATATTAGATGTGACGCAATGTTTTGCAAAACCAGTGGTGTGTTTTTTATTTAAAATGTCGCTGCGGTATTCTTTTAATCGTGTTTCAAAAGACCTACCAGTTTGTCCTATATAAATTGCATTACATCCTTCACACTGTAACTTGTACACTGTGCTCTTTTTATTATTATTATTAAATTTTATTTTGACGTTTATTAACAATTTTCCTAAATTAGCATGTGTTAGTCAAAATGATGTAACTATTCTTTCCCTGTAGTGACTATTCCAACTATTCTTTTCCAATTTTGTCCCATTATAAAAGTATTTTTTGTAAAGATTTACGTTTTTTTCTTTTTTGACATATGATCAATGAGTTGTTCTTGGTACCCATTATTGACTGATATAATTTTTATTGTATTTAATTCTTTTTCAAAATCTACATTACTAAGAGGAATATTAATTAATCTGTGTAAAAATGAATGGAATGTACTATAAATATTTGTGAAGTAAACCAAGTGAATTAAATAAAACCTATATATTAACATAATGTTTCATCAAGTGATTAATGAGAAACAAGTATATGATAAACCCAAGACAATATTTATAAATCAATTTTACTTGTTGGCCTTAATAATATTCTATTGTTATCCGGGGAACAAGCAATACTGTCTTAAATCATCGACTAAAATAACATCGAGAACCCAATTTTTGCCAGTTTTGAAACATTAAATTTGGAGGACCAGAAAGTAATGTCGTTTCTGCGCATGTCGATATTTGATTGTCATTTGTCAGCTCATTGTGTTCCTCGTGTTAAAAGGTTATTGTAATTGTTCGCTTCTAAATAATTAAATATTATTTTTTTGCAATTTGGGGTGAAATGGCCAGCCAAATACTAAAAGAGCATATCCGGCGTTGTATACTTTTCAGTATCTTAAGGGTAATAACGCAGCAGTTACGATCAAAAACATTTGGGATTTTTTTCGTAAATGCCAAACATGGTTTTCCAAGTTCATTTCCGGTAATTTTGATCTTGATCTGACTTCTATAGATCAGGAAGATCATTATACAACGACCTGCTAAGAGCAGAATTGGAAGCAAATCCATGTTAAACAATCGAGAAACTGTGAAACACCTTTAACCAACCTTGAGAACATCCAAGAACATTTAAAGCAGTTTCGAAAAATAAGCAGAAACCACATTTTCTTAGTGGCAAAAATATATGGGAAAATTCACTGTACACATTGAAGAGTGACATACTGCATCCTTGTCTCATCCTTTCCTC
Organism: Ontholestes murinus; assembly: GCA_963969525.1. Taxonomy (NCBI): domain Eukaryota; kingdom Metazoa; phylum Arthropoda; class Insecta; order Coleoptera; family Staphylinidae; genus Ontholestes; species Ontholestes murinus. The sequence continues at coordinate 40,299,800 of OZ018395.1, forward strand.
ATTTAAATATCTGGGTTCACTGTCCACTATTATTTGTGTGCACTGATTCCAATAAAGGTTTGATAATATTGTCAAGCCTGTATTGTGTGTTTTTCGATTGCAGAAATTTAACTAGTTTTTCGTCTCTCACTTTATCGTAAACTTCCACGTACATATCCATACATCTTACTGCTAACACGGTTAGTGCAAACAACATCTCTCTGGTGCCTAGTCCATTTATTAATGCGTCCGTGTATTAGTTTCAAAAATACCTTAAGTACATTTATTATAGTTATTTGTACTAGTGTGGAAATGCTTTTCCTCACCAAAGTAGGATGCTGGTGTAAGAACGAGCGAAGCGAACGAGTGCATCCTACTTGAGTGCGGAAAAGCACATTTCCCACGCACTACACACTATTATTTCACATACTGCATTTAACATAAATTACAAATGTGTTTGAGATTTCATTTCATTTCACATATAAAAATGAAATTTAGAAATTTTAATTATGTTAGAATTACCGACAGTACGTGTTCTATATACCGTGTGTATATACATGTTTCAATTACGGTTTGTATCTCTATTAATGAATGAAAAAGATTCGTATAAAATTAGAATGATTCCTTTACCTACTGAAGTTTTATATTTGTTTCATCTTTAGTTTTCGTCGAAATATAGCTTAAAAAGTTAGAACAAATATCGGATACTAAAATCCTCAAAAGTCAGTGCTTGTTATCTAAATTGTATAACCCACAAACAAATAATTAAATTTAAAATGAGTGCTTTGTTCGTTATTTTCAGACACCAAATAAAAAGTACATTTATCTGAAAAACCTACACTATTCGGAAACCTCTTATTCTCGTTACACTTTCTTCAGTTCTTGATGATTTCGGATTTTATAGGGTCGGTAACTATAAGCTTTTAAAATCACTTTCCGAAGCTACTGTAATTACACTTAATGTTGGATTTACTGTTATCCTTGCCAACACATTTACAGTTTCTTCGGATATTCTCCTTTTATTCCTAACAATATGTTCATCGTTTACACAACCATTATTCCCCTCAAAATTCTGATCAATTCAAATAATTGTTAATTGACACGGCACTAGACAGGATTTAAAATTTATGTTAAACAAGTCGCATATAGCACTCGAAAAATGTCCGCCAAAACTCAATTTGATGAACTGGACTTTTTCTTTTGTGGTGTAAGCACTCTTTGTGAATTGAATTATAATTCAAACTACTATTTTGAGGACTTTACTATCGAATATTTGTTCATACTTTTTAAGCTATATTTCAACTAAAACTAAAGTTGAAACAAAATAACACCTCCAAATAATTTTAGTAGATAATAGTTATTTAAGGTACAAGTGTAAAAAGTGATGCTTTATTGCACGAACTGGCGTTTTAAAAACACGAGCGAGGAACGAGCGAGTTTTTTTAAAGCCAGAAGATCGTAACGGATTTCAAAGAATATATTCTGAATATGAAAACATATTTTACCCGCAGTGCACTAATGAAAGCGTTACTTAGCAACCAGTAAACAAGTTGCACAAATGTCGGCCGTCATTATTATTTATGGAAAAAATGTTCGCTTTATTGTAATCGCTTCGACTTGCATTAAATGAAATCTTCAGAGTTCTTAAATCTGCCATTTGGTTTGTATTATATATTTTATTTATAGTTTATTAGTTATTTGTATCAATGAATAAAAAATTAAGTTTTTCGTCGAAATATATTCATCTGTCAAATTTGACAATTCTGTGCAATAAAAACAGTTTGACATTACCGTGCAATAAAAACGTAAAAAAGCACTAGTGCTTTAAAAAGCCACTTTTACAATGAAAACTGATGCAAAAAGCGGCTACTTTCTGTACGATCGTAGATAAAATTTATTATTATTATAATCTCTGTTTTTTTAAATGCTTCAAATATACACAAGAACGAATTATTTTAACTATAGATTTCAGACGAAGGTTATTTCGACCTCAATAGATTTATTAACATGATGATACATTTTTGGACAATTTTGTAAAATATATTATTGCTGTTTTGTTTTGTACTGTTATTAATTAATCTTAATTTGTTCATATTATTACTTTGTAATTCATCAGTTAATTTTTATTTTATATATTTATTTACATAAATAATTTATAGTATTATTTACATGTCAAATGTAAATTATTATAGAGGGTTATTCACGTTATACGGCACGGAATATTGTGGCCAAAATACGTGACTTTCAAAAAGTTTCACTTTGGGGATATATGGGGGTCCCAAAAACCCTAAAAGTATCAAAGTTGTGTTTTTTTTTTTAATGAAACACAATGTATTTTATTGAATTTTTGGATCCTTCGATCAAAATAAGTGTGTGCTTTAATAAGGTTTTTATTACCTAAACCTTAAGGTTTTTGAAATAATTTGAATTTTGTAAAAATTTAACCTAATTTTCATGTTTCAAATACTTAAAAAGTAATAAAAAGTAATTAAAATTGCATACCAAATTTACACTGAAATGTAAAAATAGATCATATTTTATTTTCCAAGTATAATAAACTTGACATCTTATGCCGGATGTAAAAAAAATGGAATTAAACAAATGAGAACTTTAAATGGCTATAACTTCAATTATTTAAATGGAATGCCATATTTTTTAATTTGTCAGCAAATGCACTTTTTAATTACCTATCTTATGGTATTTATGTCTTAAGTCTTAAGTCTTCTCGTTTTTACAGAAAACGCCAAAATATTGTTTATTGCACCGTTTTAGTACTTTTTAAGTAAAAATTTTAATGTATCTAGTTTTCCATCGTCTTTAAAAATGTAAGATAGATAATTTAGTATGTTACTTTAGTTTAAAAAGCCTGTCTTTTGTTATAGTTGTGTTATATTGCGTTTTTGTGTTAGATCGTTAGTAATCGTTATTGTTTGAACATCGTTGTTGTATTTAATAGTATATATATCTCAAAAATGGCTGACGTAGGGTGATTTCTTTCGGGAAACCTTTAAGTATAAACTCGACAAGCCAATAAGCAATTTTGATGACATTCCCCAAGTATAAAAAACTTTTTAAACTAAAGTGAAAACTAGATACATTAAATTTTTACTTAAAAAGTACTAAAACGGTGCAATAAACAATATTTTGGCGTTTTCTGAAAAAACGAGAAGACTTAAGACTTAAGATATAAATACCATAAGATAGGTAATTAAAAAGTGCATTTGCTGACAAATTAAAAAATATGGCGTTCCATTTAAATAATTGAAGTTATAGCCATTTAAAATTTTCATTTGTTTAATTCCATTTTTTTTACATCCGGCATAAGATGTCAAGTTTATTATACTTGGAAAATAAAATATGATCTATTTTTACATTTCAGTGTAAATTTGGTATGCATAACTTAATTACTTTTTAAGTATTTGAAACATGAAAATTAGGTTAAATTTTTACAAAATTCAAATTATTTCAAATACCTTAAGGTTTAGGTAATAAAAACCTTATTAAGACAAACACTTATTTTGATCGAAGGATCCAAAAATTCAATAAAATACAGGGTCTTTCATTAAAAAAAACACAACTTTGATACTTTTAGGGTTTTTGGGACACCCTGTATATTATGAAAGCAATTTTAAAAAGTAGCCCTAATAGACCCCCATATATCCCCAAAGTGAAACTTTTTGAAAGTCACGTATTTTGGCCACAATATTCCGTGCCGTATATCGTGAATAACCCTGTATAAAAGATACTTCCGTAAATAAATAATAATAATAATAACAACAAACAATATTTTATATATCGAATACAACATGTTCCTACTGAGCATCACCAGCATTCATTACATAGCAACAAAGTTATCTTGTGTGCTATATCATTATATTTTGGACGAAATAGCCATGTGTTTATAATTACATCATCTTGTCACATTTGAAACCTATTTTTTGTGCAAAAACTAAATAGATTTCTACAAATTATTAATACAGTCTACATCTGCTTTTAACAAAATTTATGAATATCATACACTAATATCGATGACAGCTTTGAAAAGTGATGACATTCAATGGCGTCTCAGACTTGGAATTTCTTTTGGATTCACTTTAAACCAATAGGTTCCTCAATTGACAAACCATAGAATTTAATAGATGCCAGTATACCCGAAACAATTTCCAAAAAAATACATAGTAAAATGAAAAGCTTGCAATAATATTTGCAAACTCATCTTTCAAGATATGATCATTAAATTCCATATATTTGACTACATACTCAACAGCTATATTTCATACTGACTGTGTAAATTGTCATTAGGATTTGTGGTGACATACTGTCTATGCTATGTAAAGTACATTATTATTAGTAACTGATAACTACGTATAATATGCATTTTTATAATATGTATTAATAAAACATCAAGTAAATCCATGAAATATGAAAAGTTATAACATAATATAAAATGAAACATCATAAACGTTCGATAATTATAACGATAAAAAAGTATGTACAAACGTTCCAACCTCCGGAAGAGTTATTTTCGAATAATCGGTAATTAATAAATGACCGGACGTTAATCGCCGATTGATATCTTAAACAAACGCCCTCATATAATTGATGGCACAACCTCACGCGCCACGCCATCTTCCACCAGAAGTGTTAAATTAAGCCTCATTTGTACGTACGTGTGAAACGGAATTAATTGTAAATTTTTCGCGCGACTCGATCTAACAACAAAAAGGGTTTAATTGGAAGAGGCGTGCGATGGAGGAGAAAAAATGAATTTATGGCGTCATTAGTGCGGATTAATAATGGGACGTCACGTTCCTTCACGCTCCACTACGCACCATCTTCGTCTCCGCTATGGGAAAAGCAACATTCGAATTTGTGAAACGAGTTTAGGAAAATGATTATTGGAAGTTTACACGCAGTCCAAGAAAAATTAAAAACTTTCTAAGTGAGCAAATGAAAAAGTAGAATTGTTAAATTTAACGATGTTTATTTTCTTGTAAATAAATTAGGTGCTAATTTAAAATTTAAAATTATTCTAAAATTAGTTATTGGCTGTTTGGGAATAACCCATATTCTAAAATATAACATATTTATTTTCTAAAAAAAGTTTTATTAATTGTGTTCAATTTGTTAAAAGAAATCACAACAAAACACACGGATGGAAAGCAATTTGGATTTGATATTTCGACTTATTTTAAGTAGTTGTCCACAAAAATTCTTTTATTGATAGGTTTTGAGTCTAAAATATAAATAAGATTCATAGGTAAACACAAGTAGGACTTCGTCGAGGCCCAATGTTTTATTTTGTTACAAATCTGTAAGATACACAGTCTAACAATAATTAATATAATTATCTACAATCATCATTGAAATATATGACATTGTTGAGTTAACCCTCTTCATTAAATTCATGTTCAGAAGTACATTAAATTAGAACTAATTGCTGCTTCGACATTCATAAGATAAAGGTGAAAAAGTTCAATATTATCTTGTTTACAGCAGGATCTTCCTTTATCAAATATTTCATTAATAACTAACAACCGCTTATCTTGTACTTAACATGCGCCTCGTTTTCTTTCTTAATTAATTCTTTAAAATATTATCCCTTATGGGGCATTTATCAAATTTATCACGAACATATTTAATTGGAATGTATCGATCAACGCTGGTATTATATGTATTATAAAAGAGGGCCGGAGCATCCTTTAAGTCCAGATGGTTCAAGATATTTTAATTAACAGTATCAAAAAAGGGAATTAGGTTTTTGATTTTTTCAGATGCAATAAATATCTTCATGTACGTTTCTAAGTGACAAAATATTATAGATTATAGTAACAAATAAATGATAATCAGTGGGTTATGAGAAAAAAATAATCTACAGAAACGTTAATACTATAAATAATTATATTTAAAATCCTTCATAATAAAAATAATCCTTTATTTCTCCATAGACAAGAACATCTAATTAGAGAAAAATAGGATAATATTAAAATATTTGAAGAGAAAAAAAAAAAAGAAAACAGCTGAATACATTTAGCAAGGAAATTACCTATAAATAAAATTTTAAACCAACGCTAAATTAATAGTAACCTAAATTAAACAGTTTTTAAGATCGTTTACAAATTCATTTCTATTAGAAAATAGGTCAACATCATACTGCACTAAATGGTATTTCTTTATCATCATGATCATTGGTGCAAAAGAGTGATGATTTGTGTGTGGTGTATTATATTCAAATGTATGTTTGTTACGGGACGATTGTCTTCGAATTGATAACATACAATTATTAAGAATTGCTGGATTATCTTGGGTGCTATGATACCTTGTATAAATCATTGATTCAAATGTAACGGTGCCTGTTGTAAATTCGTCCAGCAGTGACTCATGCATTATATTTATACCTGGGTAAATTTTGTGTTTATGACAGTATAAATATTTCTGATATTTCTCAAGTCACCGTATGTATTTATTATATCCAGGAGACCACACCATAAGACAGTTTAGATATTATGAAAGATTCGTACAATTTTATGATCGCAGCTGTAGAATTCTTTATAATTTCTACTTATAAATCCCAACATTCTGAAACAATCAAGGGTTAAGCTTTCAATATAGAAGTTAAAAGTCAACTTAGTATCCAATATCACTCCCAAGTCTCTAGACTTGTTTGCGATTGCAATATATATATCCTTAACCCGACAGTTAAAAATAACAGGATTAGTTACATGGTTTAACATTTATAGACTTTGATGCTTAAACCGTTGGTAGTGTACTAATTTTCTAATGTTGTTAGGGATCTGTTAAGTTTTTCACAATCGCTAATGTTATTTATTACACTGTATAGATTAATATCACCAGCGTATATTAAAAAAATGCAAGTTAATGAATATGCAACATTATTTATGATTAAAAGAAATAACAGGTGACCCAGATTAGACATTGTGGCACACCACTTGTAGCAACATCTTCTGTTGATCGAACATCCATATAAGAAATAAACTGCCTTCTATCACCCAAATATGATCATAAAACCGCAATAATGTTTCTATTTATGTTGTAAAGTTCAAGACTGTTTAATAAATAAATAGGCAAATTGTACTTCTAATTTAAATATAATATATTATTCCTGGACTATTTTCGACCTCTAACAGACAGGTCATCATCAGCAGAAAACGTCAATTATAAAAGCTCTTCTACAACTATATAATCGTATACCATACAGTACTTGATATTTCTACAATGGCAATATTCAATATTAATTAATGTGCAGAAATATTTATCGAGTAGGACCATATGGCGCGAGAATGTTTAATAGTTTATCGTGAAGTATTCGATCGAATTGCTGATTTTTCGATATAAATTGTGTGATGTTGATGAGGTTAGTTTCGGTTGAGCGTTTTTTCATGAAACCATGTTGATGTGGAGTTATTGATTGATAAACGTTAACGCCTTTAAGTAAAAAAAAAGTACTTTATCATTGCCAGGCATCATCAGTGGTTTCAAGCTTCGAAGCGATTTAAGTACCATATCTTTAGTAACGTAGAAATTTCCAACTGTGTCATAAACAGACTCATTGGAGGTGACCCCATCTGTATCCTGATGAGCGGTCTTAAAATATGCTGAAAATCCATCTACAATATCTTAGGGAGTTTCAAGAAGTTGATATTTGAATTTTATGCATCCAGGGATACGAAATTTTTCTTTCCTTTGGTTAATAAATGTCCAGAATTTCTCAGTGGTATCAGAGATCTAATTCTCAATGGTTTCTATATAATATTGATCGTATCTTGAAAGTGATTAATAACAAAGTGATATTCAGACTTTTTGAATAAACGAGTTTTTGTCTTGATTATATTAATAATTTCCTTTGTACACCAAGGCGGGTAATATTTTTTAAGAGGTAAGTGACATTTTTTGGGTACTTGTTTATCCAGTAATTAGTACAGTTTGTCATAAAACACAATACAAGCGATGTTAGGATCAGTGTGATAAATTTCAGTCCAGTCTGTGACAGCGATATCAGATAGGTAACAGTTTTTCTATGATTGTAGCTATCATTATTTGTCCCAGATTTTGTAAAGTTTACGCTGTGCTCTTACTGAGTATTTATTGTTAACCTAGGGTGGTATCTGTCCTCATTTACAAGTATATCTTCAGATGTGTTTACAACATTGTTAATGTTAGACGATATTACCATATCGAGGATCTTATTATTTGCATTAGTTATTTCATTTTCCTGTAGTAAACAATTGATGCATAGAAATTGTAAGAAAGGGTTACAAATTTGCACGTGGTTTGGTGTATAAGGCACCACCACTTCTACACCGACTTCTGTAGAAACGAAAAGTAATGTAATTGCCAGGAAATAACTCCCTATCAAAAATACCGTGCTTGACCCAAGTTTCTGTGATTAAGATTATATCATAATCGCACATTGACATTTTATCATAAAATTCTTGAGTTTTTGTATTTAGACCGTTAACATTTTGATAATAATATAATTAAAGTTCTATAGAGGATCCAAAATTTATTGAAACTGTATTTTTTTATAAACACATTAAGTAACATCTCCCATTTATATATGAACAATTATATCCTCCCTATGACCACGGATGGCCGCGCGGTAACTTCTAATGCGTTCATTAAAGATTTTGGTGACGCGCAAGATAATTTTTTGGGGAGACTTTTCAGTCAGCAGGGAAATCCTTTAATTGAATGTGTCGCATGTCGTACCATCTTATTGAAACAAAAAATCGTCATTTTCATCGACAACCGCGAAAAAACAATCAGAAAGCTGTTTCTGTAACTGTCGCCGTTCACAGTGACTTTTTATCACTTGGATACGTTGTTATGCTGTTATCTGCTCCATGGCGAAAATAAACATCACACCACAATCCTCACCACATAAAAGCTATCAGGCTATTAATGGGAAAGACGCAAATAACAAACATGAAACAAGCACAACTGTCAAACGTCATATGACAAAAGAGCGCCAAATTCGAATTCGTCCTTAATTCCTGGACATCCTATAGAATTGACTGTTGAGATGAAATAATTTAATTGAATCAGTTGAAACGTCAATTGAGCTTAGCAAATTCAATGACGCTTGTTTATTTATATGTATCAGAAAATTCGGAAAGGTTGTATATAATAGCATTCTTAGCACATTTATTGGCCTCCAATTTCATGCAGTACATTGTATTGGAAACATTGCGTGCTTTCTTCAATTAATCGATTTTAACATACCATTTTCTTTTTCTACTAACTTCTTGTTAATTTATATAGTTCGGAATGTATGGTAGTCATGAACTATGATTTAAAATTTGCCAAACTTTTTTTCAATACCGAGGTAATTATTTGTTCTAAATTGGGCTCATTATCTTTATTTGTCTCCTCTAAGTAACAATCTGGATTACTTTCCGGGTGAGTTATGCAAGATCCATGTCTTCAATTTTTACTTGAGCGCGGGTGATTGCGGACTAAGTTATGAAAACAAAATCTAAAATATACATTATGAATATTTGTAATGTAATTTACTTGAAAATAAGAAAACAATACTATTTCCACTAATGAAGGATTTGTGGTCATCATTATTATACATTAATCTTTCAAATGCAAGACAATAATCTACATAAATTTACGATACAGATTCAGTAGGACACCACTAAATATATATTTATGTATACCAACTTTTACTTAAATGTTCACATAGTATTAATTGACATGGTACCGGTCACCCATCCAGGGCAGCAATTGGGTGACTAGTACCATTCAACATCGCGCGCACTAACCATATTCACGGTGGCGTGATGCAGCTAAACAGGTGTATTCAGTTATGTACACCTATAAATGGAGTTTCATTGCGAAATAACTCCAATAGGATTGCCTTCTAATGTCGTCTACATTATCGTAAATTGGTCACCTAAAGGGGATTTCAACGAGTTTTTAAATAGTTTAAGTGAAGCACTTGAACTAATTGGTAGAAGTAAACTTGTAATTGTTGGGGGTGATTTTAACTTCAAATTTAACACCAGTATACAAGGGCCACAGCTGTTTGCGACTTCTTTGCAACATATGGTTTAACAAGCAGACTTCTTTGCAACATATGATTTAACAAGCAGAGTATTATTTAATACTAGCCAAAACTCATGCCTCTACAATATATTCATAAATATTGGTGTATTAAACAAAAAACAACGCGTCCAGTAACTGAACTTGGTCGTTGTAAATTATACTATTTTTGAGTAATACTGACTGAAATTTGTTTAATAATATTAATACTTGGTCAATATTAAATTTAAGCGCTTTACTAATATTATCGAAAACTGAATTAATCAATGTTTTCCAGAAAAGTTGTACAGGAAGCCATATAATAATATTGGAATAAACTGGTTCAATAATAATCTACGGCAAATGCGTGAAGCCTTGCGTTGGCTAAGGGAAGCTTGTACCAATGAACCAGAGTTAAAGGAGAACTACAATGCTCTAAAAATCACTACAAACGTGCCTTAAAAGAAGCTAAAATTTCTGCTAATTGTAATTCAAATACACCAGTCAGAGCAATGTGGTCCTTAATTAAACCAAAACAAAAAACGAATTGTGATGAAGCCTATGATACTAATGTTAACGAATTTAATGTACATTTTATAAACGTGGCGGTAAATACAACAAAAAAATTGCGCATCAAAACTATGAATCCTATAGAATACGTAATTCAAAATTCTAAAGACGTTCCTACTACTTTTAAATTTCACGAAGTTGGCCCTAATACAATACGGACATAATTCAAAACCTAAAGAATTCCGAGAGTCGAAAGCGACATTTATGGTGTGAACTCAAGCATATTGAAAGGAATAACCGATATGATTATTTACCCATTAACTAAACTTATAAACCTATGCATAACGCAGAATATTTTCCCTGACCGCCTGAAAAGAACATGTGTTATACCACTTTACAAAAATTCTGGGTCCTCTACTATTTCTAATATATATTAATGATCTACCTTCTCAAATTTTTGATTGTTCTATGACTTTATTTGTTGATGACACTGCTGTAAAGACCACATCCATTGATCAGAAAAGCGCATTAGGTGGAAATCAATCGTCAGTACTAAGACTTACTGAATGGTTCTCCCCCGTGTATGCTCACCTTGCCGTGGTGGGGGAGCTTGCGTATCCAGATGATCCTAAGTGCTACAACAGCGGGAGCGTCAGCTCCTGATAGGGGTACCCATGCTGGAAAGGACTTAGATGATGGATCTGACTAAGCAGCATGCACACCCTGCTCAGCTGTCGAGTCGTGGCTTAGAGCTTGCACTAAAGGGTACGATGCCCTGCTCTGACTGGCTGTAAAGCCACCAGGCAGGTTATATCTGTAACTCACCGCTGTACGTGGTCAAGTCTCGCTGGCAGTGAGCGAAAGAGGGTCTGGGCTTAACTGCATGGACCAAGTGAAAGGAGAGCCACAATAAAAAACTCCTCAAGCCAAGGTGGAACAGCATATGCCTAAGGCTGCATGGCTAAGGGGAAGCTTAGTCTTAGTATGCGAACTCCGGATACCATGCGACCTCCGGGGTCAAATTGCCTTCCTGTGGCATGCGGGGCTCTGCTGCAGGTGACCGTTTATTTCCCTAGCTTCTCGTGGGATCAATAATGAACCAAGAACTAACAAATAAGGGCTCGTCCCCCTCAAATCCTTGCCAAGGGAGAGGACTTAGCGCCTGAGACCGACAGGGAGGAACTACTCCTAGCCAGCAGTGGAGATGAGGCTGGGCAAAAGCTCAAGGACCTCCAACCACGCAAGCCGCGCCTAAGCGGTGCTGGGAAGAAGAGGTTTAAATACCTCATCAGCAAGGGCATGTCGCGGGAAGAGGCAGCACAAAAGGCCTTACAGCCCTTCGGTCCAGCGCGTAAGCAAAAGACCGAAAAACGTACCCGTTCGGACGGCAGTACGCCGAAGGGTACGCCAGCCAAACGTGCGAAAGGGACTGTACAGTCCTCCACGAGCGGCATATCACCACTCAAGCGGGTGCAGGGGCAAACCAAGGCCCTCACAAGCACAAGCCCGAGTGGCGACACAGAGGGGAAGCAAAATCCCCAAAAAAATGGCATCATACAGTCAGGCTGTAAAAGGACTGAAGGTTGGTGTTATGGCAAAGGACTACCCTGCTACTCTCCTGTCAGTGGAACAAATAGAGTCCACACTGGAGTATATCATGGATATAGTCCTAAAAAAGGGGAATGAAGATTCCTTGGGATTCACAAGCGACCTGGGTGGATCGGGATCACCTGTCGCAACGAAGCTACGGTAACGTGGCTGAAGTCGCATCAGGATGAGATCGTCCCCTGAGAAGGTGCAGCCCTAAAAGTCGTTGGAGCGGAGGAAATGCCGCACAATGATATCCTAGTGGGATATTTTCCGGGCAGTCAGGAGTACAAGGACGAACGTATCCTGAAGCTGATTGCAGTCCAGAATGGATGCGATGCCTCTCGCTGGAGGGTCTTAAGAAGTGTGACCGCTGGACCTACTCAAGTGGTTACCTTCTCCGTGGATGCTCTGTCCATGTAGAAGTTAAAAAAACGCAATTACCTCGTTGGGTATCGCTACGGCGAAGTACAGCTTCGCACCAAGGCGAAGCAGGACAAACCTGATGAAGGGGCAGGAGCCTCAAGCTCCAAAGAGCCCCTGGATCAGGGTAAAAATCCGCCGTTGCATTCCGCAACTGGTTCCGGAGAGGCCAACAAGCCTCCATGGATCAGAAAGGCTCCAAGCCTGACCAAGAGTCCACCCAAGAAGCAGGCTGATGTGCGTCTAAAGGGCAGGATTATGCCCCAGGACAAACTGAAGGATGCCAGAGGTGGGGGTCATTCCAAGGCCCAAAAATGAAGGGTAAGTGGCAGTGCCTCCAAATCAACCTGCAGCACTCAAAGGCAGCATCAAGTGCCTTAAGCAGCAGGCTGGCTAGGAAGAACGTCCAAATAGGGCTAATTCAAGAGCCCTGGGTTCACGGAGGTGCGATTAAAGGACTTCAGAACCCATCGTACTATCTGGTATGTAATACTACGTGCGGCAGGCCACGGGCCGCCCTGATTTTCAGGAAAGATACTAATTATGCTCCCATTCCACAGTTCGTCACCCAGGACCTAGTGGCAGCGGTCGTGGACGTACCAACGGGAGATGGCAAGAGGCAAATTGTATTTGCCTCAGCCTACTTTCCAGGGGACGAACACAACCCACCACCAGAGGCAGTAAAGAACCTCACGGACTGGTGCCGCAGGAATGGGAAACATCTTATCATGGGCTGCGACGCTAATGCGCACCACACAGTATGGGGAAGCTCAGATATCAACAACAGGGGTAAGTACCTTCTTGATTATGTATGCGCTAGCAATCTAGATATCTTAAACAGGGGGAATAAACCCACGTTTATAAACGCAATAAGGCAAGAGGTAGCCACAGCGTACGGCGCGCAATTGATAAAAAATTGGCGTGTACTCTCTGAGCCCTCCATGTCGGACCATCAAACGATCGCGTTCGAGTACGGAAATAGCAGAGTGCAGAGTGCCACGAAAAACGGACTGGACATTATATAATGAATGTCTATTGTCCGAACTTCAAGGCCTCCAATACAACATCGCTACCATAGAGGAACTAGAACAAGCCTCACTACACATAAGCGATACCATTGTAGCAGCCTATGAGAAAAGCTGCCCGGTAAAGAAGGTAAACTTCTCGAGAAACGTTCCTTGGTGGAACAAGGAATTGGATCGACTCAGGACTTCCGCCCGGAAATCCTTCAACAGAGCCAAGAAAACAGGCAACTGGTCAGCCTACAGACAGGCTCTGACTGAATTCAATAAGCAACTGAGGGAGTCTAAACGAAAGGCCTGGAAGGCCTACTGCGAGGGGATCGACAATCTGACCCCAGCAAATAAACTCCGGAAGGTCCTATCAAAGGACCATACCAATGCGGTCGGCATCTTAAAACGAACTGAAGGCAGTCACACCAAATCAACAGGAAAGTTTAGAGCTACTCCTAGGTACTCACTTTCCGGGATCAAAAGTAGTGACTAAAAACACAATTGCGGCTAGTGGCTCACTGTTCCAACCGCGACAGCCGCTGCTTAGCGGGGAAAATATTCACGCTCAGCAAAATGTCTTGGGCCATAAACAGCTTCAAGCCATATAAATCCCCAGGAATGGACGGTATCTTCCCTGCGCTACTACAACACGGCTTGGATACAATTTCTCCAGGACTCAGGGAGATATATAAAGCAAGTTATGCACTAGGGTATATACCCCGGTTGTGGAGGGAGGCAAAAGTGGTATTTATACCTAAAGTGGGCAATAGGCCTCTGGATCTGGATCTGGATTGAGTTTGCCAAGGGTGATCAAATCATTGACCAGAGCACTTAGGCCTCACTAGGCCCATTGTGCCTCCCTGACTGGGACAGCCCTGCGTTGTTCTATCACTCATTTAGCCACCTAAGGTGGCGAGCAAAGGACAGCACAACGCTGGGAGGGTTATCCCTTATGTTGGCCATGCTCGGCCAGAGCTCCCCTAGCATGGACTCTCTAAGGTGGGCGAGAGCCGGGCAGGTGGTTAACACATGTTCCACTGTCTCGTCCTCTTCTTCACATGCTCTACATATGGGGGTTTCCACCAGTCCCATAGTAAACAAGTGTTTCCTTAGCTGACAGTGACCCGTAAGGATACCTGTGATAAGACGCAGATTCCCCCGGGATAGTCGCAAATAATATTCAGCTGTTTTCAGATTGGGTGAGCGTATTGCTTCCTTGGCCTGTCTGCAGCCTGAGGTGTTGTCCCAACGTTGTTTTAGCATCTTGAGAGTATTTTGTTTGAGGATATCAGTGAGGCATTTCGGGGTTGGCGCGATCGGAGGCCCGTCCGTGGTATCTTCATTATTGTGTCCCTTGACCCAGCGCAGCTCAATACTGTTTGATTGTGCTGCTTGTTTAAGGGTGTTGTGACATTCTTTTACTAGTGTTGAGGTGATCTTGTGACTACTCACTGCTAGTATTGCTGCCCTACTGTCTGTAAGGATTTGGATGTTCCTATCACGGATGTCTCGGTGTAGGATTTCTTTCGCCCCTTGGATGATGCCAACGATCTCTGCTTGCAGAGTAGTTGTGTGCTTCTCTAGGGGTATAGCTAATGAGAGGTCCATTTGTTGCGAGTAAATTCCCGCCCCGGATCCTCTTTTGGTTTTAGAACCATCGGTGTAAATTCGGAGGGTTTCCCCACCCTCTACACTCCCGGTTCCTCTTTTTATCGATACATTATAAGGTCTATTGAAGACGTAGCAGGGTGGCAAATTGTCTGTCTTCCTTCCAAGGAGGGGTGTCTTTTTGACAGCCTCCTCTAAAAGGTGACAGTGTCTGCCAGCCCTGCCTCCTTTGTACCAAAGTCCAACTGAGTTTAGGCGCAGTGCTGCCGCCGTGGCCATCTCCTCTACGTATAAGTCGAGAGGTGGAAGGCAGAGCATTGCTTCCATTGCTGCAGTGGGTGTTGTTCGCATTGCTCCGGTCGTGCTGAGGCATGCTATCCTTTGCAACTGAGTAAGCTGCTTTGCTGAGGTTTTCTGTCTGGCTCTGGTCCACCAAACCAGTGCTCCATAGATTAGCATTGGTCTTACTACCGCTGTGTACAGCCAAAGTGCTATCTTGGGAGATAGCTCCCATGTCTGCCCCACAGCCCTCCGGCATTGCCAGAGGGAGACGCATGCTTTTTTACATTTCATTTTGAGATGTGGTTCCCACGTCAGCTTGCCGTCGAGGATCACTCCCAGGTATTTGACCTCTGACGGCAATGTCAACTGGGTGTTGAGGAGCATAGGAAGCTTTAGCTTACCTAGTTTCCTTTTTTTTGTGAAGAGGACCATTTCAGTCTTTGACGGGTTTATAGTCAGAGACTGGTCGTTACACCAGTATTCGATTATTTTGAGGGCTTCCTGCATCAAGCTGCATAGCACCGTCTCAAATCTGCCTGTTAGCAGGATGGTTATGTCATCTGCATATCCTATAGTGTGGAAGCCATTATCGTTAAGTCGCCGCAGTAGGCTGTCAACAACTATGTTCCACAGGAGTGGTGAGAGTACTCCACCCTGTGGGCAGCCTTTTGCAACGATCTTTCTGACAGTGGTATTTCCTACATTTACTGTGACTGCCCTATTCTCCAGCATGCTTTTGATCCATCCACTAACTGTGGGGTTCACACCATGCGTGGAGAGAGCAGTTTCCATTTTTCTGAAGGTCGTTTTATCGAAAGCACCTTCTATGTCAATGAACACGCCCAAGGTGGACATTTTGTTGTCCAGCGATCTTTCGATTCGGTCTACAACAGTGTGCAGAGCCGACTCCGTTGATTTCCCCTGAGTGTATGCATGTTGGTTAGCGTGGATCGGATTCGTAATCAAAGCCGTCTCGCGAATTAATCTTTCGCACAATTTCTCTAACGTTTTCAGGAGAAATGACGTTAGACTAATTGGGCGGTGTGATTTGGCTAGTGTATAATCTATACGACCAGGTTTCGGTATGAAGATAACTTTTACTTCTCTCCAAGCTAGAGGGATGTATCTGAACGCAATACATGCCCTGAAGATTTTGGCTAGGTGGGCTGATAATATGTCCAGCCCCCATTGGAGGAGGGCCGGGAATATACCGTCCAAGCCTGGCGCTTTAAATGGTGAGAAGCTTTTGATTGCCCAGGTTATACGTGTCTCTTCCGTGAGGTGATCTGCCACCTCCCAATCCTCCTTGGAGGGGTTTGAGGGTGTGGGTTCTGACCAACCTTCATCGGAGGTGTTCGTACATCCTGGGAAATGGGTGTTGATGAGAATCTCAGCTGCTTCCGAGAGGTTAGAAGAGTAACTTCCATCCTCTCGTTTTAGGCAACCTGGTTGTCGTGAGGGATCCTTTGAGAGGATCTTTTTGAGCCTTGCAGCTGCCGAGGTAGTTTCAACCTCCTCACAAAAAGACCGCCAGGCTGCCCTTTGTTTTTGCCTTATTAGTTTTTTGTAGTCTTGTTGGATGTTTTTATAGACCATCCAGTCCGACTGTTGTTTAGATTTCTTTGCTTTGTTAAAGGATTTTCTCGCAGCTCTTCTGAGATGGTCGAGTTCTCCGCACCACCAAGGTGTGGCGTTCTCGGAGTCTTCCACCTTTCTCGCAGGGCAGGAGTCCTTATATGCTTTTATAATGGAGTGTTGAAGCGTATTTACATAGGCTTCAATGTCTTCCATTGTATTAAGTTGGCCGGTAGCTTCGCAAGTTCGCAGACTCTGCGAGAGGTTGTCTGTGTAGGCATTCCTATCCGTTAGTCTTGGGTTGCGAAGGTAACGTGTTTTCTTACCGGTTGTATGTGTTAGTGTGTATTTGATCCACCTATGATCTGACATTGAAACCGACGGTGACACATGCCAGTCGTGGATTTTGTTTGAGATACCGCTAGTCGCCAATGTAATGTCTATTACAGTTTGGCTCCGAGTTGTCACGAACGTGGGTTCAGAGCCTCGGTTTAGTATTTCTAAATTGTTACTAATGATAAATTCATGTAGTGACTTACCTCTGTTGTTGGTGTCCACGCTGCCCCACATGATATGGTGTGCGTTAGCGTCGCAGCCAATGACGAGGTGAAGTTTCTCCATCTCACAGTGTAGCACGAGTTGCTCCAGCCCCCTGGTTGGTGTGGGGGCGTCGTGAGGGAGGTAAACTGACGCCAGGATGGTGTCTTTGTTGCCGTCTCCTGCTGACAGCCTTACCACTGTGATGTCACTGGTGGAAAGCTGTGGCATAAGATAGGATGTTATGTGCTTAGGTATGTAAATACATGATCTAGGCTTATTATTTGTGGGATGTGTGAATATGTTCCCATTTAACTTACCAAATCCACAGACCTTGGATTTAACAATCCATGGTTCTTGGATGACGGCTATTGTGTCCTGCATAGTGTCGAGGTGGCGGCAAAGGGTTGCCACGGCCGCCCTACAATGGTGCAGGTTACACTGTATCACCTTTACGGTTGTGAAGGTTCCTCTGGGATGGAGGTGGCGCACTCCTGGCTTCCGCCCGGTGTGCCTCCATCCTCCGTTTCCATCGGGACCTCCACCCGAGGTGTTTCTGTTGTGGCTGAATTAGCCAGTTTTATGGGGAGAGTGGAGAATTTATAGCTAATCCTGCCTCCCTTTTCTTCGATGAACTGGGCATCCTTTTTTCCTACCCCGAAGACAAGTAGGTGACCCAAGGGTTCCTTCTTCTCTTCAACGTGGAAGACGCACCAGCTCTTTATGTGTGTTTTGTGCCGCCAACCGCCTCTTTACCAGGTCTATGTTTTCCGGTTGCCCCGGAATCCACAGACGAGCTTTCGTCAGCGTTGGCAGCTGGTCGACCTGGACGACAGTCAGTTTGGCCCCTTCCCACAGTGGTGGTAGATGGGGGACTACGTCCTTGAGCCATTTCAGGGCGGGCTCATTATCGCAGGTGATACGTAGTATCTCCCCTGAGTGTGCCCATCCCTGAAATGTAGGAATGTGGTCTGAGGAGTTGAGCAATTAGTCTAGCTCCTCAAGCATTGCTTTTTCGACCATTGCTACCTGTTCCTTGGTGATTTTGCCCAAGGGGTTGTTTTGGTCTATAATGGCTACTCGGAGGTGCCTAGAGGCAGCCTCCTTGTAGCTGGTCCCGTCGCTCCTTACTCTCGAGAGAGGTGGATTCGAGGAATTTTTCCTGGAGGATCTCCCGTCTGCCTTTTTTGCCACCTTCCTGGGCTGACCGGGTGATGGCTCAGAGGCTGCGGATCGGTTCCTCTTTTTCTGTGCGCTGCCAGTCGGCAGCATCCCTTTGCCTTTAAGCATTTGGTTGCCAGCCTGCCCTGGGGGGCGCACTTCTTTACCAGAAGGGGTCTTGGGGGTTTTGGCTGTCTTTGCAGCAGCCAATGCCTCCCTGGCCTTCCTTCTGCGCTTTAGCTCGGCTCCACAAATGCGCTTCCTTTTTGGGGGTTGCTTCTGTGGGTCGGCTTCTTTTGTGGTGACGGGTGGATCAGTTGATCCGCCCGCAGCCACTGTTTGTTGCGGGGAATCCAGGGACTCACCCACATTAGATGTCTTTTTCGTAGTAGCAGGTTGATCTTGCGACCTGCCTGCTACTACCGTTGTTTTGTTAATTTTGTCCATGCTATTGGATAGTATTTCATCCCTTTGGCTCCCCACCCGCCACGGAGCCCGCACTGGGGACGTCGATAATTGATCGCCAGGGCTACCAAGTGGATATAGTCACCAAGGACGGGTTGCACTCGAACGGGTGCCTGGCACATGTGCTGGGTCCGTTGAGCGCCCCTCCGCCCCCAGGGGCTCACCCTGTCGTAAGTCTGACCTTACAACGCAGCCGATTGATCGGAGTGGGTTAGTTCCGACCACCCGTTTAGGGAGAACTCAGGGCCAAAATGGAGTGTTGCCGCCGTACGTAACGCATCACGAGGGCGACTCAGCCACCAGGTTCCCTTTGTCCTGCCTTACGGGTCTCCACGCACGGCACAAACACGCGGGTAGCCTTGTGCACATCCTCGCATCGCGGCCACAACGATGCGCGGTTGACCTGTTATTCGTCTGGATCCTCATGTCAGGCCGCATCCCGGCTATCCGTTCAGTACGGAGGGGCCTCCCCCTCGACTGAACAGCCGGTTCTCGCCCCAACACTCATAGGACCACTCAAGCCCTCTCACCAACGTCAAGGTTCTACAGGTCCTTGAGAGGGGGCAATAGGCCTCTAGATGAACCTAAATCATATCGACCCATCAGCCTAACCTCTTTTCTCCTAAAGGCTATGGAGAAAATAATCGACGAGCACATAAAGGGTGACTCACTTATAAGAACACCCTTAAATGCCAAGCAATTCGCATTTCAAGCTGGCAAATCCACCGTCGATGCTCTACATCACCTCGTCAAAGAGGCAGAACGAGCCATTCTATACAAGGAAATAGCAATCGGAATATTTGTAGACATAGAGGGGGCCTTTGACAACCCCTAATTTTCCGCAATAAAACGAGCGGCTATAAATAAAAAGAATAATATCCTTCCATGATAAGATGGGTGGAAGCAATGCTTCAAAGCCGATTAGTAACGGCTTCTCTAGCAGGATCCACAGTATCTATGACTGTAACAAAGGGGTGTCCTCAGGGGGGAGTTTTATCCCCCAGATGACATCGCCGTAATAATCAGGGGCAAGCATGAAGGCATTCTTACAATCCTAATGCAAAAAGCACTGAATAGCATCAATAACTGGTGTGTTCGGGAAGGACTAAGTATTAACCCGAATAAAACGATCATACGTTCCATTCACGCGTAGAAGGAAGCTGCACATAAAGGCTCCCTCGCTGAATGGAATAGAGATAAATCTCTCCAACGAAGTAAAGTACCTGGGTATAATTCTGGATACTAAACTGACAAGAGTGCTGTATAAAATAGTGAATGTGCGTATATTATTTAAGTCAGCCGTCATACGCTTTATAAATCCTAGGGCCTTATTCGCCGTATTAACTACATAGTCAATGTGAGAACTAAATAAGAGTTTACAATCCAGGAAAACGCTAAGGTCTTTTACTAAGTTAACTTGTTTAATGTTAGAGTTGTTTAGGGTGTATTGAAACTTTAATGGTTTTTTGCAATGCGAAAAAGATATGTAATAGCACTTGTCAATATTTAGCTTCATATCATTTAAAAGGCACCAGTTATGTATAGATTAAATGTCATCCTGGATTCTAATACAATCACGAATAGTGTCCACTTTACAAAAAAGCTTTAAGTCATCGGCAAAAAGGAGATGAATCCAGAAAAGTCCAAAACTGTGTTATTCACCTTGCAAACAGATATGGAACTGAGTTCTGCGAAATTTCTAGGGGATGCATCTTGATTCCAAATTAACATGGAAAACGCATTAATGTGAACTGTCAAGTATGAATTGGAGTAATATTTATTTATTAAACATGTTATGATAAATTTGGAACAAGAAATGAATTTAGGTTTTATGCATATAAAATTGATTTAAGTTATAATTTTAAGAGATCGAAAGATTGAAACGCGTGTCTTCAGATGGTTATAAACTTGAGTGTTAAATTATTTAATTGCTTTTGCTATTTTTTTAATCGCAACAACATAATTCATTTCTTGATCAAAATTTTTTATGCCATAGCTCACTCTCTACTATTTGACGTACATTCAACCATTTTTTGTTTATTTTACAGAAATAAATACGTTCAAACTAGTGTTGCTTTGATAGCCTTGCTATTTGTAACACGCAAATTACTTTTGTATCATTCAATATCTGTCGAGGAAATAGCCAGAGAAGTAGTTGTTTCAACAATTGATTTTTATTTTGTAGTCTTAATAAGACTCATATATTGTAGATTTACGAAGTATTTTTGTGTTTTTCCTAATTATTAGTTAATTTGTGTTATTTAAAATTATAAAATATGTATCACTACGTGAAAGCCTGTACAATCACGTAAGGTATGGTTGATTAAGTCGTACCACATGCTTTTAGCACAAACTACAGCGACAACAGCACAGTCGTCGGTAACCAAATATACATCTGGGGCAGCCACGTCGTGGGACGTATTATTACTTAATGCAAAGAAACCACTTTGTAAAATTTGTTAGCAAGTAAGTTTATTTCAATTTTCTTATAATTTTCTGCATATTTTTGGCAGTAAATCTTGCAAGTAAATTATTGATAAAATTATGTTTTTTATGAAAAATAGGTTTAGTAGAATTTGCATAATCATTTGGTCGAAACGATATTTGTTTAATAGTATTCAATATTAAGTTATAGTTAGTTGTAAATTTGAATGTGCTGTGTCTTAAGTCGTACCCGTATGAGATACCTACGACTTAAGAAATTATTTTTTTTTGTTTTTTTCTACTCTCATATGATGTTTCTTACATTCTTTGTATTTTAAGCTATAATCATGACAAGGCAGTAAAGCGAATTTATAATGTATGGAAACAAGAAAATATAAACGAGGCGTTAAACAAATTATCAGAAGAAGTTATTGGATTCAATGAAGCCCATTGACAATATAATATCCCTTAACCAACGTTACGTACTCTTTTTAAATGATTAAATAAAAATGTCAAATTTGGAAGGCCTAAGGGTATAACTGAAAATATGAAGGAGCTGGTTGTACACATTTTCAATTTAGAATCAAGTTTTATTGGGATTACTGCAACTGATTTAAGACTTGCTTATCAGTTGGTGGAAAAAATTAAATTACAGCCGTTTCAATAAAGAAAGAGTGATTGCAAGGAAGCGGTGGTACTATAAATTCATGAAGTATAATCCTTGTTTATCTTTACGTACCCCAGAAGCAATATTTATATAGCCAGGGCCAGGGCTTTCACTAAAAAAAGTGTTTATGGATTCTTTGATAAATATGGATTATCCACTATTCCCAAACCATCCAAAATAATTGCCCAGAAAGGCAAGTGATGAAAGGGGTTTGACCACTACATGTGTATGCTGTATGAATGCTGCAGGTGAATAGATACCTCCTATGCTAATATTTAAACGCATGCGGATGAATGATTTTTTAAAGAAAGGAGCACCACCGGGTACTGTATTTGAATGCTCTGAAAACGGATGGATACAGTTAGAACTTTTTGTTCAATGGTTGTGTTAACGGTGGACGGGGAAGACGTCCTGGTGACGGACTGTCAAGGAAGTAGCACCGACGGTACTTTCTGGAACCAACACGCACTGGAGGCGGCACAGGGGTCCCTGGCGAGGCTCACCATCGATTAGCAGCCGCAGGCTTCGATTAAACAGTTTCCCTTCGGTGATACTTGCTTGGGCTTCCACGCCACGTCAACGTATGGGCACCGGCTAGCTGTGAAACAGAGTAAAGAGTAAGAGAAAAGTGTGTAAATTAAACCATGGGGCCGGAGAAGAAGAAAATATATTACAACAGAATAGACAGAAAATAGACATAGAAAAATATACAATATATACAAGAGCAGGAGGCTTGAATCGGCGGAGCCGACCAGGCTGACCACCGCTGCTGATAGCAGACGACTGGTAAAGAGCGATGGTCGGGCCTGGTTTTATATGGTGATCTCAGGTACCGCGGCTTTGTTCTTGTCACGTAGACACGGTAATTCTTGGAACAGGTAATTATCCTCGTTCGCCGAAAAAGGGTCCGATTTATTGTTCGGCACTGGCAGCTGCACATTTTGGAAAATTATCTCGTTTGGATTATTTCAATAATGCGGAATTTATGCAAATTATTATTAGGAGCAATGGGTAGCTCGTAAAATGGATTAAAATATAATTACGCATTTGTTACCACGTTCAGGTAAACTGAACGCCGGTAACAAACGGCCCCGGAAAACGAGATAATTTTGAAAAAGACATGAAATGAAAATAATAGCTGCCAGTGGACGTCTTCGGTGTTGTTGTCGATTGGTGATAAACAGCACTGCACCCGATGACGCTGCAGACCCTTCCGTGGTTGAGATGCAGGGAGATTCGGACATCCTACATCGGATCTGGTGTCGTGGTAGGCAACACTGGCTTTGAGTGGAGATCCTCCCGAAATTAAGGTGTGAGGGGATTCGGTCGTCCCACACCGGATCTCGGCATCCCTGGATGGTTTGTGGCATCCTTGAGGGCTGCGACGTCTGGTCCGGCCGGGGATGGGCTGTCATCCTGGGTGCACTGGCACGGCGCGAACCAAGACGCTGGTGAACCAGTCCATTGTGGCGGCCACGGCATCGAACGCTGGGCGGCTGGAGCTGGTGTGTCGCCAGTCAATCCGTCGGAGCTGCCGGTGTTCTGGTGAAGCACGAGACGGCTGGATTGAAGCTGACGGTGGTGGTTGTAGCCAGTGTGGTGAAGGTCGAATCGGGTTGACGTCATCTTCAGTGAAACCTGGTGGTCTGCCTCTTGTCTACTGAAGGTGTTGGAAGGCGGCCCCGGGTGACTCGGAATCACGGTTGATTTACCGAACATGAAAATAGTAGCAGAAGTAGAGCATGAGTCCTCAGGGGGTGAGTTTTACTCGGTCACTAGTTGGGAGCCAAATGTTAACGGTGGACGGGGAAGACGTCCTGGTGACGGACTGTCAAGGAAGTAGCACCGACGGTACTTTCTGGAACCAACACGCACTGGAGGCGGCACAGGGGTCCCTGGCGAGGCTCACCATCGATTAGCAGCCGCAGGCTTCGATTAAACAGTTTCCCTTCGGTGATACTTGCTTGGGCTTCCACGCCACGTCAACGTATGGGCACCGGCTAGCTGTGAAACAGAGTAAAGAGCAAGAGAAAAGTGTGTAAATTAAACCATGGGGCCGGAGAAGAAGAAAATATATTACAACAGAATAGACAGAAAATAGACATAGAAAAATATACAATATATACAAGAGCAGGAGGCTTGAATCGGCGGAGCCGACCAGGCTGACCACCGCTGCTGATGGCAGACGACTGGTAAAGAGCGATGGTCGGGCCTGGTTTTATATGGTGATCTCAGGTACCGCGGCTTTGTTCTTGTCACGTAGACACGGTAATTCTTGGAACAGGTAATTATCCTCGTTCGCCGAAAAAGGGTCCGATTTATTGTTCGGCACTGGCAGCTGCACATTTTGGAAAATTATCTCGTTTGGATTATTTCAATAATGCGGAATTTATGCAAATTATTATTAGGAGCAATGGGTAGCTCGTAAAATGGATTAAAATATAATTACGCATTTGTTACCACGTTCAGGTAAACTGAACGCCGGTAACAGTTGGAACATTTTATTAAGTATAAAAGTTGGAGAATAGTAACAATAAACAAATACTTCTTCTATTGGATGAACATACTACCCATACAACAAATATTGAAGCTATAGAACTAGCTTGCAAGTATGGCATTATAATGTTTTATTTCTTGTTCATAAAACCCATCTTCTTCAACCTTTGGACAGATCTTTTTTTAAATCTCTAACAAATTCTGGTAACACAATTAAACCAACTACTATGTCAGAACTGTTTGGAATTGCATATTAAAAATCAGTTCGTATAAATATTGCTTTAAATAGTTTTAAATCTACTGGCATTTGGCCATGCAACAAGCATGAATTTAAATCAATCAATAATCAAGAAGTAAAATTGCAACTAAATACTTTAGCTAGGATTCCTATAATAAACCAAAGCAAAAAGTTCCATAGATGCTCTGATGTTTAATTGAATTTCTAGGTACGACTTAGGATATAGGTGGTACGACTTAAGCTATAGGTGGTACGACTTAAGAAACAAGTTGACTTAGTTGAACCGACTTAAGCAACCTCACCCTATATAATAAGTAAAGACTTTAAACCGCGAAAGTTAGAAGGAAAAAACCTAATTGCATTAAGTTACAATATTTGGGTGGTTAATTAAAAATGTTTCTATCGATGCAATGCGGCATCATTAAGTCAGATATATTTCATTGAGGAAAATGCTCAATTAATTCAGTAACAAAAGTAAATAACTTGGTAGATTTAATTTCAAAAACATTTCGCCTTCAGTCCATAATTCACACCAAATAGTTTATTTGCATTATTATTATCATTTCCACAAATTCGACAATTCAGATTAGTAACATAATTATTAAAGTAAACTTTCAATATTATAGGTGATGTAAATAATGTAATTTCTAATACAAAAAGTAGACATTTTTGAAATCCAGAAATTCAATAATGCAATGCATAATATGAACTAGGAAGTCTCTATGTAAATATTTTATTTAAGCATAGAGGAGTGTCAATTTTGTAATTAGTTCATACTCTCTGGGGCTTTCGGCGTCATAGTCCCAGAAAAGAGGAGCGAGACAGAAAACAATATATTCGTGGAACGAGAAGGTGTTCTCTACAAGGGACTAAGGAGGAGCAATAGAGATTGAAACAACTCTAGGGTTCGGCCGAGGTAGTTAAGTACATGAGGTTTACCGAATCGCTGCGAAAATTCCTTAAAATGGGAGCCTTTGTTTCGGAGGTATAAAAACAGTGATTGAGGTACATTTTAAGAGGCAAGTAGAAAAGAGGAGTATAAATGGTCCCAGAAGTCAGAAGAGGCCAAGCTGTTTAGGAGGCCATAGAGGTGGTCGAAACGCTGCTGTGAAGGAAAGTGAGCGGTGAGCGCCAATGAGGCAATGCAGGCGGTAGCCCACGATGGCTCAAATAGAATGATTAAAGTAGGGGAAGTCGGAGAGAGAGTCAAAGAAGGTGCCTTGCTGAAGATCTTCGGACGACCACTTACAGAAGGGCAGGCTGGAGAGCAGGCGACCTTCTATCGGTGATCCGATGATAAGGCGGATGGATATTTAAGACATCAGAGGATGTCAACAGAAGCAGCAGCTATGATTACGAGCTGGCTGTCTTTAGTCGGTATAAATTAATTGTCCATAAAATAATGGGAAAGGTGAAATTATTAGCCTGTTGGGCCACATAGTTGAATATGAAATACCTGAAGATAACTATTGAGGCCAACCCCCACTACACAAGACATGTTTTAGATATGCCTACGAGGAGGGACAGGCATTTGTTATACCTTGCCAACTGAGTGGGGACGAGCAACGATGCAGATAAATTCCGTACTCAGGGCCATCAG